>VONZ01000456.1:0-580000 GCA_012976165.1 Labeo catla
TCGGAAAATATCCCGAGTCCGTCCGAGTCCAGAGACAGTTGACGGAAATGTCACTGACTCGATGCATTATCACGAAAGTGTTGTCCAGTAGCTACTTGAAAGCCCACAGGTTTATGTGCGCACACACTCAAAGCGCGCTCACAGAACGCACCTCTCAGTCAGTGTGTGAATGTCAAGTTCTCTTTCGCTTCTAAAAGGGTCTGTTATTGCTACACACATGCTCGTATTGGAGACTATTCATGTAAATGAAGTCGGTTTTGTCTTAAGTAAACCTGAACAGTTGGGAGATATACTGATGCGTCAAAATATTTGATCTGTGCGTCAGATCTTAAAGCGACAGCAGCATAAACCCTCAGCAGCTGACCACGTCAAACAATGATCAAACAACAAAAGAAAAAGAGAAAATCACTCACTGTTCTTGACTGAATCACTTATTAACTGTAATAAGAATTATCTTTAATGTATACAGTGAAGATTTTGCAGTGTTTTATTTTAACATTTATTACTTCATGAAATGTATGTAGTCTATTTCTGTAATAGCCTTTATATAGACCTACATAAAAAATAAAAAAACTTACAAAAAAAAACTACAATTCTATTTTAAAAAAAGATTCTATTTTAAAAAAAATATTATTTCATTTGTATTTTTGATTAATATATGTATTAATACTTTTGCTTCTAAGTAATACTTGGAGTGTTTACTTGCCTTGAGCTCGAGAATGTTTTACTTACATTAGTTGACTTATGGAAAGTATAGGTAGGGCTTTTTACACAGTGTGTACCATTGTAAAGACTAGGTTTATCCCTTACAGCCTCATTTTCATTCAAGAAAAAAAAAAGTCATATACAACCCAAAACACACACAGCCACAATCAGAAATAAAAGAGGTGCTGCAAGAGGCTACAGGTTTTCTGCTCTTAAGGTCCCATTCACCAAGATACCTACTCCTTTACCCCCACCCTTGAATTTATACATTTACTACATCGATGAATAAAGTCAAGTCCTGCCCTATAATTTTTCACATTCTAAAACCTGTTTCACTCTAAAATATGTCACATTACATAGATCAGCCATAACTTCTGTTGCATGACTTTAAGCAGAGCATGGACACTTATGAGATGTTGTGAAATCAAAAATCAAAATGGCAAGATCCACTAGAGGTTAGCTTTTCTTACATTTCAACTGACATTGCATTTTTCTAGTAGTAAAGGTTAAAAACAGGGGTGCCCAAACTCGGTCCTGGTCCTTGGTTTAGCTCCAACTTGCCTCAACACACCTGCCAGGGGGTTTCTAGTATGCCTAGTATAAGCTTGATTAGCTGGTTCAGGTGTGTTTAATTGGGTCTGGAGCTAAAATCTGTAGGACACCTCCCTCCAGGACCGAGTTTGGGCACAATGTTAAAACAATGTTAAGATACTGACAAACAGTAGTGTTTTCTTGGACTCGGACGGACTCGACTCGAACTCAGCCCTTTGGGACTCGGACTTGAGTCCGACTCGGCCCATTTTGGACTCGGACTCGATTGGTAAAAGACTCAGACTCGACTCGGACTCGACTTAGGTGGACTCGAACCCAACACTAGTTAATGGACATGATAATGTGTCAACATGCACTCACAATGTAATTTGTGAACACACATGTTCATGTAACAGCAAGTGCACACATGCACTGCAGATGTTGAAGGCAGAGCTGCTGTCATGTGTTAAGCTCAAACAGCATCAGTGCCAATATAAGTGCAAATGAGCTGCTGTCACTCTCTCTGTTTCATCCTACCTTCTCTTCTAAATGGAGTTCTATACTGTAGCTTACTGCTAGCATATAAAACTTATTGCATACTACATAGTAAGTTATAGGGGTTTTTAATGTATTTTATTATTTACAGCAATTTATTAAATGTTTAACAAAAATTACATTTCAAGGCCCTATGAAATATGTTTTAATTTTTGTTAAATTCACATTTTATTTTTTACCAAATTTTAATAATCAAAATCATCTCTAAATAATAATAATAAAAAAAACGAATTTATTATTATTATTATTATTATTTCTTTTTTTTTCCAGAAATACTAAAACAAAACAAAAAAAAAACATTTTTTTTTGGTAAATAAATTCTGGTAAATAATTTTTCTGGTAAATATTCTGTGAAAAATTATGTATTAGTAATTTTAGTAGTAGTAGTAGTAGTAGCTTTACATTAACTAATATATTTCTGTCACAGTTTCTTCAAGTTAAATCAAACTTTTATTTTGACGTGTTGTTGTGAAGACCTCCTAGTTTCTGTTTGTATATGATATGACGATTTTTCTAAAGAAACTGTAAAATGCTCATGAATTGAATTAAATAATTTGCGAACAAACATTCATGTAACAGCAATAAATTATGTATTTGAATTTTTATCTTAAAATTGTCTATTTCATTTAGGTGATTAATTAATTTATTTTTGCACATAACAATATGTATTGCTTAACTTGCCCAAACAATGACAAATGTAAATGATTATTAATTTTAATATGTGTCTATGTGTTTGTTTGTGTGTTTATTTAATCAAATACTTTTTGAATCTACCTTGTACAACTTTTTTTTTTTGGTCCAAAAAGTAATGATAAACAATGATAATGTAATGTAATGTAATTAATTAATTAATTTGTTTGTTTGTTTGTTTGTTTATTCAAATACTTTTTTAATCTACCTTGTACAACAACAGGAATCTTAATTGGGGAACTGCATAATATTAATTTTAGTAGTTAAACAAGAAGTTAGTTACGCCATTTTTTTTTAATATATAAAAATAACAAACCATATACAAACCATCTTAAGATGGTTTTATTTTATCTTAAAACGTTATTCTTTTTGCCTCCAAAAATGTAATACTTAACTTACAAACAATGATAATCTTAATTAGGTGGAGTGCATAATATTAATTTTTTAATTTAAAGTTATTAAATAAACATTCATGACACTCTTTTAAAGAAGTATATTTAGACTACAATCTGCTAATGAAAAGTAGCTAATTAAAGTGCAATTTTTTTCACATCAAAATAAACTATATACAGTATAAACATCTTAAAACTGTTTTATTTTGTCTTAAAACATTTCTTTTTTATGATTTATTTTTTCATCATAAAAGTTGATCACAAAAAATCAAAGCTATTGTATGATTTCCAAAAACTTGGAGCAACTTTGCTGATACTTTTATAATATCATATATAAATGATTTTTTGAAGCGCTTTTTTGCAATTTTTTGAAGTCACAACTGGGGTCTAATTGCATTGGAAAATAGATCCACTATTATAACTCATCTTTTATCCATCACAGAACAAGTCGTACAGGTTTGAAATGTCATGAGGCTTGATAATTAAGACTGAATTTCTGTATTTTGGTGAACTCTTCCTTTAAGTTTATTTTGCAGAATTACAGCTTTTCTGTCAAAATGCAGATTCCCCTTGTAAAATGCATTTATTTTCTGCTAAGTATAGTTCAAGTCTATTAACATATTCACTGACATATCGCTCGAGACTTACTGATATATCAATTGTAATTAAACTTTATTTGGAATACTGTGAGTGCACAATGTATATTTCTTAATATTAAGCCTAAAATATGTTTCAGTGTCACTATTGATAAGGACTGAATGATCTTTAAATAATACCGGTCTTTAAATGCAAAATATTTAATGTGTACCTAAATTGCAATAGTTTCACTTTAGCACAATCAAATATATTTAAGTATATCTTTAGTTGGACTACTTCCGCACAATTAAAGTGCATTGAGTACAAAATTAGTTGTTCCAATTTAGCAGACTTAAAGTATACTAGTTTAGTTTACAAAAAGTACATTTGCAGGGTATTTTTATTTAATATGTATATGTATTTGTAATATTCTTAGCATGAAATAAATGTATTTTAAATTCATTTTAGTATATTTGTTTTTCACTAGGGTCCTCATGTCCCATCTAGGCATTCCTTATACACACAGAAAATTCACCGTATACATACTGCACACTGCATTATAGCATACAGGCAGGGGATGTTATGCTATTCTGAACATTCCCTCTCTATTCTACAGCTCTCACTTTCTTTATCACACTCCTCCTGCATGTTTTCCCACCTCTCTCTCTCTCTCACACACACTGAGGTTCAGATGAATAATTCCTCTGCCACACATTGAAAGGACAGATAAAGAGGTGTATTTCTCCATCCCCTGAGAGCAGGACAAGAAGTAGAGAGAAAGAGAAGGAGAGGGAGGAGTACAGATGATCAAACTGAGGGAAAAAACACTCTGACAGCGTCTAACTGTCACAGAGACGAAAAAAAAAAAGGTAGAGAAATGCCTCTGATGAACCACTGTAAATGTGTGTTTAGAGATCAGCTCAACCTTGAGAGTAATTATCCTCAAATGAACGTTCAAGGCCGTATCTCACCCTCACACACACTTTGCATACCGATAATTAGAAGCATTTACATACTTGACGACAGAACGGATGAGTGAGAGAAATGAGAGACTGAAAGGAATAGTTCACGCAAAAATTTAAATTTGCTGAAAAAGTCCATTCAAGATGTAGATGAGTTTCTTCATCAGATTTGGAGAAACTACATCACTTGCTCACCAGTGGATGTTCTGCAGTGAATGGGTGCCGTCAGAATGAGAGTCCAAAAAGCTGATAAAAACATCACAATAATCCACAAGCAATCCACACCACTCCAGTCCATCATTGTGAAGCAAAAATGTGCATGTTTGTAGACGTTTTTAACTTCAAACCTCTGCTTTTTGGCTGAAATACGACTGCTCTAGCCATAATAGTGAAAAAGTAATCTCATCTGAATCAGGAGAGAAATATGCACAGATCAAACACCTTTTACAAGTGAAAATCAGTTCTAAACAAATATGTTAGTGGATTTTGATGATGAAAGGGGATGGAAATGTTATTATGGATTATACACTCGTATTTTGGCCAAATCGATGGTTTATAAAAAAGTGAAATAATGTTTCTCACAAACAAGCAGTTTTTGGTTTCACAAGATGTTAATTGATGGACTGGAGTGGTGTGGATTATTTGTGGATTACTGTGATGTTTTTATCAGCTGTTTGGACTCTCATTCTGTCGGCACCCATTCACTGCAGAGGATCCATTGGTGAGCAGGTGATGTACAGTAATGCTACATTTCTCCATATCTTAGGGCCCTATGAAATCCGTTTTATTTTTTCCCAAATTCCCTTTTATTTTTTTCCGAATTCCATTTTTTCCGTTTTAATTTTTCTGGATTCAGTTTTTTCCTGTTTCGATTTTTCTCAACTCCTTTTTAATGGTTAAATTTAATTTTATTAATCAAAGAGCATGTCTAATTAATTAAAATAATGAAACTTATACAATTTCACATCAATTTAATAAAGGTTTAACAAGAATGACATGTTTAGGGGCCTAAGAAATGTTTTATTTTTTCTCACCATATGTTTTTTTGTAATCAAATTCTGTGTTTTAGCATGTTTAATTATTTAAATGCATACTTAATTTATTCAAATTTAAAATAGCCTTATGAAAGGTTTTTTTTTTTACCCTCAGAAATTCTGTGTTGTGTATTTAAAATGTTCTGGTTATCAAATGAAGGCATAAAACATTAATTTCATTTATCTTTTAATTATAAAAAAATTAATCAAACTTTTTTTTTGGCAAACAAAGGGGAATTTGCTATTAAAATTAAAGCATAGGAGGGATGTTGTGTGATTATACCCTAAAAACTAATGTTTGTTTCATTTTAGTAGTAGTAGTAATAGTAGCAATATATATCTGGGACAGTGTCTTCAAGTTGAACTGGACTTTTATTTTGACGGGTTGCTGTTTACATTTCTGTGTGTATATGATATAACGCTAGTTTTCCTAAAATGGAACGGTCAAATGCTCATGAAGTGACTCTCAGCAGATATTGTTCACGTATTTATGTCCTCATTTAGTGAGACGACAGACGCTGAAATCACCACGAGCTTCATGCGCGCTTCAGTGTGTAGTAAACAAAACCGCTCGTCTGCTCCATTCATTAAAACAGACACGGAGAACATACAGGATTCACATTTAAATGTTTTTTTTGCGGCATAATATTTACAGATACTAGTCCATATTGCGGTTTGATTTAAGTTTAATGACATACTTTTGATTAATTCATTCAAACTTTGACCAATTCCGTGACATTCCGCATTATTTAGTAAATTCCGTCTTTATGACTGGATTCTGCGATTCCATCCACATTTTCCACGTTGCGGAAATCATAAGGCCCTAATATCTGTTCTGATGAAGAAATAAACTCATCTACAGTACATCATGGATGGCCCGATAGCAAGTAAATTGTCAGCAAATATTCATTTTTGGATGAATAAGACTAGTTTCCCCAAGGAGGTCAGGAAAATGTGTGTTTCAAAGACTTTGTGATTTTAATTCCATCTGATTAAAACAAGTCTGTATTTTTCCTGCACAAAATTACAGAGCAAATGACTTGCTCTGAGAAATCTAATCCTGTTCAGATAGCAATGTCTGTGATTACGGTATGTTGTTTTCACAAAGCTTCTTCTCATTTATTTTGACCTATTGAATATCTTTGTAATATCGCTGCCTGCTGCACCTTCATTATGGATTTAGACCTTTTGCCAAATTTCTGTAAAAGATAACAGCTGGCGGTTTGAGCTCTGATGGCGTCCCATCCGACTTAAAAAGAGAATTAAATCAATGAGGAGATTCTGATCACGAACTGCTCAGAACAGCAGCGCCATTAGGTACAGTCTTCACTTTCATTAATTCTTTCTTTTTACATGTAATGTTTGAATTAAAAATGAATCACATGGACTACCTTTTTTTTCAGCAAGGATTCATTAAATGAATCAAAATTGACAGTAAAAGCATTTTTAATGTGCCAAAAGATTCTATTTCAGATACCTGCTGTTCTATTCATCAAAGAATCCTAAAAAAAAAAAAAATCATGTTTTCCACAAAAATATGATTTCTGAAGGATCATGTTACACTTGGAGTAATGATGCTGAAAATTCAGCTTTGATTGCAGGAATTAATTACATTTTACAACATATTACAATGGAAATTGTAATAATATTTCACAATTTTACATGTTTTTTTATTTTTTTAAACAGAAAAATAATCTTACCGACCCCTAATTTTTGAACGGTAGTATATATAAGAATGCCAGAATGCACTGCAAGAAGCTTGTTTAAAACACCCGAGATGATGTTGATTGTAAATTTACATATAGCAATTTAGTTTGGTGCATTTGCTGCCAATGCAATGCATTTCAAACTGGATCCATGTTAGTTGAGATTCTGCGTGTGAAGGCCGCTCACTATGTAGGTAGCTCACTAGGTTTTGGAACAGAGCCAATGAGAGAGCGTTTAGCTGTACTGAGTTTCAGGGACATTTTAATAGTTCCTCATTACACATTCAGAGCCACGCGTTGAGTTAGCAAAGGCCTCATTAACAGCTCAGCCTTTCAGTTTGTTTGAGTCCTACAGAGCGACACTTTCCACCATCCCAATTTTAATGCATTAATATATTTCAGCATCACTTTACAGCTTGTCAAGGTGATGATGAATGTCAAATCTCAAACCTGTTCTGTCAGTCTAACTTTTTAAAACTTTACATGAAAATACCAGATTTGATGCTTAGGTTTTTTCAGAGTGAATGCAAATTCAAAACAAAGTGGCGGTTGTGTAGGATGCACACATACTTCAAAATGCTCACTTCAAGAGATGCTCACTTTCACCCATAATCTGCATTGAAGTTCTGGGTAGGTTTTTGAACAAATCCCCGGAGGTCCAGATCTTCAGGGTCTCTGAGACGAGGGGAATATTGTGGCCTTTAGGGCCGATCGATCTGGGGCTGGTTTAGCGGGTCAGGGAGGCCCAGCACACGAAAGGTCAAGTGGTGCAGTAAATCATCAAGAGCCTTTTAATGAGTCCACATGTGTGCGATTGTGTGATGCTGCACTGCACTGTTTATTAGCACCATGAGAGCACAAGAAGTAGAAAATGGTGGGGTTGGAGAAATCACAGGTGACAGAGATAGACATTTCCTATACGCTGGAAAAAAACATTGATTTTCTTTCATCTACATTTTTAGATGGTTGCTGGTTGCTATTTTTCATGCAGTTAAAATAAATGAGGATTGATGCTTTGAAACTTCAAAAGGGACTACTGATATTTTACTATTATTTTTATACTTTTATAGTTTTTTATTAATATTTTGAATTGGCTTTTTTATATTTTTATTTCAATGTAATTACAATTTTTGTTATGTGCCTTTAGCATTTTTAATAGTTTTTTATTACTATTATTATCCTTTTTTTTTTCAGTTTTAGTTTAATTTTTTCTTATTTCGACCTATTTTTAGTGCTTTGGCCTAAACTTATTTCCATTATTTGCCAGGGCAACATTTCTAATTTTCATTTAGTTTAAGTTCTTCGCCTAACATGTATTATTTTATTTCAGCTTTATTTCATTTAACAAAATTGTTTTTAATAGTTTCAGTTAACAATAATAACCCTGAATAACACAATAAAACACAAAGAAAACATGATAACATAAACAACATAAAAAATATGCAATATATATAATATAATAATAATATATTTGTGTGTATATATACACTACCGTTCAAAAGTTTGGGGTCAGTACATTTTTATTGTTTCTTTTTTTTTTTTTTTTTAAGAAATTAATACTTTTATTCACCAAGGATGTATTAAGTTAATAATTAAAAGTTTATTAAAAGTTAATAATAAATAATTTACATTGTTATAAAATATTTATATTTTGAATAAACACTGTACTTTTTAAACTTGTTATTCATGAAAGAATCCTGAAAAAAAAAATCACAGGTTCCAAAAAATATTTGGCAGCACAACTGTTGATATTATCAACACTGATCATTCTAATAATAAATCCGCATATTAGAATGATTTCTGAAGGATCATGTGACACTTAAGACTGGAGTAACAGCTGATAAAAATTCAGCTTTTCATCACAGAAATAAATTCTATTTTAAAGTATGTTAAAATAAAAAACATTATTTTATATTGTAAAAACATTTTGCAATATTACTGTTTTTTTTTCTATATTTTTAATCAAATAGATGCAGCCTTGATGAGCATAAGAGACTTCTTTAAAGACTATTACAAGTCTTACTGACCCCAAACTTTTGAACGGTAGTGTATATATATAATTTTCTTTTATTTGATTAGACTTTTTACATTTTTTGTTTTTTAATTTTAGGACTTTTGTCATTTTTATTAGTTTTTTCTAGTAAACTTTTTGAGTTTCTAATTTTTGTTTAGTTTGCAGTTTTTAGCATTTAGATGTGAAGCATTTAAATAGTTTAAAAAATATACTTAAAAATAAACTTTTTGAGTTTCTAATTTTTGTTTCGTTTGTTACATCTAATATAGATTATTTCAGCTTTAGTTCAGTTAACAAACATGTTTTTAATACAGTGTAAAAAACACAAAGTTTAAAACAAAACAAAAACTAAGTACTTTTTACAAGAAAATACTATTTCAGACTTTTTACTTCAGGTTTCATGTTTAATTCAATGTTTTACTTGCTGTTTTTTTGTAATTAATTGTAAAATTTACAATTTACAATTTCTGAGTGAGAATTGTTTCTACACCATTTTTGTAGTGTAGTTTTAGTTAACAATAATAAACATGAAAAGGACACAAAAGCACCGTAAAGCACACCAGACAACTTGTGGCTATATTCATCATCTTTTTAAGTGATGAGATGGCTTTACCTATATGTGGAACAGACTGATATTTACTTCAAAATGTAAGATTTTCACCACATATTTTAACATACGTCCTAACTCTCCTTGCAGCAGAAAACAGTTTACTTGGGACCATTATCAGCAAATAACGACTTAAATTTGGAAAATAAATGAGTCGTTTTTGGTGCAGTTAACTAACAAGGCTGCAAAAGTGTTGAATGTGATGCTTTTCATTCATGTGCATGTGCATGTTGCAGTATAACTGTACGACTGTCCATGTGTCTGTCACAGGGAGCTTCGTCGAGTTTGGTGGTAAAGTTCGCTGACACCGATAAAGAGAGGACCATACGCCGCATGCAACAGATGGTCGGCCAGTTTGGCATCTTCAACCCCACCGTGGCCCTGCCGTTCAGCACCTACAGCAGCACCTACAGTACTTACACACACGCGGTGAGCATACACAACATGCATTGCACACTTCTAAAGGGCCTAAAGAATCAAACACACTCTGTCCTGTGCATTTGCGCTGTACAAAGTCTAACAACCTCAGATTAATGACCACTGTCCTTGTCTGAAGCCGTTTTTCGCGCTCACTACGCTGCTGAATAATGCATTAACATAATTTCAATTCCCGACCCATGAATACTTGCAGAAAAGCTCAAGAGCTCCTGTGCAATTTGAACTCTTGATCCCATCGGACTAAGTAACAGGAATCAAATTGATCCTGCGTGTGGTTTTTACGGTTTATTTGCATTTTGAATATTTGGTTTTGATTATAAAGGACACTTTTATAACCTGTGGTTTTGAGTTCATGTGTTTGGAGTAAAGCTGAGTGAAATATCAAATATTCACAGATACATTCGATTTCAATATAAAAATAAGCAGCTTGCACCTTTTATTTGGCCATTAAGTTTCCTAAAGACAGTGTCAAAAGGCCAGTTATGTTATTCATCCATGCCTCGCGTCTTACAAGTATGAGGTTTTAATGGCTGTTCTTTTTTAAACTTTAGTTAGCATGACATTAGAGTTGGTAAGGTTTGATTCATGTCTATGAATCAGTTCAAAGCTCTGATTCAATGAATTGTTTAATTAAAAATATTAAAGTTTGCATGTACTTGTAAATGTCATTCTTTCTTGTGTCATTTATTGAAAAACATTATTTTTAATTAGTTTTTTGCTGTTTTCTTGCATCGATCAAAACTCTGATTCAGTTGTTTGCATCAATCATATTCACTAAAGTATGAGTGTAGCATTTAAATAGTTTAAAAAATATGCTTATTTAGATGCATATTAGTGAAAATGAGTAAATATCATTCTTCCTTGTGTCATTTAGTAAAAACATGATTTTAAAACATGATTTGCTGTTTTAATTTACATTAATCAGTCAGTTCAAAACTCTTATTCAATCAAAATAGAATAGAATAGAAAAGAACCACACAGAATTGAACAGAATCATATAGAATCTAAAAAAATAGTCATGGGGTAGAACAGATGTTAAAAGAAACAGAATAGAATAGAACAGAACAGAGCTAGATAGGATCAAACGAAACCGAGTCATAGAACAGAACAGAAAAGAATGAAATAGGATAGAATAGAACAACATAGAATTGAAAAGAACCATATGGAATCTAAAAAAAATATTCATAGGGTAGAACATATGTTAAAAGCAATAGAATAGAATAGAATAGAATAGAATAGAACAGAGCCACATAGAATGGAACAGAACCATATATAATCTAAAAAAATAGTCATAGGATAGAGCAGAACTTAAAAGAAACATAAAATAAACTTAGAATAGAATAGAACAGAGCCAAAACAAAACAGAGTTATACAACAGAGTTATAGAACAGTAATGAACCGAATAGAATAGAATAGAATGGAACAGAGCCAGATAGGATCAAACAAAACAGAGTCATAGAACAGAACAGAAAAGACCCAAATAGAATAGAATTAGAATAGAACAACACAGAATTGAACAGAACCATATAGAATCTAAAATATAGTCGCAGGGTAGAACAGATGTTAAAAGAAACAGAATAGAATACAACAGAACTGAATAGAGCCACATAGAATTGAACAGAACCATATATAATCTAAAAAATAGTCATAGGATAGAGCAGAACTTAAAAAACAGAATAAAATTGAATAGAATAGAACAGAATAGAATTGAATCAAACAGAGCAAAATATGATCAAACAAAACAGTTAAAGAACAGAAACAAACCGAATAGAATAGAATAGAGTAGATTTGAATAGAATAGAGTAGAGAACAGAGACAGAAAGGATCAAACAAAACAGAGTCATAGAACACAACAGAAAAGAACCAAATAGAATAGAGCCACATAGAATTGAACAGAACCATATATAATCTAAAAAATAGTCATAGGATAGAGCAGAACTTAAAATAAACATAGAATAGAATTGAATTAAACAGAGCGAAATATGATCAAACAAAACAGTTAAAGAACAGAAACGAAACGAATAGAATAGAATAGAATAGAATAGAATAGAATAGAATAGAATAGAATTGAACAGAACCAGATATAATTTTAAAAAAATAGCCATAGGATAGAACAGAAGTTAAAAGAAACATAATACTGTTTTTCTTTCCTGCATTAATCATTTAGTTCAAAACGTTTGATTCAAACAATTGTTTGTAGCGTTTAAAAAGTAAAAATGTATATATATACTTATTTAGGTGCATATAAATGAAAATGAATAAATATTCTCCTTGTGTTATTTAGTAAAAAACATGATTATTGTAATTAGATTTTTGCTGTTTTCTTGCATTAATCAGTCAGTTCAAAACTTGAATTCAATCAGTTGTTTGTGTCGATTAAAATGTTCACTAAAGTTTGTGCACAGCATTCAAAAATAGTTTTTTTAATGTACTTTGTATGATTATTTTGGTGCATATTAATGAAAATGATTATCAGTTTTCCTTGCGTCGTTTAGTGAAAAACATGATTATTTTTAAATAGATTTTTGCTGTTTGCTTCTTGCGTTAATCATTTAAATCAACTTGGCATCCACGGCTGTTTGGATGAAATGATGGTTCCTTTTAAGCCGTTTCAGAGGAAATACATAAATATAGAGATATACATCATATATTATCAAAAGCTTGAAAAATATCAAGATGATTTTTATTAGCTTCATCATCCTGGCCTAGTTGGGCACACTCAGCGTGGTTAGAAAAGCCAAATGCGTCTTTGAGTAATTCATCTTCTTTAGATGAATCTCGCTTCATTTATGGACTGGATAATGTATTCAAAGCACATGGATTTCTGTGCATATTCATAAGCGTATTACTTGAAACGATAACGGCATTAGATACAGATTAAGCCTGTGATCTGATAGTGTGGAAGTTATGGAAGCCGCTATTTTAAATACTTTTCAGCTCACAGAAGTGGGAAGTTTGAGGATCCGTATCACGTGTCGAAACGGAGCGCCGCGCTCTATATATAGCATATACCCTGCAGGCGTTCAGTTTTAATTACACTGCACTGAAGTGTGTGCATATGTGTGTGTGACATTTCAAACTACAGCTTTGATTTTATAATCCATATGATCCTTCGCCAGAACCGCGTGCGCCTCCTCGCCATGTTAGCAGCTCGCTTCTTATTATCCTGCATGTGTGTGTGAACATACTGTGCTATCTGTGTGCAATTCCTTCTGTGACATCTAAACATGGAACCAACAGAAGGAAAACCCCCAGGTATCCCATCATCCACCTGTTCTGTGTCCCTGTACACAGTAAATACAACCACACATGTATAAACACACACACAACTTGAATTGTACACACAAACAACTAAGTGAGTGAAGCTTATAGCTATACAAGTTCGATTTCACACATTGTTGCATTGCATAATGTGCCAGAATGCAATGCACAGTGCAATGCACAGCATAAGTTTGCATTACATTGCATTTTCAGGGGTGGTATGGCAGGAATTCAGTGTTATTTTAGCAATATAGATATGCATAGCCCTGCATCTTGAGAAATGTCTGCTGAAATAAAAAAGTTATGTATGTATATACTAACGCATAAAGAAAAGTCATTGCATAGAGAGCACTAGGATCTTGGTGAGCAAATGAAAGTTATATATTCTATATGTATATATTCTACACAAACCTAGCATTCACATGTGCATACTTACATTACGCTCTTTCTAGATGCATGCAGAGGACATTATAGACCACAAACAGGCACAAACCCAGTTCTCTCTGCAGGTTCAGACTCTCAATTTGAACCTGACTGATTTAAATTGCATGTGGATTATTTAAATGGGAATGAGTAGCACTTCAAACATTGCCTTATATAGTGAAATCCTACCCTAGAGGAACACAAACGAACACGCACACACTCTCTCACACACATTTGCACATACACTAAGTGAAATAGACTATTCATTTTGGTCATAGTGTGATACGGCAGCACACAGGCAGCTCTGTTATCCCGCACAGGAAGTGTTGGGATTATACATCCTGCCAACAGCATTTGCATAATAGCATGAGAGTATTTTAGTACGATTTCTGGAATTGTGGCTCTTTTTGTCAGCGGTTTGGGTTGAGTTGGTTGAAAAGTGTGCTGCGGTTTCAGAACAGTTTCATAAAGATTGCCAACTCTGACTCAGCAGAGTGTTCAAAAGAGGACAGAATATTATAGAACAGAGTATAATAGAACACAGACACATAGTTTTGAACAGAACAGAATATATCCATATAGAATGGGATACAGTAGAATAGAATAGAATAGAATAGAATAGAATAGAACCAAAAGACTAGAACAGAAAACAGAATAAAACTGAACAGAACCGTATAGAATCTAATAAAACTAATAGGGTAGAACAGAACAGAAAGAAATAAAATACAGCAGAATAGAATATACTTGAAGAGAAGAGAAGAGAAGAGAAGAGAAGAGAAGAGAACCACCTAATTAAACAGAACCATATAGAATCTAAAAAATAGTCATAGGATAGAACAGAAGTTAAAAGAAACAATAGAATAGAATAGAACCACATGAAATTGAACAGAACCATACAGAATCTAACGAAAACGGTCACAGGATAGAACAGAACAGAAAATAACCATTTAGAATAGAATAGAACAGAATAGATCAAACAAAACAAATTCATGGAACAGAACAGAAAATAACTATATAGCATAGAACAGAATTAAACAGAACCATATATAATCTCAAATTGCCATAAGATAGAACAGAAGTTAAAAGAAAGAATAGAATAGAATAGAATAGAATAGAATAGAATAGAAATGGAATAGAATCTTATAGAATTGAACAGAACCATATAGAATCTAAAAAAACGGAGTCATAGAACAGAACAGAAAATGACCAAATAGAATAGAATAGAACCACACAATTAAACAGAACCATATAGAATCTAAAAATAGTCATAGGACAGAACAGAAGTTAAAAGAAAGAATAGAATAGAATAGAATAAAATAGAATAGAAATGGAATAGAATCTTATAGAATTGAACAGAACCATATAGAATCTAGTCATAGAACAGAACAGAAAATAACCGAATAGAATAGAATAGAATAGAATAGAATAGAATAGAACCACACAATTAAACAGAACCATATATAATCTGAAAAAAATAGTCATAGGACAGAACCATATCTAATCAAAAAAGCATCATAGAGTAGAATAGAATATTATAGAATAGAATAGAATAGAATAGAACCACATGGAACTGAACATAACTATACAGAATCTAACAAAACAGTCACATAATAGAACAGAACAGAAAACAACCATATAGAATTGAACAGAGCCAAATAGGATCTAACGAAACAGAGTCGTGGAACAGAACAGAAAATAACTATAGAATAGAACAGCATTGAACAGAACCATATATAATCTAAAAAGCATCATAGAGAAGAACAGAATAGAATAGAATATTATATTATAGAATAGAATAGAATAGAATCACATGGAATTGAACATAACCATACAGAATCTAACAAAACAGTCACATGATAGAACAGAACAGAAAATAACTATAGAATAGAACAGCATTGAACAGAACCATATATTCTAAAAAGCATCATAGAGTACAATAGAATAGAATATTATATTAAAGAATAGAATAGAATAGAACCACATGGAATTGAACATAACCATACAGAATCTAACAAAACAGTCACATGATAGAACAGAACAGAAAACAACCATATAGAATAGAACCATATAGAATTGAACAGAGCCAAGTAGGATCTAACAAAACAGTCATAGAACAGAACAGAAAATATCTATATAGAATAGAATAGAATAGAATAGAACCATATATCATCTAACAAAACAGTCATAGCTTGGCAGTGTCTCTACAGAACTGTGCCATGAAATGATTAAACTTCTATTTTGTCCTGCAGTACTGCTGGTTAACGATAATACTAACAGCTTTGATTTCTTCTTATTGCTAGAAATGGCAGATTAACCCTAAAGATCAGCCTGTGGTTGTTTTCTTTATTCTTTCACGCTCAGAATGGATTGAGAATCTCATCTCTATTCTATTTCCAGGTTTACTTCTTTTGAAGTCCAAAAAATCCCCATGTAGAATTAACACAGCAGGCGTAACATCTCAATTTGTGCGCTAAAAATTATGATTAGTGCACTGGTAGGGATTATTTGACACTGTACTCTATGTCCCATAATGCCCGGCTTCAGCACTCTCTCTGGCACTGCATTGATGTCTTAAAGGCCTGGCACTGGAATAGAAGACAAAAATAAAGGCGAGAGAGGGGATTGGAGGCTGTGATGTTCCAGTGCGCACTGCTCAAGAACCAAAGCACGAGCAGTCGAGCACTGAAGGGCATTTCAGAAACCATTCTCAATGTAAACAAAGAACAGGCCACAAATCCACTTCATTTCAGCCACTTTACGGTGGTGCAATTCTGCTGTGTCATGCTTCAATCCGAAGGCTTTTATAGTGACCATGAAAGGGGTTTGTGCACAATGATGATGTTCATTTTGTGAACAGAGCTCCAGACTGATGTAAAAACATGCTGTAGTTTGAAAACACCATGAGTGAGTGGGTGTGTTGTGTTGTGATTGAAGAACAGTTGGTGGTTTGCAGTGCCACCTGGTGGTTTGCAGTACAACTGCACACAGGAGGTGCCTGGCTCTTGCACAGAAACTCAGCTTTCGCTAATCATAAGCAAACAATTCAGAGGATATTAACCTGACGCGAGTATTTGTCATGTTAATTATGATTTGTTCCCAGCGTACTTGTTGTTCAATGTGATTTTCATGATTCATATCTAGTTGTGGCCGCTTTGTTCGACTAGAGCACACACACACAAAAAAACCAGCAATGATGAGCCTCAGCTACTGGTGGGTGGAAATTTTATATCATGGTTATAATTTATATCACTTTTTTTATTTTTGGCTGGAAATTTAATCTGAAAATTTGTATTTGTACCTAATAATTTAATTTAAATACTTGCTTTTTGAAATAATATTGCATATTTTGCTAGATTTTTTTTTTAATCAAATAAATGCAACCTTGATGAAGTTTCTTTCCACCGAGGAATTAAAAAGGGGTAATTTTGTCTTTTTTTCCTCATAATTTTAACCTTTTTTGTTCATGCAAATAAGAATTGTGAGATATAAAAGCAGAATTATGAGATATAAACACAATTCTGAAGAAAAAAAAAGTCAGATCTGCAAGATGTGGTAAACTCAGAATGCGTAGAAAGTAATTTTAAATTGCAAGATATTAATTTATAATTGCGAAGAAAGTCAGAATTTTGAGTTTATATCTGCTAGTAAAAAAGGCAGATTGGGAGATATAAAGTCAAACCTGAATTATGAGATAAAAAGTTGTGATTTTTGTATTATTATTATTTTCATGCCATGGTGGAAACAAGTTTATATGCCTAAGAAATGTTTTCAAAAATAAATAAATAAAAATAAATTAATTAATTGACACAAAATTTTACTAACCCCAAATTGTTATTTTTTTGGAACTTGATGCACATGAAACCAAAAGATCTGATTATTCATAAATAAACAAAAAACTGGATATAAACACTACTGCAGGATCTCTACCAGTTGACACATTTTATTGTCTTACAGTGAGGCCGCCCAGCTGTTAAACTACAGCTACACTTTGACTGAGCGGCAAAACAAGTGATTATTGTCATCCGTTTGGACATCTCGTTTCTTCATACACCAAACACTTCCATTTTCCCAGCCCTTCCCCCAACATATGTCAGCACGTCTCCACAAACATGCGTAAATACGCTTGTCGTCCTCCTTTCCTCCAAGTGAGCGGCTTTGCATTGAGCTGTGCGCCTCTCGCAGCGCCACTACACGAGTAATTGGCCCATGATGGAGCGCTGATTGCCTCACAGTACCTGGGGAGTTCAGCACACATTAGCATTCAATAAAATCGCAGATGCATACACAAATACACACACACACATGCATCGCTCCAGCAAATGAGTTTATCACAGAGGCTTTCTGCTCGTCTTTGTGTCTCAGGGCTGGATGGGAGTTTATTTGACGTGAATTTGGTCAGCGGAAGTGTTAAATTAAACTGTTGAATTAAAGCAGCTGGAAACTGATATTCAGTACAATAGTTACATTTATTTGGACACAAATATATTTTAGGTATATATCTTATATATATTGTATCTTAAATGTGTTTAAACAAATGTATTTAATATATTTTTGGGCCCTTTTTTTATGGAAAAAAAATCAAACTTACAATTTTTTTGATAGAATAGAATAAAATAGAAAAGATAGAAAAGAACAGAAAAGAAACAGAAACAAATGTAATTAAAAATAGAAGAGCTACACAGAACTGAACAGAACAACATAGAATCTAACAAAAATAATAGCGTAGAACAGTACAGAAAAGAAAATAGAATAGAATAGAACCACTCAGTTTAACACAACCATATAGAATCTAAAAATAGTAATATGATAGAACAGAAGTTAAAAGAAACTAGAATAGAATAGAATAGAATAGAACAGAACAGAGCCAAATAGAATCAAACAAAACAGAACAGAAAACCATGTAGAATAGAATAGAAACACACAGAATTGAACAGAATTATATAGAATCTAAAAAATAATCATAGGATAGAACAGACGTTAAACAAAACATAATAGAGTAAAATAGAATAGAGCCACAATTTTCAGAATTTAACACAACAATATATAATCTACAAAATAGTTATAGGTTATAACAGAAGTTAATAGAATAGAATAGAATAGAATAGATCAGAGCCACACAGAATTGAACAAAACCATATTGAATGTAACAAAACAGAGTCATAGAACAGAACAGAAAATAACAGAATAGAATAGAATAGAATAGAATAGAATAGAAGAATAGAACTTTTTATCTCATAATTCAGACTTTTTCATTAATTAAAATTGGTTTCTGACACAGAATTTAAAAAAAAAGGTAATTGTGACTTTTATCTCACAATTCTCTTTTTTTTCCAGCACAATTATGAGTTTATTTTTTAATTATTGATTTATTTATTTGTTTATTTATTTTTTGTGGTATATTGAAAAATGCATTTTTTAAATACATTCCAAGAGATGAGAAAAGTGCGAAATAGTTTCTAATTGTTCTAGCCCACCCACATTTGCGCTCTGAAATGCACTTTGATATTTCAGTGTATTTTGCCCCTGAAGTATATTTTATATTACAATATGTTTTGACATTTGATATTTTGTGCAAGCAGTTAATTTAAACTGTACTAAAGCTTGGTAGAAAATGATATTCTGTTCACATTTATTTGGACATTTTATAGAGTTTGCCGAAATGAAATGCAATATAAAGTGTGCACATTTCACTCATACGAAAAATGATTGCAATATTCATGTACAATACTGTGCATTGGATATGCATTGGGTAATGTTCATAGTTTGCTACTGTTTAAAAAGAATGTGGATTGTGGTGTTGATAGAGCATCTCATCCTTCAGCATCACGGATAAACAAAGCGGTGTCATTAAGAATGCATGCTAATGGTTTATCCTATAGATCCGTGTGGTTTATATTGATGTATGTATGGATTACACACTCTGTCCGTGTCAAGATGTGGTCAGCTGGTGTGTGTAGTTACAGCCTTTTTCTAGAAAGCTAATTTGTATCAGTTCCACAAAGGCACACACTATCATCTTAGTATTACATTGTTGTAATTCTCATATTATTCATTATAATATTAATAAAAATATTTTTAAATAAATAAAAAAATAAGAAAATGGTTAAATAAGGTAGAAAATGGAGTTCTAGTCCATCCACATTTGCACTTATATGTAAAATGCACTTTGATATTTTCAATATATTTTGCCCCGAAGCCTAAAGATTTTATATTACAATTTACTCTGACATTTGGAAAATATGGATAGCATATGAAAACTTTTTTGTTTGTTTAATAAACTTCCTTCAACGGAGCTGTTTATATCCTGCATTTACAGTATCAAATATAGATTTTATTTGGCCAGAATAAAATCTGTTATTGCAATATAAGGTCATTTCAGGACTCAGATCCAGCCTTTATTATTTACTCCATGGAACATCACGTCTGTTTCGTACTGTTGTGTTTGCGCAGGTGGTTGTTGCCATAGTGACATAATTACAGTAATTAGCTATGGACTTTGATCAAATTTAGGTGAACACCTACAGACACATGTATCTATGTATGACAGGGAGAAGTTATAACTAACAAGTTAACAAGTACAAAGAAGTAGCTTACTACTATTTGTTTGTGAACAAGATACTGTGGTAATATGGGTTACACTTTATTTTACAGTATGTGTACTTAACCAGGAACATACTGGGT
The DNA here is from genome assembly GCA_012976165.1 of Labeo catla. NCBI lineage: Eukaryota > Metazoa > Chordata > Actinopteri > Cypriniformes > Cyprinidae > Labeo > Labeo catla. Next base: position 20,576 of record VONZ01000456.1, read on the forward strand.
AGTATAAAGTAAGTACCTAGTAGTACCTAATTATTACACAGTTATTGTAATCGCTATGATAAGTTCATAGTATGTGCTTAGAACAGGGTAGAACAGAACAGAAAAGAAAATAAAATAGAATAGAATAGAATAGAATTAGAATTAGAATTAGAATAGAATAGAATAGAATAGAACCACACAGAGATTAACAGAACTATATAGAAAAATAGTAAAAAAAAAATCATATGATAGAACAGAAGTTAAAAGAAACGAAACATAATAGAATAAAATAGAATAGAGCCACATAGAATTTAACACAACAATATATAATCTACAAAATAGTCATAGGATATAACAGAAGTTAATAGAATAGAATAGAATAGAACAGAACAGAACAGAACAGATTGAATAGAACGATGTGGAATTGAACATGGCCAAATAGGATCAAACAAAACAGAGTCATAGAACAGAACAGAAAATAACATTAGAATAGAATAGAATAGAATAGAATGGAATGGAATAGAATAGAAGAATAGAACTTTTTATCTCACAATTCAGACTTTTTCATACAATTAAAATTGCAGTAAAATTACAGTATGTGTACTTAACCAAGAACATACTGGGTAGTATAAAGTAAGTACCTAGTAGTACCTAGTTCTTACCCAGTTATTGTAATTGCTGTAATAAGTTCATAGTATGTGCTGACTGAGCAGAGACTGTAAAATAAAGTTTTTTGGACATATTTTTTTAAAGTACCTCGGAGTACCACATAAATGCCATGGTATATAAATATGATAATCTTTCAGTACCATGATATTGCAATCACTGGTACAGTGTTTTTCAGATGTGCCAAAATCAGTCAACTGCTTTGTACTATACATTTTTCTTTGTCTACAGTCACTGCCTACCTGTTCAGGTAAATCAGTATATGTTGACGTGTATGTTGTTTGTTGACGTCGTCTTAATCTGTCATCCTGGCTGCTTTTTTTTCTGTCGTTTTTACTGTTGTCCTTATTGTCGTTTTGCTCTGTCATCTTGTTCTCTTGTCCTTACTGTTATCTTTCCTGTCATCTTATTCTGTCGTTCTAATGTCGTGTTGTTCTGTCATATTTAAGAGCAGTGAAGTTAGTCTTAGATTTGATATTTGCTGCATATTGGACTAGGCTGCGTTAGGGACCGTCTGCAAATTTACCTTACAGTACAAAACGAAGTCCAATAATTCATTCAAATTAATGTTTACAGGACTGTAGTAAATGCCTAGTGGGCAAACTGACTAAATATATTTTGCCAATATCTCACCTTAGAAAAAAATACTTTTTTTACTTTTTTTCTAATTTCCCCCTTACTCTCCGTACAGCACACAAATATTTCCGTGAAAAGAATGGAGAGGAAAAGCTACAAGGTTTTTTTTTTTTTCATGTTACAAAGGTTGTAGTATGTTTTTAGTAATAACACTTACTTCTACAGATGAGATTTTGCCAACTCTTCTTTACTGTATGTACAATGCACAAATATGTTTAGAAAAAACTACAGTAATTCACCAAAAGGGTTTTTTCCCATGTTCCAAAGGTTGTTGTTTTGCTCTGTCTTGTTCTGTCATCCTAACTATCGTCGTTCCTGTCATCTTATTCTGTCGTTCTTACTTCAAGTCCAATAATTCATGGAAATTGTTTTGTCATTTGGACTGCCCTTTCGTACTGTAAGGTAAATTTGTAGACGATCCCTAAAGCAGCCTAGTCAAATATGCAGCACATATCAAATCTAAAACTAACTTTACTGCGCTTAAAGAAGACAGAACAACACGACAGAATAAGATGACAGTAAGGACGCCAAAACAAAACCATAATAAGGACGACAGTAAAAACTACAGAGAAAAAGATGTCAGGACCACGGATTAAGAAGATGTCAACAGACAACATACACATCAACATATACTGATTCACCTGAGCAAGTAGTCAATGACTGTAGACAAAGACAAATGTATAGTACGAAGCACAAAGCAGTCAACTCTTTTTTGGCACATCTGGAACCTCATGCTTTTTTGGGTAAAAGATCTTTCATTTTCAATAAAATGAGATGCATTTGCAGGTTGTGTATTTAATAAAATGTTTTCTCTCTTGTTTTGTTGGTTTAGCTGATGCAGCAGCAGGCGGCGATTATGGCGGCTTCTCACGGCGGATATTTAGCGCCCAGTGTGGCGTTTCCAGCGACTCAGATTCACCAGGTGGGGGCGCTCAACATGAACGGCCTGCCACCCACCCCGATGACACCTGTGTCAGGTGAGTCCTCAAATTTCTTACTAAAATTCATCATTAGTCAACTACTCTAGTGAATGAACAATACTTCTACAGTATTTATTAATCTTAGTTAATGTTAATTTCAGCATTTACTAATGCATTATTAAAATCACAATTTTTTTTTTTTTTAACAAGTTTGTTTTGTTAACAAAACAATCTATATTGAGAAATCATCTTTAAAGTTGTCCAAATGAAGTTCTTAGCAATGCATATTACTAATCAAAAATTAAGTTTTGATATATTTACGGTAGGAAATGTACAATATATCTTCATTAAACCTGATCGGATTTTCATAACAATTTACAGCAATTTTCTATTTATTAGCATAAATTAGCTACATTAGTTAACATGAACTTACACAGGGTTATTATAGTTAACTAGAACCATAAAAAAAAAAAAAAACGTTTTTCAAAAAACTGAAATAAAATATACAAGCGTAAGCTCACTGTAAATGGTAAAAAATCAAATTAAATAAGTAAAATAAGTAAATTACTTAATCAAAATATAAAAAACAAACTTATATTTTAGCAAGTTTGCAAAGGCAACATTTTTCTTGGCCATTTGGTTTAAATTGAAGTACTAAAATACCAAAAAAAAAAAAAAAAAGAAAATAAACTAAAACTAATAAATACAAAAACTATATAGACATATTTTAAAAACTAATAGAAATGCCAAAACCACAAAAAATTGCTAAAACTTAAAGCTAAATTTAAAGTAAAACATAAAATATAAAAATAAAACCTACTTCAAAATATTAACAGAAACTATACTATATAACATGACAAATATTTATTAGTTAATGTTAATTAAATGCACTGTGAACTAACTTAAACAATGAACGAATGCATTTAATTGTAATCCAGTTGTAACTATTAACTAACATTAACAAAGATAAATATATGCTGGAAATTTGGAAAATATGGAAATCATTTGAAAAACTTCAGAATAACCAGAATAACCAGTGTTATTGCAATACGAGGTCATTTCAGGACTCAGATCCAGCATTTATTATTTATTGCATTTATTGTAATAACTATGGAAAGCATTTGAAAAACTTCAGATTAAAAAATTAATATATGCTTTAAAAATATGTTGCTGATTTTTAGTTCATGTCAGCTAAAACATAAACTAATATTAAGAAATGAGACATTGTAAAATATGATCTATCATCTATTTCCTAAAGTATATTTTTATGTAATATTTTGTGTGTGTGTGTGCATGTGTGTAGATGGTAAAAAGTCAGCTCTTCAAAATTAGTATACATTACATTTTTTGTTACATGTGTTACATTAGATCAGTTTACTGGCAGTAAGTATCCCAGATTTGCACTCTATCAAACCACATCTCACGCTGAATATCAGCTTTCACTCCCAACTCACCTGATCAGTGTCATGGACTGGAACGCGCCAGAGATTCCTATTGATCCGTGGGAATCGATGAGCTCACGGATGCGTTTCAAATAGTGACCGCCGCAAACACACACAAACACACACAGCTTCAGGCACTCACTTTTAGAGAAGATGCTTAAAAACGGGGATACAGGATACTCCACAGGGTCCCACATGAAAACAAAATCCTGAATTTGAGAAGCATTTTAAATCCATCCACTGGTCAAGACTTGATGTTCAAAGAGCACTCTAGATGTTCAGAAGATATATTTTGGAGGAAACTAGCATATAGTTGACTTCAAAGCTATAGTAACACACACACACTAACAGTCCAGTTTTGAGTTCATATGCTCTTTAATTATGTATACACGCAGCACCCCAAAAGGCACCTGGATTTTATTCAGACGCTTTGTGATTGGTTTGAGTCTCCTGTAATTGCACAGCATTTGAAATGCCAGGCCTTTGACTGACAAGCGTAATCATCTTGCGCTCGAGCGATCTGTGCCCACACAGAACAGATGCTTTCATCTGCGCAGGATGACCTTTAGTCTGGGTGCTGTTCTGGGCTCAGCGTTTGCCTTTCATATCCTAATGAAACTAATGATGTGACCAGCAGGATGTTGATCTGAGACCAGCACGCTCTGATGCTTTATGCAAATGTGTCCGAGGGTCACTTCCCCTCCGACAAACAGCCACTGATCACATTTAACACAAAATTAAACTTCCACTCTTTGCCTTTTCCTTTATTTCTCCTATTTATTAACACTTGTCTTATTATTAATGTCCTTTACAAAACATTACCATAAATATAAAAATATATTTATATATATAATATTGTAATTTGAATATTATTAAAAAAGCAAAAAACTGTATGTATGTGTGTGTATATGTGTGTGTATATGTATATATATATATATATAATTTATATGTTAATATGTTTTTTTATTTAGTAATATTAGAATTGTATAATTATATAATTATATATATATTATAATTAGATATTTATATACTTTTAAATTATATAATTAATAAATAAAATATTGTGTGTGTATATATATATATATGAAAAATATTATAATTAAAATATAAAAAAACGATATATGTAATACTATATATAATACTATTATAATTACATTTATACATAGGTGTTTTAAATTAATAATTATAATTATAATACATATATTAAGTTATTTTATAATATTGTATTATATCTATATACATATATATATATATATATATATATATATATCATTTAATATCTTAGATTAAAATATTATATACAGAATATATCTTATACATTCATATTAATGTATTTTTAATTAAGTAATGATCATTGAGATACATTAATATTACATGAAATATTAATACTATACTACTTACATATATTAATATACTGTACTATATTACTCAGATAGATAGATAGACATATATTACATATATTAGTTCATTCGAATTATATAGATATTACGTGACAAACATGAAACAATATGCTACACTATATATGCGGACTTCAGGGTGTGTGTAGTGTGTTTTCGGCTCCTAATAAGACATGCATACTGCACTCTACCACGGGTGTGTTGTGTAAACTGATTCTTTATGACTGCAGAAGAGAGAGTGTGTTATAATATTCTTCTCACTGACCATATAATATACAGGGTGAACACACAAACACATTTATATACACAATAATACCATACACTCACCCAGCATCCACTCTGTGTATTGATTTGATTTTTACTCTGACCGCCTACTGACCTTTTTTAGCTTCTAGACTGTGTGAGTGAGTGTATGTGTGTGTGCGATTGTTTGTGTGTATGTGTGTGAGTGGTTAGGAGAAACAGAGAATATCTTGCAGTCTATGGAACAGACAGTAGTAGACATGGCAGCCTAATTTATCACGACTCCATGGGACCCACACAGCACAAAGCACTGCAAAAGACACAAAAGCTCTCCTGGGCCTGTGCTGTCCCTCCCCACACACACACACACACACAGTGATTCCTGCTCCATAAAGAGTAAATATTTGGCTACAGCTGTGCTGTGATGTGACTTTTTGCAACATTAAATGCAAATCCACTCATTACCTGTTTAGCTAGCAGTCAAGTGCTGTACGTACACAATACCCTGAGACACCTCAAGTTTTGTAGGGCAGAATTTCACAGCTTCTGTTTTTTTTTTTCCTCTAGTCTTGCGAGTAGAGAAGACTTTTGACTGTCAGCATAAAATCTGGTCCTGTTTGCAGATTTTTCTGGCTATGATCTGCACATTTCACAATTTGTAGCCAGAATGACTTCAAAAACTAAGGTGCTTGATTATCATATATAAAAAAAGGTGTTCGTCTAGTTGTTGTCGCTAGTCTTAAAGGGATACTTCACCCAAAAGTTCTGCCATCATTTACTAACACTCATGTTGTTTCAAACCTGTATGAATTTCTTTCTAATATGAAACACAGAATGGCGCCATTTCTTTGTCCATACACTGGAACAAAAGTCCAGTGTTGCTGATTTATTTATTTTTTATTTTTTACTGTATGGACAAAAACAGCTGAGACATTTTTCAAAATATCCTTTTTTTATGTTCCACAGAAGAAAGAAGATCATACAGGTTTTGGAACAACATGAATGTGACAGTGGTGTTATTCTTAACTAAAACTATTAAACACTGAAATAAATAAATAAATACAATTGCAAAAAGCTGACATAAAATATGAAATTACCTTAAATACCTAAATTCGGTTTGAGTTTATTACAAAAATAAATGAATAAATAAAAATAACTAAAACCAACTGACAATATATAACACACACATATATATATGTGTTATAAATATATATAATATATAAAAAAATATATAAATAAATATATATATATAGTATATAAATTACACTACATGTTAACAACAACATTTTTACTGAAAGTCAGTAAAAATGTAGTGTTAATATGAAGTTTTTTTTTTCTTTGGTGTTTATTCATTTCAAATTTCTATCAGGACATTTTCCAGTTTTTCTTTCTGTGTAAAATAAGAAGGAATTTTCTTTTTTTTTTTTTATTTGTTTTTTAGCGTGCACTGATGGTTTGTTTTGAGGCATAAATTTGTGAAGCACATTTGTGACCTGGATAACAAAACCAGACATAAGAGTCAATTTTTGGAAATTGAGATTCATGCATCACCTGAATGCCAAATGAATAAGCTTTCCACTGATGTATGGTTTGTTAGGATAGGACCGAGATACAACTTGACCGAGATACAACTATTTGAAAATCTGGCAGTGCAAAAAAATCAAAATATTGAGAAAATCGCCTTTAAAGTTGTCCAAATGAAGTTCTTGGCAATGAAAAATTAGAATCAAAAATTAAGTTTTGATATATAGATATGGTAGAAAATTGACAAAATATCTTAATGGAACATGATCTTTACTTAATATCCTAATGATTTTTGCCATAAAAGAAAATTCGATAATTTTGACCCATACAATGTATTTTTGGATATTGCTACAAATACACCCGTGCTACTTACAACTGGTTTTGTGGTCACATTTGTTTGTGTGTTTTTGGTAAAATCCCTCAAATGAATCCAACTTTGCTGGTTGAATTTCATTTTGTACATACGTGTGAAAGAGCAGCTCTTTCCTTCATCAGTCTTATTTAGCTCAGTATTTCAGTGAGCGTGTGAATTCATGTTTAAACGCTGTCAGGTGTCGTTCTGTGTTATTAACACTCTCTGACTCACACAGTCACACATATTTCTCCCTACTCTCGTTCTCATCCTTTATCACTTTCCTTTTCACAATCCTTCTGGAGAATCCAGCTAAAACCAGTATAAGGTGATAAATGTGGAGCAGAACAGCATCTTCTGCTCACCAAAGCTGCGTTTATTTAAGCAAAAATACAGTAAAAACTGAAAAATATTGTAAAATATTATTACAATTTTAAATACTGTTTTCCATTTGAATATATTTTAAAATGTAATTTATTCCTGTGACGCAAAGCTGAATTTTCAGCATCATTACTTGTCTTCAATGTCACATGATCCTTCAGAAATCAATTTAATATGCTGATTTAAACATTTCTTCTTATTATCTATGTCCAGTGCTGTATGTTTTTGTGTAATAGATTTACAATCTTTATTGAGTAGTAAGTTCTAAAAAACATTTATTTGAAATAAAGCATTATAAATGATACACTATGAATGTCTTTACTGTCACTTTTGATCAATTTAATGCATCTTTGCTGAATAAATATATTCAGTAATATAGGATATTCAATAATAGTTTGGAATAGTAGAAACCATCTACTGTGTAGTTATCAGCTGGATTTTCCAGCAGTGAACAGGATTGTTTCACAAGAGCGGACAGCACAGAAACACAATGTGTTTGATTTGACTCTTTCCATTCGACTGTAGATCAGACATTAAAGAGCTCCGTCCTCAGAGAGACCCGCACACACCCTTCAAAGTCGACAAAAACACACTGTGCACTACACAAAGACAGCAGTCAAGAGAGATGATGATATTTCTCTGGCTCGTTCAGGTGTTTGTATTTCTCTGTGATTTCATCATGAGCACTGTTTATCCTGTTTGAAACTTTTTTGTATCATTGTTTTTCATTGTATGCTAATCTGAAGCTTAGATAGTCCACAGAACATCTAACATTTAGTGTTTTGTTTTAACAAAATGGTTCATTTTAGGATGAATTATTCTTTTTTTCTGCACAGTGCGTGTATGTTGGATTGTGTTTGCACCTCGTCTAGTGTTAACCGAGTTGTTTTTCTAACCACCTGCTCTTCTGCAGTTTGATTGACAGTAAAGTTGAAGCGTGTTGATCTGTCCAACATTAGATACAGCCCGCAGCACATCACACATGTACATAATTATGCTTCTGCATCAAACCGTACACATCTGCTGTACTGTGCTGTTTGGAAAGATTTATGAGGCTTTAGTTTGTGTTGAGTCCTAAGCACTTTTAAAGTTATGGTCACACTTTAAGGTCCAAAACAAAGATTCACATATAATGTACCCACTTGTCATCCAAGATGTTAATGTCTTTCTTTCCTCAGTCGTAAAGAAATTATGTTTTTTTAGAAAAACATTTCTGCATTTTTCTCCATATAATGTTGATATGGTGCCCCGATTTTGAACTTCCAAAATGCAGTTTAAATGTGGCTTCAAACAATCCCAAATGTGGCTGTAAATGATCCCAGACAATCCCAGAAGTGTTACCAAAGTTATATTCAGTAGTGAGATTTTTTTAATGATCCTGAAAAAAGTCTCTTCTGCTCACCATGGCTGCATTCATTTGATCAAAAATACTGTAAAAACAGTAAAATTGTGAAATGTTATTCTAATTTAAAATAACTGGTTTCTAGTTGAATATATTATAAAATGTAATTTATTTTTGTGATCAAAGCTGAATTTTCAGCATCATTACTCCAGTCTTCAGTGTCACATGATCCTTCAGAAATCATTCTAATATGCTGATTTGCTGCTTAAGAAACATTTCTGATTATGATCAATGTTCATATTATTGTGGAAGCTGTGACTAAAAAAAAATCAGGATTCATGAAATATAAATGTTCTCAAATTTTCTGAGCTGATTTGTGGGTAAAAAATTAAAATATGTGACATGGGTATAACCATGGTACAAACACACTGCAAAAAAATAAATAAATAAAACTGTATAGTATTTTTGTCTTTTTTTCTGTTAATATTCTTAAATCAAAATACATTTACACTTTTTTCTTTAAATTCTATCAAAATTTTATCAAATTGTATTTTTTAAAATTGTATCAATAATCTTAATAATCCTGTTTTCCCTTTCAGATAAGTTTTCTAACCCTACTGATCATTTGTCTTAATTTAAGCACAACAAATTTGATATTTTGACCTTTTTTTTCAGAAAACAGGGCTTAATCTTAAATCATTTTACTTCTAAAGTAAATGCATCTTGATTTAAGAATGTTTACATATTTGTACTGAAAAACAAGACAAAAATACTAAGTAAGAAAGCATTTTTGCAGTGCAGAGTTGAGAGTAAAACATTTATATTGGAGGTTGAAAGCATTGTAAAAACAACCATAATATTTAATGACAATATCAAATGTAGGGATGTGTAGAATTAGGATGTTTAATGCCATGGAAATCTGTAGGAAATCTGTAATCTTAATTATTTAAATAAATTCAGCACCTTACGTAATGAAACAAAATTAAATAAGTCAGCAGGTATTTTGTGTGTTCAATTTACTTAGAATTCAGAATGAACACACGGGTGTGTGGAAACCCCAGATCATGGCTGAATTTGCCCTGCAGGCATAAACTGGTTACATCCACAGTGTGCCGAATCGATATCAGCTGTCAGCACATTCTGACGTGGAATCAATTCAGATGTAGAATCGATGTGGGGAATTGAGTTGAAACAGCACAATGTCATTAAACCGCCAGTAATTAAAAGTGATTCCAGCTTGTGAAGTTCAGTGTCGACATGACACTGGTCTCAGATCGGTGATTTTTGTGTCCGTCTCACCGCAGGTTTGAGCTCTCCGCCGGCTAATCTGGCCTCCTCCGCTGTGCCGAGCATCGTGACTCCCATTGTTAACGGATTCAGCGGAATCCCTCACCAAGCCAACGGTCATCCGGTGGAGGCGGTGTACACCAACGGCCTGCCGCCGTACTCCACCCAGAGCCCCACCGCAGCCGACACGCTCCAGCAGGCCTTCACGGGCGTCCAGCAATACACAGGTACTGCATACACTAGTGAAGATCTTTGCTTTTGCACAAGTCTCCTGCTTCTTAGATGGTTCTTCCTAAGAAAAAGTCTTCAGTAATCGCACATTTCTCCTCTACATTTTCTAAGAAGCAGGAGACTTCAGCAAATCTGTTCTCCATTTAGTCTCGTTGTTTATTGAGGTATTCTCATAAGAAAAAGACTTACGTGTCTCCTCTACAGTTTCAAAAATAGAGTCGTTTTCTTACGAGAAACATCTGAGAAGCAGGAGACTTCAGCAAAACTCTCAATTTGTTCTCAGTTTAATCTCGTTGTCTAGGAGAAACAATTTAAATATTTGAGATATTACAATTTTAGAAAATTAGTTTATAATGTATTTTTGCGAAATGAGCATAGTTTGAGACATCGTTTAGATCTTGTCTAAAATTCTAGAGGAGACACATGAAATAACTGGAATCTTTTTTTAGTAGGAGACTCTCCGTTTGTTCTCCATTTAGTCTCACTGTTATCTAGGAGAAACAATTGAGTAATTTGAGATATTAAAATTTTTAGATATCATACTTGAGCTTGAATGTATCTTTAAAAGTTGGAGCACAGTTTGAGACATTGTAGAGATCTCTTCTGAACCTCTAGAGGGGATACGTTTTTTTCTAGACAATGCTGAGATTAAATGGAGAAAAAAGATTTTGCACAAGTCTCCTGCTTCTTAGATGTTTCTCATAAGAAAAAGACTACAATTTCAAAAATAAGAGAAACATTTGAGAAGCAAGAGACTTCAGCAAAACTCTCAATTTGTTCTCAGATTAATTTCATTGTTGTCTAGGAGAAACAACAAGAAAAGTATTTGAGTTAAGTATTTGTTTATAATGTATTTTGCAAAATGCGCATAGTTTGAGACATTGTTGAGATCTCTAGATGAAACGTGAGATTACTGCAGTCTTTTTCATAGAAAAAACATCTTAGAGGCAGGAGACTCAGTTTGTTCTCAATTTAATCTAATTTTCGTCTAGGAGAAACAACTGAGATATTTGAGATGTTCCGAAATTCTAGCAGAAGACTCTCAGTTTGTTCTCCATTTAGGCTCGCTGTTGTCTTTTTTTGAGAAATTACAGTTTTTAGATATTATTTTTGAGCTTGAATGTATCTTTAAAAATTGGAGCATCTCAACAATGAGAGATGTTTTGAGATCTTTTCTGAAACTCTAGAGGAGACACTTGAGATTACTGGAGTCTCAGGAGAAACGTTGTAAAAGCAGGAGACTCTCAATTTATTGTCCATTTTATCTAATCCCTGTCTAGGGAAAAAATGAGGTGTTTGAGAGATTTTAGTTTTTAGAAATTTTATTTGACATATAATGAATTTTTTGCAAAATGAACAGACATTGTTGAGATCTCTTCTGAAACTTTAGTGAAGACACGTGAGATTACTAGAGTTTTTCTCAGGAGAAACATCTGAGAAGCACAAAGCTTAAGTAAAAGTCTTAATTTTTTCATCATGCAATCTCTGTATTATCCAGAAGTAAGCAGAGATATTAGGTTTGCAATATGTTTGTACCTGAGCACAGTTTGGGACATTTCTTCAGAAACTCTCCATTTTAATCTGACTGCTGTTTAGCAGAAAGAGCTGAGATGTTAAAGAGATCTCATTAGTGATTTTTTCATTCCATGCAGTCAGTCGATATTTTCACAAATGTCACTTTGACAGAAAAATAACTTTCGTCATGGAGTGTTATTGCTGGTAGGTGACTTTGCTGTGATTGAAACCTCAGGTTGTATTTGAATTTTCTGGATATTACAGCTATCATACGGATGCCTAGAGATCTGTCATTTTAAATCAGTTTGATATATGATGAACGTGCTTTCAGATTTCATTGCACTGTGATCCTGTCATATTTCATTAGCATATAAAGGTCAACCTTCGTCTTGTCCTTATTCTTTCCTCATCTGTCCCTCTCTCTCTTTCTCTCATGTATGATTATGCGTATATCTGCAGCCATATATCCTGCCACAACACTGACCCCTATAGGTCAGACACTGCCACAGCCTGCTCAGATCATCCAGCAACAGCAGCAGCAGCAACGGGAAGGTGAGTGACAGAAATCACAGCTTTCATTTCACTCACTAATCACTGTCTTTCACAGTCTCTGCCGTTCGGGCATCCCTGCAGCCCCTTTTGTTGTTATGAGCCAATGAAATTCAGATTAAATAGTCCTATTTAGAAGTATCAAAGGCTTGACTGCTTCCCTGTGAAGATTTTACTACTGAGTTCCATTTTAGAATCTTCAGCTTCAATGACATCACTGTCAGATGTTTCCTGATTGGCCCGTCGCGTTTGATCTTTTTAAATGGTGCAAATCATAAAACATTAAAAGAAAATGTCTAAGTGGAGCATAAAAAGGCCGAGTAAAGACTATAATGATCAAAAACCCAAAACAACATGGGTTCCATTAGTTGTTAATGTATATTTTATGGAAGCCCATTTCTGCCCGAGGAATGAAAAAAAAAAGTAACTGTGACTATGTATCTCAAAAAAATCTGACTTTTTTCCTCACAATTCAACAGAATTCAGTCAGAATACCAAGATATAAAGTCTGAAATGGGAAGAAAAGTTGGAATTGAGCTAAAAGAGTGAGATAAAAAGTTGCTATTACTTTTGAATAAAAAAATTAAATGGAAGTGTGAGAAGTAAACTCAGAATTCAGAAGAAAAAAGTCAGAATTCTTAGTTTATATTTAGCAATTCTGCTTTTTTCCCACAGTTCTGAGGGGGGGAAAAAAGTCTGAATTGTGGGGTTGTTTTTAATTTCTTTATTCTGTGGTGGAAACAAGCTTCCATAATATTTCACTGATGTACTACATAAAAAAAATCTTGCATCTAAGTCTTATATGTCCATCATATGTTTAATTTGTGTTTTCATAAAGTCTAAAAACACGTTCATGTCTGCCACAGCATATTAAACATGCGTGTCTGTTTCAGGTCCCGAGGGCTGCAACTTGTTTATCTATCACCTGCCACAGGAGTTTGGCGATAACGAGCTAATGCAGATGTTTCTTCCGTTCGGATCTGTCATCTCGTCAAAGGTGTTCATGGACCGAGCCACCAATCAGAGCAAATGTTTCGGTCAGACACGCCTTCCTGTATTCAAACACATACTCTGTATCTGTACTGTATATTGACACCTTTCTAATCAGTTGATCAAGTATCAGGGTCCAAAATTGACTTTTTATGTCAAACATTCCAATTCTAGGAAAAATGTCATAAATATAAACTGAAAAAATAATAATAATTTAAATAAATGCTTTTGAACTTTCGAATCATCAAAGAACAGCACTGGTTCAATCACTGTTTCCATCAGTGCCACTGTTATGATTTGTTTAATTGTTTTGTAAATGAAAAACATTTTTATTGATGTGCTGTATATTTTATGGAAACCCATTTCCACCATGTGATTAAAAAAAAAAAAGATAATTGCTTTTTAGAAAGTATATTTTTAAAACCTTTTTTCTCACAATTCAGCGGAGGAAAAAGTCAGCAAAAACAGTACAGTTTTTACTATTTAAAATAACAGTTTTCTATTTGAGTGTATTTTAAAATGTATTTATTTCTGTGATCAGAGCTACATTTTCAGCAGTGTCACATGATCCTTCAGAAATCATGCTAATATGCTGATTTGCCGTTCAAGAAACATTTTTTATTATTATTATTATCAATATTTAAAACCGTTGAATTTTTTTTCAGGATTCTTTTATGAATATAAAGATCCAAAGAAATTAATACTTTTATTTAGCATGGATGCTTTAAATTGATCAAAAGTGATGATAAAGACGTAAATAACATAACATATTAATAATGTTAAAAAATAATTTCTATTTCAGATAAGTGCTGTTCTTCTAAACTTTCTATTCATTAAAGAAACCTGAAAAAATTCTACTCGGATGTTTTCAAAATAATAACAATAATAATAATAAATGTTTTTTGAGTAGCCAATCAGAATATTAGAATGATTTCTGAAGGATCATGTGACTGGAGTAATGATGCTGAAAATTCAGCTTTGAAATTACAGAAATAAATTACATTTTAAATTACATTTTAAAATATATTCAAATAAAAAACTGTTATTTTAAATAGTAAAATATTACATATTATTATTATTATTATTAAAAAAATTATGATGATGAATAATTGTATTGTTTTTGCTGTACTTTAGATCAAATAAATGCAGGCTTGGTGAGCGGAAGAGACTTTTCTTAAAAAAACATAAATCTTGTGGTACTGGTAGTATATAAAGTCAGAAATTTGAGATGTAAAGTCAGAATTGAAGACATAAACTTGCAATTCTCAGAAGAAAAGTCTGAATTGTGAGATAATTACCCTTTTTAAATTATTACATGGCTGAAACAAAAAAAAAAAAAAACAGAATTGTACGAGGTTAACTCTGAATTGCAACGTCAGAATTCTGAGTTTTCTAAGTTTATATCTTGCAATTCTGCTTTTTTCCCCTCAGAATTATAAGAAAAAAGTCACAACTACACTGTAAAAAATAAAAAACACAATTTGTTGAGTCAGCTTAAAATAATTTGTTACCCTGCTGCCTTAAAATTTTAAGTTCAGTCAACTAAAATAAGTTTATTCAGCTTGAAACTTAACAGATGAGTAAGTAACCCAGCTGCCTTAAAAGTTGAAGTTGATTCAACTCAAATATCTAAGTTGTCACTTAGTATAATTTAACATTTCAAGTTGAATAAACTTTTTTTGAGTTGACTGAACTTAAAATGTTAAGGCGGCCAGGTTACAAATTATTTTATGTTGACTCAACAAATAGTTTTTTACAGTGTACCCTTTTTCCCTAAGTTTATATTATGACATTTTTCCCAGAACTGCCAAATGTTAAAAAAAAAAAAAGATTAAAAGCGGTAACTGTTAAAAATTATATCGTGGTTTTCACAATAATATGAAGCAGCACAACTGTTTTCAACAATCAGAAATGTTTTTTGAGCAGCAAATCAGCATATTAGAATGATTTCTGACGGATCGCATGACACTGAATACTGGAGTAATGATGCTGAAAATTCAGATTTCATCACAGAAATAAATTATATTTTACAGTATATTACAATAGAAATCCGCTATTTTAAATTCTAATAAGATTTCACAATATTGCAGTTTTTTTTGTATTTGTAATCAAACAAATACAGCCTTGTTTTCGAAAAACAAAAAATCTTCCTAACCCTGGGTATTAACACTTGTATGGTTTAATACAGAAATGTGTAGCAGAACCCATAAAAGATGTCATTTTAAAAATCCACATCGTTTTATACATATTTTGTACTATGGGGACTGCCACTGTTGGTATTTTTACCATAACACTGATTCTAAAAAAAAAAAATAAAATACTGATAGGATGCCACATAATGGCGCCCCCCATAGTCCAAAATATGAATAAAACGATGTGGATTTTTTAAATAACGTAAATTTTTTTGTGGGTTTTTTACTACATATTTATGCTATATTAAGCCATACAGTTTTAATACCCAGGGTTCCCTTTAAACAATGCATATAGCTAACATAAATCCATCAAGTCCCATAATATAGTTCTAATTATTAAAATTCCAAATAGAATCATATGGCTTTCCTTCTAAACATCTAATGTTACACTATGATTGTGACTTAAACCATGCGTTAGGTTTCAGTTCCTAACACATTACCAGCCAATTGGCAATTAACCCGTTTTATTGGCACGCCAAAGGCAATTTTATCATGCATTCAGTGTTTGCCAAATGTTAATTTTGGACCCAGGGTGTGCCACGGCCCAGATGTGTGTGTGTGAGACCGTAGTGAGTTTAATGAAGGTTTATTGGTCTCCTCACTCACCCCAAAAGCCTTGACTGTCTGGAATCACATATATTTATATTCATTCTCCTCACACTACACAGGCGGCTCTCGGGAACACGATCCCTCGGCGGAAATCAAGCCGTTTCTCTCACTCTCTCTCCCATTAGTTTAATTTGATTCAGTCCTCTCAGTCTATTTGTTTCCTTGAGGATTTGTTGTCCATTTCCTTCCGCATGAATTAAAAATGAGTGGACGTTCGTGGCCGTTCTGCCGCACACATAAACAGCACAGCGTCTCAGTGTCTCGGTTTCTCTGTCGTCTGCAGGCTTTGTGAGCTTCGATAACCCCGCCAGCGCTCAGGCTGCCATCCAGGCCATGAACGGTTTCCAGATCGGCATGAAACGCTTGAAAGTGCAGCTGAAACGGCCGAAGGACGCCAGCCGTCCGTACTGACCACAGCCAGGGATGCATACGTGCACTCTCAGCCATTAGGAGAGGTGGGTCAATATTTTAATAAAGCCAGAGCTGTCCATCATAATGTACTGTACTGCAGGCTTATGTAAAGTGTTTGGCTTTCTTGACTCACTCGAGATGCCTAATTTCATTGACGTCTGTGTAGAATTTATCATCCCTTTATTGCCGTTATTTAGTTATGCTGATCTAAGTAGGCCTGCCTACAATACAAATCATACTGTAATGTCTGTCATGCAGATACTTTGGCTTGGCAGGACAGAATAGTGTTTATTTAGTAGCTTTTACTCTAAAAACAAGTGGAAAACCCAGCTGAAGTTGATTTTGTTCATTTGCAAACTTTTTAAAGTTCTGCTTAGTGATGGTTTTTGAAAAGCATGGTGTAAAAATTAAGTACAATTTACAATTCTGTAATATTAGTAGTTTATTTATTGCAATTATCTGCAATAATCTGCTTATTGCAGATAACTGATAACATAATTAAATTATCTGCTTTTTTTCAAAAGTATGCTCTCTGTCAATGCAATACTGTATGCTAAGTAAGAGAGGTATCTGTCTGTTCTGATTTACAAATTAAAATAATAATTGTAGCGTATGTAATATTTTAATTTCTGTTTTTATTAGCATTTTTGACAATGACAACAACAAAAATGTTAAATAATAATAATAATAAATTATTATTAATTTACATTTTACTTAGGAACAAAATGTAAAGTAAAATAATGAAAATAATAAATTATTGTTATTATTATTATTATTCTTTATTATATAGATCATATTTGTAACGTAATATTTTAATGATTTTGATTATTTTTGTCTGATTTTACCAGTGATTTTACCAACAAGAATCATTTTTTTATTAAAAACATTAAAATAATAGTAATTATCAATATTATTATTATTATTATTATTATTCAATTTTAATGTTGTTGTTTTGTAGTTAATAATAATTAATAATTTATAGTCATTGAAAATTATTATTTCTATTATTAATTGTATTTTTAAAAGATTAACATTCAACATTAAAATATTGCTGTTGTTGTTGTTGAATAACAATAGTAATATACATTAATTAGTAATTGAAATGTTTTTATTAACAATTTTTTTTTATTAAATTATTATTTTTTTAAATTATTAATACTGTTATTATTATTATGGAATAAAAATGTGAAATAAAATAATCAGATTTGTTGTTGTTGTTATTATTATTATTAGTAGTAGTAGTATAAATCATATTTGTAACTTATAGAATATTTTGATGATTTTAAGGATTTTTGCCAAATTTTACTAGTGTTTTTGACAATAACAATAATTTTATTTTTTAATAAAAATATTAAAATAAAACAATAAAAAAATATTATTATTATTATATTTTATGGTTGTTGTTGTTAATAATAATAATTATATATTTTATTAATAATTATTAGTCATTAAAAATTATTATTAACAATTTTTTATATAAAAAGTAAAATAAAATAATTAAATAATAATGATGATATATTATTATTATTATTATTATTATTTGTTTTTATTTTTTATGATTGTTGTTAATAATAATTATTATGTACATTTATGTACTATTTATAATTATTAGTAATTGAAAATTAAACATTTTTGTGTTTTTAAAATAAAAAGTTAAATGAAATAATTAAATTATTATTATTATTATCGTTATCAGCCATCTTATTGATAATAACGGGCCACAGTGAGACGTAATAATCAGTTTTTGTTATCATCAAAAATCCTGTAGCGCTACATCCCAAATTTTAAGCACAAAAGCGTGGCTGAATGAAGTAATCTCTCCTTAAAAGCCGCAGACGTCTCCGCTAAACTCTCCCGGCAAACAGTCAAATGTTTTCTTGAAGCCGCCGAGTGGATGATGCAATCTATTGGCACACCTGTATCATGTCATCTCTCTGGATGCTTCTATCACGTTTAATGCGATGTCAAGAGCGCAGGCCTGAGTTTGAGCTTCACACGGCTCCGGCTGTGCCTGATGGCTCCTGGTTTGACATCCAGGTATCAAGCTGTCAGCATGTAGCTGAGCTGTTTTCCTCTTCGGCTGCTGCTGTCTGTCTCCCGAGTCAAACTCTGACATTTCTCTCTCTTTCTCTCTCTCTGGCAGGTTTTGAACAGTTGTAGTCTTGACGTTTTGACGGATGGAAACTTTTCTTGAAAAACTAACACACGAAAAAAAAAAGACTAAACAAAAAAAACGACACAAAAAACACACGAAGAAGCAAACAAAGCGCAAGAAGGGAGTTTTGTGAGGCATATCGCATTTAACGAAAGCGTGTGTTTCCACGATGAAAGACTGGCGTGACGGGGGACGACAGCGACGGCGGAGACGAGGACGAAAACAAACAAACTGAAAACTTTTTTCTCTTTTGAAAAACGCTCTATACCGAACACTTTGGGAGAACGGTGCATGGCTGCGACTGGTAGAGTTCGCTAAAAAGCAAAAGACGGATCCGTGCACATATCAAAAGACAGTCGTAGCTTTTCCTGGCGAGGAATAATGAGGGTTTGACGATAAAATGTGTAAATGACACTGACGCAGTATAACGAACTCTCTTTCTCTCACCCGTAGGGACCAGAGGACCAAATCTTTTTAATCTCTGTCGGTACCGTAACCATGTACAATATTACCACCGAACGATTATCTTACGCTACATACATGCTACATCATATAATATGCCAATTAAGAGTTAGACACAATTAATTCAGGGTGTATAGTGTAGGTTTACGGGGACTCGGGGTGTGTTTTATTGACAAAAAACTAGTTTCCAGGTTATGGGCGCTGAACCGTCGGAAGGATATTGATAGATTATGTTTAGTGGGGTATTTTAGGCTCTTGTTATAGTGTTGATATTGAATCGGGCACGTTCTGAATTGCTGTTCATCGCCACGTGTCGTTTCAGAAAGCTGCCGGGTGGAGAACAGGGCATTCGATCCATCGCAATATCATTTCATTCATGCGCCATACTGTAAACAAATGACTGCAGCAAACACATAAACACACATGGATATTTTTGCCAAACAACAGCTCTTGTTTTGGAGCTAAACTGATTCACAAGGAAACGTCACTCTGGTGATATTTTCACATGCACCACCAAAACTCTCAGCGGCTGATTTTAGCATTGGATATGGGGATTTCATAAAGTCTCAATTTTCTTTATTTTATTTTATTTTATTTCATTATTATTATTATTATTTTGTCAGCTTACCAGGTTCACAACAAGGCTTACATTTAAAATACTCTCATTTTATTTATTTATTAATTAATTAATTTATTTTATTTTATTTATTTATTTTTATTGGTCAGCTTACCAGGTACACAACAAGGCTTATGTCAACATTACTGTCAATATATTTTATTTTATTTTATTTTATTTTATTTGTCAGCTTACCAGGTTCACAACGAGGCTTACAATTAAATTACTCTCAGTTTATTTATTTTTATATTTTTTTATTTGTCAGCTTACCAAGTACACAACAAGGCTTATGTCATTCTTACTGCCAATATATTTTAATTTATTTTATTTTATTTTATTTTATTTTATGTGTCAGCTTACCAGGTTCACAACAAGGCTTACAATTAAATTACTCTCATTATTTTTTATTTATTTTGTTGTTTTTATTGGTCAGCTTACCAGGTACACAACAAGGCTTATATCATTGTTACTGTCAATATATTTTATTTTATTTTATTTTATTTTGTTGTATTTTTTTTAATTTTATTTAATTTTATTTGATTTTATATGATTTTATTTTATTTTATGTGTCAGCTTACCAGGTTCACAACGAGGCTTACAATTAAATTACTCTGTTTATTTTTTTATTTTATTTTATTTTATTTTATTATATATATTATATATATTTTTTATATATATTTTATTTTAATAAAATAACGGTACACAGCAAGCCTTACATTACTCTCAGTATATTTATTTTATTTTATTTTATTTTATTTTATTATGTGTCAGCTTACCAGGTTCACAACAAGACTTAGATCTTATTATATATATATATATATATATATATAATAAAATAAAATAAGAGTAATTTAAATGTAAGTCTTGTTGTGAACCTGGTAAGCTGACACATAATAAAATAAAATTATTTATTTATTTATTTATTTATTTTCATTTTATTTTAATCAGACAACAGTACACAGCAAGTCTTACATTAAAATTACTGACAATTTATCTGTTTTATTATTTATTTTATTTTATTTTATTTTATTTTATCTTATTACAAGATAAAACAACAGGGCTTACAATAAATTTACTCCCGTTTTTTATCCTTTATTTCTTTATTTATTCCGTTTTTTTTAATAGAATAAAGAAGAGAACATCTGAAGATAACTGAGGCGTTACTGAATCCTCCGAAATGCAGCTAAAAACAGCAAGAAAACAAAGTTTTGCTGGTTCACACTGCAGTGACGTTTCCATTGTGAGAACGGGCTGTTTTGAGATAGAATTCAGGAAAACCTCTCATTTAGAAACAGCCTAAAATCGTGCCATAGTAAAGCTTTGAATTTGTTTCAGTGGCTTACACTGATATGCTGTTTGCCAGAAGGGCCTTCTAGAACATTTATATTAGACAAATCAAACCATAAAACACAGCACACACAGAGATAAGCAGTCTCTGAACATTTCTATAGCCTTGAGAGACACTTTTAAACACAGTAGTTCTCCTCTATTCATGCTTTATTCAGGTATTTCACGTGTGATTACACTTAAATGAACTTCGTAATTGCTCATAGTTACACTGTATTGTGCATGCCTATGTAAACGTAGTACTTATGTAGAGCCAGGCCACAGTTACGGCCTAAATGACAGAGAAAAAGGACAGAAGTCATGTAAAGGAACAAAAATGTATGAAAAATAGCATTTAGAGGTGAAAACATATAGAAACAAACCAGCGAGGCCACATCAACACCTGCAAAACATAGAAACATTTACTTTAAAGTCAACATGAAATTAATATCAACCCTGTTTACTTTCTTAATACACGTTTCTAGTCTTATTTTTAACCACTCACCAATGCACACAATTGCAAATAAATAAACACATTCATGTTTACTTGTAAAATGGGTTGCAAATATCGTTTCATGTTGACTTTGACATCATGCTTAGTTGTTTTGACCCACAGAAACCGTTCAACTTTTTGGACCAAACGTCACGCACAGCCTGCCACGATCAGTTGACTGTGCAAATGTGCCACGTGCCACGACAGCAAAATTTCCTCCAATCGAAACGAGCGATACTTTCTCCAAACCGTGCCGTCGTCCCATTAATATTTTGTCTGAAAACGAGAAACGCTGCCTCTCGTCTAGGAGTTTATATCAGGACGTCTAAGTTCTTGAAGCTAATGTGACTGGACAGCACATTTCACTTTGGGTCCTGAAAAGTAGTCAGTCTCTCACTTTATATTTAGGGGACAAAGTGGATTTTAAGTGCTTTACAGATCAAACTAAATATGTGATTTCATATTAAAGCAGAAATAAGTTTTGGATGGATGGACGGATCGCCGTATGGTTACTGTGACTGATGATGAACACAAAACATAAATCCGTTATGACAGGTTTCCCTTTAGATATGGGGGATAATCTCACAAAAAAATAAATAAATATATGAATATAATAATTTAATAATTTTTAAATAAATTTTAAATGTATTTATTTATGCTATAAATATATATAAAACAATAAATACATTTTTAAAAATTATTAAATTATTTCATATTATATTTTGAGAACTATTGTGATATTTGGACATTATTTTCATGACATTTAAGCACATTTTCCTGTGCACATTCGCATTACTGTTATGCAAAAATCATTATTATGAGTTTTGTAATTGACATTATTCTCAGCTTTATTTTCTTAAACAGCTTTAATACAGTAATGTTTAGAAATTAACAACAAATGCTATAATGATGTATAAATACTTGCCTTTAATTTTTTTGTCCTAGTATTGAGGATTGAGATTTTTATTTCATTATGTTATTGAGAATTTGGGACAAAAACGTGACCCTGGACTACAAAACCAGTCATAAGGGTCAAGTTTGTGAAAGTGAGATTTATACACTGAGATTTATCTGAAAAATGAGATACAGCTATTTGAAAATCTGGAATTTGAGGGTGCAAAAAAATCAAAATATTAAAAAAAGCCTTTAAAGTTGTCCAAATTAAGTCAAAAATTAGGTTTTGATATATTTACGGTAGGAAATTTACAAAATATCCTCATGAAACATGATCTTTACTTAATATCCTAATAAAGGAAAATTGATAATTTTGACCTATACAATGTATTTTTGGCTATTGCTTAAAATATGCCTGTGCTACTTAAAACTGGTTTTGTGGTCCGGGGTCACAAATGTCCTTAATATTGTCATGAAAAGTAATGTCACAATGTGCAAAAAATTAATTAATTAATTAATTATAAAATAAAAAATAAAATAAAATAATGCTCTTAAAATGAACTTTCTTCATCCCTAATATGGAATGAATCATTGAAACTAGTTGGAGTCAAGCAGGGTCCTTAAACACACACACATATACGACTAATAGTTGCACAAACATTCCAGTTCCTGTCGCTCAAGCGGGACGTCTGCCATCTGTCTGTCTGAACTCGAATTAGTGATCAGGGACGGAGCAGCTTTTCAATTAAACACCGATCAGATGATCACAGCAGAAGGTCACTATTTAATCAACATTCAAGGGCACAATTCTGTTCGCTTCTACATCTTCCATTCATTCTGCTTTTAATACCATAAAACTGAACTCATTCTGAGACGGGACCCATGAGATCATGGATGTGTTTGGAATCGCACACTAACATATTATACTGTTTTTGCAGTATGCATACTATTCTTTTCTCTGCTGCATTTAGCAAATACACAATATGCAACAAAGCAATACCCTAGCAAATGCAAAGTGGTCAAACGATTAATCGCAATTAATCGCATCCAAAATAAATTCATATAATTGATATTATATATAAATATTTATAATATATAAACATAACATTTTTCTTAAATATTTACATAATATATGTACACTGCACACACACACAAATTATGTAAACAAAAACTTTTGTTTTGGATGTGATTAATCGCGATTAATCGTTTGACAGCACTAATAGCAATGCATTAAAATCAGTATTATACACTGTAAAAAAATGCTTTTTTAAAGCTGTAAATAAAGATGATTGAGAACATACAATTTCAGTTTTTCTACTTCAAAATGTCATGTTTAATTCAATGCGTTACTTGCCATTTCTTTTTAATTTTTTGTAAAATTTACTAGTAATTTCTGAATTAAAATGGCCTCTACACCTATTTTTTAAAGTGTACTTTAAATTTAAAGTCATAAAACATTTTTGTTACTATAAAATAAACATTAACTTAATAAAATAAAATACACAGAAACCTATTTTATTTACTGAATTTATTTCAGCTAATTGCCAAGGCAACATTTCAACTTGATGTACTCAAATAACTAAAACTAAAATAAAACATTTGTTAAAT
This sequence comes from Labeo catla, assembly GCA_012976165.1. Lineage (NCBI taxonomy): Eukaryota > Metazoa > Chordata > Actinopteri > Cypriniformes > Cyprinidae > Labeo > Labeo catla. The sequence continues at coordinate 44,796 of VONZ01000456.1, forward strand.
AAATAAAATATGGACATGTATAGATAAAAACGCACATAAAAAGTTCTGAAACATTCACTAAAATTAAAATGAAACCTATATAAAACTCTATATAAAATTAAAAACTAATTCAAATATTAATAGAAACTACAATATTATCTAATTTATACAAGGATAATAGATTCACACAGTATCACAACTTTGGTATCACATTTTTTTACAAGTAATTATACTACTAGCCTATTTTTACAACTGCACTGGAAATATTTGTTTTTGTTTTTACAAATTATTAGAAATATATGGCAAGTAGCATTAAATAAAATGCAAACATTTGAAGTAGAACAGGTGAAATAGCATTTTCTTGTTAAAGAAAATACTTGCCGTTTCTTTTTAATTCTTTGTAATTATTTACTAGTCATTTCTGAATGAAAATTGTCTCTACACCTATTTTAAATTTTTTGTGTGTGCTTCACTAAATCTAAAATCATAAAACCTTTGTTAAACATTACTTTAAAATAAAATAAAATAAATGAACTGAATAGAATAAAATGCACAGAAACCTATTTTAGTTATTGATTTAATTGCCAACATTTCAACTAGGAATACTAAAATAACTAAAACTGAAAATAAAAACACATGAAAATTTCTGAAACGTTAACTAAAATTTAAATGAAACCTATATAAAACACTATATAAAAATAAAAACTAATTCAAAAATGCACAGAAACTACAATATTATCTAATTTATACAAAAGAACTTTGGTATCACATTTTAAATATACTAATAGCTTATTTTTACAACTGCGCTGTATTTTTATTTTATTATTATTATTATTTTTTTTTTTACAAATAATTACAAATAAATGGCAAGTAAAACGTTAAATAAAATGCAAAATTTTAAAGTAGCATGACTTTAATTGCGTTTTCTTTTAAAACGTACTTCAGTAGTTTTTATTTACAATTTTAAAAACTTTTTTTTTTTTTACAGTGTGTTTGAAAGATACTGCATCCCAGATTGACATTTTACACACAAAAACCCAGTATGAAGTATGCAGTGTATACTAGTATTCCGTTCCAAACTTATCCTACGTATCAACAGAACATTCCTAGCCGTGCGGCAGCTGATCCACGCAGTGGCACATGCAATTTTTTGTCCGGATGTTTCTAAACCTGTGGCTCATACTAACATACGTGCTGTACAAACATGAATTCTCATGCTCTATTTCAATTTTTATTCTATTTATTGCCAAAAAAAGAGAAAACTAGTTCTTCTTTCATAGCTTGCCCTGCCTATAGTTCTTTAAATCACTCTTTGTGCATGCGAATTGCTAGAGACGTAGAGAGACATTTTTGTAGTAAAAGAAAATCTAGAAAACATAAAAATGCACCATTTTCTGCTTTTGATTTTCAACCAGTACCTCCTCGGGTAACGGTCAAAGCTTCAAGGCGACTAGCGGAGGTCACGCTTTGTAGTGTTCAAGCGTGTTATCATGCAGTACGGATATCACGGAAACATAGCGCCGCGTTTGGACTCGTTGGACGTGCTCTTCAGGGTTCGGGCTATTTTGGGAGTATGTTTTACAAACTGTGTTTTTTATTCATATGATGTTACTACCTGAACTAAGCCATGTCCTCTTCCTTCATACTCCCCATATACTGCCATAGTCCTCTGCTAGAGCCAGCGCTGCATACGGTATACAAACACACAAACCTCAAGCTTTCCATCCATGTTTTGCTTTTCTTTTCTGATTTGTTGGCTGGAGCCAGTACTCCGAATGTTTTGTACAGATGAAAATGGTTTAGGATGTTATAGATTAATCTACTGGTATGATGTTCCTATGAATGGTTCTCTTTATCTATGTCGAGGTTATGAATGCAAAGGGACGGGCTCATGAAATCTGTATTATTGATAGCACAGAACGCTTCTTTCAGGTACAATAGGGAGTCGCGCAAAAGCGCCCGGCGCTTTCTGTCACGACCCCGATCCGGGATCGGCTCTACAACACGAGACCTGGGTCGGAGACGGAAAACCACTCGGGCTGGCTTTGCTACGGACGATTGTGTTATATCTTAGGGTTTCTTAGCACAATATACAAACAGATGTAAGCTAAATAATGAATCTATGTTTAAATGCTATGGAGGGAAGTGTGGGACACGAGCGGATGTTCCCGTAACATCTGCACGATGAGTTCAAGCCCTTCGCTGGAGGTGTAAAGGAGCAAACCTTCCTTTTCGTTTCATTTTCGAAGAACAACAGACCAGTTTTGTCCCATTATCTTCCCTCTTGAACTTGCTGCTTTGACAATTTAATGTGTAAAAGGTTTTAATTACGGTGATCTATTTATTGTTTCGCTCATTAATTTATTGGATTATTTTTATGATTAGAATTTGATCATTTGCATTGGTTTATTTATATATTTATGTATGAACTTTATGTTTATCATTTCTGACATAATATGTATAAATGATGCTTATTGGGGCTTTTTCTGTCTTTCTTCTTTTTTCAATTTTACAATAAAAAATTATAAATGCTTACCAGCACTCTCGGATCATTGTGTCGATGAAGTTGCCATGTAATAATAAAATGATTAAATTAATTCTGTTTGAAAATTTAAAACAGTTAAAACAGATACAAAAGATACAAAAACTTTTCACATTTTACATAGATTTAACTCAGTGCTTAAAATGAAAATAAAACAATTCTTTTTTCATCAGGATGTCAGAAAATTTATGCAAAGCACACAACAATCAACGTTAAAATTTAATAGAATATTTATAAAAATCTAATTCTGTCTTATATGTAATGCTTTAAATATTTGGATTTATATATATATATATATACATCCAAATATTTTAATATTAACTTTTGATAAATAAGGCCATACTGTGCAATAAAACTTTTTTTTGTATTAAAAATTGAAATAAAATAAATATATATATATATACATATAAAAAAAAAAAACGTTTTTACTACTTTTTGCTAAGGCCATTTTTATCCATTTTTTATACTGTGCAGTAAAACAAAAACTTAAAAAAAAAAATTACAAATGGAAATAAAATAAAATAAAATATGAAAAAAAAAAAATGTATTTTTCCCTTAATCTAAGCCTTATCATTTTATTTTTTTTTTAAACTGAAGTACTGTAATAACTACAACTAAATAATTTTTTACTACTTTTTGCTAAGGCCATGTTTATCCATTTTATACTGTGCAATAAAACAAAAACTTAAAAAAAAAATACAAATGGAAATAAAATAAAATACAATAGAAAAAAAAAAAGTATTTTTCCCTGAAACTAAACCTTAGCATTTTCATTTTTTAAACTGAAGTACTACAAAAACTACAATAAATATGTTTTACTACTTCTGGCTAAAAAATATAAAAATATTACAAATTGAAGTAAAATAAAATATAAAAAACCCAAAACTTATTTTTCCCTTAAACTAAACCTTATCATTTTCAAAAAAAAAAAATAATAATAATTAACTTGAGTACTACAATAACTACAACTAAATTAATTAAAATGTTAATAACCTAAATATATATATATATATATATATTATAATTAATTACAACAACAAAATTATTAAAACCTCAACTAAATTTAAAGTACAAACAGAAAATACAAATTTTTTAAAATATTTAATATTTAAAATATATTTTTAAATATTATATCAGTGATACTAAAATAAGACTCTTTTATTATGGACTTTAAATAATATTAATTAACTCCATAATAAAATATTTGCTTTAATGTGTGCTTTTAAAACGGCTTGAACATACAAAATATCTTTTTAAAGAACGTCATACAGGTTTTGAGTTAAAGATTCCAGACTTTTCATTTTGGGTTGAACTAAAGAAAGAGAATAAGTTAGAGATGTCATCTGCAAGGAGAACGAAGTTACATCACTTTTAGTCGATGAAATAAAAGTTTGCCTTTCCTTGGAATGTGGCAGATATCAAAAGCCAGCGACTCGGTGGCTTCTTAAATAAATTTCCAATTATAATGAAGCGACTGATGTGGTGGATGACTGAAGGCATCAGTTCATCTTTATTACCGTCAGTTAATGAGAATCAATCTCACACTCGTCTCATCTGAACTCTCTCAGGGTCACAGATTATGAATTAGAATTCTCATAATGAATTGTCTTAATGTGACCGTCTGTGAGACTATTATGAGCGTTTCTTAGCGGAAGGTGAAAGTCTGACATGAGTTAAAAGTTTGAGGGCAGCGGCCTGTAAGCGATATGAGACGAAATACGACTGAGAGCGATAAACGGACAGATTGATTGTGTTCAAGCATGAAGGACAAGCATCGCGTCTGCTGCATCCTTATAAATCGTCTCAGTGGAGTAAAAAACATCTCAAGTTAAGCAACTTTGACTCCACGACTGACAATCCAACAGATCACGCGTTATCTTTAAGGTAAACCTCTGTTGAAAAGCACACTGTGTCGTTCCCTCACAGGTATTTGTCAAAATACGCAACACACACTCCCTCTTTGAGTAGCCTAACGTTATATAAACACTGTTAGCATTTAACCCAATGAGCTATGAATGTTAATAATTTGATTGTATGCTTTATTAATGGCGTGCTGTGAGTTTAGTTTGTCGAAGCGCATGATTAGCATTGGTGCGTCGCTACACTCGCGACTAGCATGCTAGGATGCTATATACGCGATAAATGTGTCGGTAAGCGTTTATAATGCTAGTTTAAAGTTATATGGTATCTTAAGCTTGAAACTGAAACATTTTTATGCCTGTTAATTGTGTCTTAATGTCTTTAGTGAATGTAAGCTAACGTCACCAGACACGATGGATTGAGACACTGCGTCATTTATTCATCTGTTTTTAAGTAAGTATTGTTAAAATGTGGTTTGAACAAAGAAAAATACTATTTAAATGGTCCCCGTCTCTGAAATGCCATGTTTCTGCAATGTACAGTATTTATGAAATATGATGTTGTTGTTTTTGTCACGTTACTGTAAGGCAAACCCTTACGAAAACTAACCATGGTTTTATTATAGTAAATCTGTAGTAACCATGATTTTTTTGGCCTATCGACTTCCATTTGTAAAACCACAGTTCTACTACAAATAACATGGTTAAACTATATTTAGAATACTAAAACCATGGTTTGAGTATAGTAACCATGGTTTTTTTGGTTCAATTTGTTGTAAACCATGGTTAATTTTCATAAGGGATTTGCTGCGAATATATATTGATTCATTCAATGTAAACCATGATTGAGAAAGCACATAAAGGTAGTTTTTTTCTACTTCTTCAAAATACCAGTATACCCCTGCTGAGCAAAAACAATAAAACCCTTCATATAGTTTGCTCCCTGTTTGTCTCTACTGATAATTTGTTGGCTTCTATTGGTGGCATGTTAAAACCACTAAATCCTAATGGGATATGGCCCAAAACACACTACAGATAATGGTTAACAGTTGATGTTTGTAATTGTATCTGAAGTGGAAACCAATAGAACTTTTGTGACTTCTGTATCTATTGTATTTTTTTCAGCAGAGACACATCCCAACATAATACTATTGAGTTGTGAATGTTTGCAAGTTGGTATGAAACTTTATTAAGAGAGTTAAGAATTGAGTATGTTGGTTAGCATTGGTGTGTAAATGGTGAATATGTCCATATTTTGACTTCGTCATCAACATGAGTATTGAGTATTATTCACTTGATAATCTTCTTTGTTTATATTTTTTCATGTTGTGGTTTAAACCAAGAAAAAGAGTATTTAAATGGCTTGCGTCTCTGAAATGATATTTATATATTCCTTTTATTTAAAGCTTGCATAAACATGTCCAGTATTTGTAAAATGTGTTGTCATTTTCGTCATGTTACTGTGATGCGAGTTGCTGTGAATATATAGCGTATATATTGATTTATTCAAGGTAAAACAACATTGAGGAAGCAATGTATCCATGATGTTCCTTTTATTTATTTTCTCCTTTTCAGGAGTATTACATATACTCTGTTTGTCTTCTCGTTTGTGTTTCTCTAAAAGAATTTCATGAGAGAAATCAGACATTTTAAGCCATTCATGCTCTTTGGTTGTGTTTGACCGAAAAATCTTAGTTTTTTTTTTTTTTTTTTTTTAGGATATTTAAAATTAAGTGAAAGAGTACGACATTTTTTATTAAATGTTATTTTTATTTAATTAAATATGGTACTGTGGCCAAACAAAATCTTGCTAAAAGCTCATTTTTGCGACGTCAACCTCAAATTCGGAACACAGCTTTTTTCATTTTTTTTTTCACAGTTTTAGAGTTGAATGGATTTTGGGAAGTGCATATTTTATTTTACTTTATTTATTTTTCCTTTTTTGAGTTGGATATTTCATTTTCAGGTCAAAATATGAAATAAAAAAACATAATTTAACTAAAATTATTTTTTACTCTTAAAAGCTTCAGCCACCTCTTGAGGAGCATCAGAGGGTTAAAGCTGAAAACTCTTTCATACCAAATTGCACATGCTATTATTTTATTATTTGCACATAATCTGCTGTGCAGTGAGTAACTCTGGATCTGCAGAGGAAACCTGGAGCAGATATCAGATGTGTGTTTGTATTGCGATGGATCTCTCTGCTCTGATGAAGTGTTCATTGGCTCGTTGCCATTTTGCTGAGCTCTGCAAAGCAAAGTGCTGAGTCTCTGCCATCGCCACTTCATCCCGATCAGATTTTAATCAACAAAAACTTTGGTTTGGACAGCTATCCCACAAACATCCCATCACAGCGGCGCGCCATACATCTCACTAACTGCCCCATTAGATCAGAATGAATTTCTCTGCGAAGAAGAAGACAAGAAAAATCAATCCCCTCTTGCTCTTCTCTCTATCATTTGTAAAGAGATTGTTAAAATGAGACATTGATTCGGTTACGATCTCTTTATCAGGGACGTCACATTAGTCTACTCTGTAAGGTTGTGACCTCTAGATATCTGACTAGCAATAGTAAATGTTCGTATTGTATGCATAGATTTGTCCCTAAACCAGCCTAGTCGTAATCGCACACAAGTTTTTGCAAACACCTCTGTGATTTATGAGATATACAGACTGTTTAATATTTCAGCTGATCTAAAATTAGTATCACAAATCTCAGAGGAACACAGCATTCACTGAATGAATCACACCACTTCAGTTCTGCCTAAAAATAGCTCCTGATGTAAATTTTGACACGTCCTTGAGCGAGAAATGTCAGGGGTGACGGGGTAAAAATATAACTTCCAACCCATTGATTTCTATTGGTCAAATATCTCTTACCCTGTAGTGCCACTATGTGGTTGAATGTGCAATTTAATGTTTCCAGTGCATACATGTTATTATACATAAATGTATATGAATAGAAAATTAGACAGTTTAATCACTCTTAAGAATGCTGTTGTGTTAGATTTAGTGTCTGTATCTGCATGCTGCATTTTGTTGTTTTTTTTGTTTGTTTTTTGTTTTTTATGTAACTTTTGTTCATCCGTTTGTTTATTTATTGGGTCAGTGTCTTTAACTTTTGATTTTTTTTTTGTTGTTGTTGCTTTTAGTCAATGTCTTGTTTAATTTTGATGTTCATTTATTTGTTTTGTTATTGTTTTTTGGTCAGTGTTTTTCTAATTAACTTTCGGTGATTGGTTTTGATTAATTCATTTGTTTTGTTTTTTTTTGTTTTTTTTATTTAACTTGGTTTATTATGTTATGTCTTTTTATTTGACACTTGCTGATATGATTTGGTCAGTGTTTTGTATTTAACTTCTGTTTTTCATTGGTTGTTTAATATTTCAAATGTAAATCTTTTTTTTTTCGTCTTTAAACAACTTTTGTTTTGATATTTTGTATGTAATGCAAGGATTTTTTAATGATGCTAAATACATTTTGGGGAAACTGTTTGTTTATTTATTTATTTATTTATTTATTCATTCATTAGCATTGCTAATTTTGCTGTAATCACAAGTTTGTGGCACACAAAAACCACTGTGATTTATGAGATATACAGGCTGTTTAATATTTCAGCTGACGTAAAATTAGTATCACAAATCTCAGAGGAACACAGCATTCACTGAATGAATCACACCACCAAAAATAGCTCCTGTTATAAATTTTGACACGTCCTTGAGAAAGAAATGATGGGTGATGGAGTAAAAATATAATTTCCAACCCTTTAATTTCCACTGGTCAAATATCTATTACCCTATAGTGCCACTATGTGGTTGAATGTCCAATTTAATGTCTTTATTTGTTCAGTGTGTACATAATTTTTTATATAGCTATAAATAGAAAATCTTTTGGACACTTCAACTACTTTTAAAAATGCTACCTCAAATTCAGATTTATTTATTTGTTCTGGTCAGTGTCTTTTTAACTTTTTTTTTTTTTTTTTTGATCAATGTTGTTAATTTAATATTCAATGTTTATATATATATATATATATATATATATATATATATATATATATATATATATATATATATATATATATATATATCTGCTTGCAAAGTGTTTGTGCATTTTTAAATAAACCATTCTTGTTTTGATATTTTGTATTTAATGCAATGATTTTTAGACATCTGTGACCCCGTACCACAAAACCAGTCTTAAGTAGCACAGGTATATTTGTAGAAATATCCAAAAATACATTGTATGGGTCAAAATTATAAGTTTTTCTTATGCCAAAAATCATTTGGATATTAAGTAAAGCTCATGTTCCATGTAGATATTTTGTAGATTTCCTACCGTAATTATATCAAATTTTTGATTAGTAATATGCATTGCTAAGAACTTAATTTGGACAACTTTAAAGGTGATTTTTCTCAATATTTAGATTTTTTTTTTTTTTTAATTTTTGCACCCTCAGATTCCGGATTTTCAAATAGTTGTATCTCGAACAAATATTGCCTTATCCTAACAAACTATACATTAATGGAAATCTTATTTCAAGTGATGTATAAATCTCAATTTCCAAAAAAATTGACCCTTATGACTGGTTTTGTGGTCCAGGGTATGTTGTGTGGTTTAGTTTCTGATTTGGGATTTATTCTCATCACACTTGGCAAAGAACTCTTGTGGCTGAGCAGGTCACTATGGAAACGAGCTGGCGCAGTTGTGGTGGAAGCCAGAGCTGTGGTTCCATTGAGCGTCTGCTAGTGACAGTCAAGACCTCATCAAAGCCTGATGGCGAGACATCCGAGTTCAGCTGGACAGTATCTTCTGCATTTATAACCATTTAAAAGTGCAAGATTCTGATTACCTTTTTTCCCCCCCCAAGCAGTACATTTACTGTAACTATTTCATTCTAGAATAGGTTTGTTTTTCCTCCAGTGATTGATTTCTCACACAAGCAGTTTCTATTGTTGAGAGTAAGTAAATAGTGACAGAATCATATTCTGGAGAACTAACCGAACTAAAGGATTTCAGCTTGCAACAGAATGTGTTTATGTAAGTGTTGTGGCCGATACTATTATCTGCTTTCGTCTTTCAGTAGTATTTGATTTAATACATATATATATATATATATATGTATATGCATTGCTTAGTCCAAGAAAACTGTAAATGGTTCCCTAATTCTGAATAAAATGTTATCAGTTATGATAATGCTAATAATGAATTATTCATTTATAATAATATTATTATTTTTTTATTATTGCTGTTTTTATGTTTTCTTGTTACATTTGATGTTTTGTAAATGCTCTTTAATGTTTCAAGGTGTTTGTACACTACCAATAAAAAAAAGCAGTTTTTGGTCATATGTAAATTCCCCGTTGCTAAGGCCTTTTCTGCTTCCCATAATTCTGTTTGTCTACTGACCTTGTTTTATTGTATATAATTTCACAGATCAAACAAGGGCAGCAGTAATAGATACCTGAATTGTTTAAATACAGCAGCAGATGAGCACATAAAATCACAGTTGAGATCAGATATTAAAAAAGTGCAGTAACTTCAGGTTCAAGTGAACCTAAAACTGTCAAATCCAATTATCGAATTTCATACTTTAGATTAATGTTTCACTTCTAGCAGTTATCAGCTTCTGGCAGACAGTGACAGTGCAGTACATTGACTCTTGATGGGTTTGACCTTGCTCTCATGGCTGCTCATTAACCAGTATGACCCGTGTAACATAACATGTAATGTTTGTGTAATGGTTATACTTTGAAAACTTTAATAATGGCACAACTTCAACGGAAAAAGCAAATAATAGTTGGAGACGTTCAAATATTTAATTAAAACTTACTTGTACAAATTATTTGTCCCAATGTCTCTGAGTCACAATAACCAGAGGAACAAGTTTAATTTCAGATTTTACATCCTTCAGTGGTTTCAACAAACTCAGCGTCCCACAGCGCTCGTGGGAAACTGTTCGGGTCTCAAATTACATTTCTTTTTTGGGAGAAAAAAAGAAATCACACAGGGGAAAGAGAACACTGTTCATTTTGTTAAATTTTTGCAAATCCCTCAAGTCTTATGTTAATATTTCAACATTTGTTTTAAAATGAAGACAGCGGATACAGACTCGCAGTTTAATGTTGTGTTTAATTAATTGAATTTAATTAAACATTTATGTATTTACAAGTTAAAATCCCAAAAGCACAGAGTTCAAAAATTAATTAAAAAATGTCAGACAAATAAATACATAAACAGTTTAATAACTAAGCACTGGCTCTTAGAAGTCTTTCTTAGAATTCTGAAGAAATATTAGGAAAATAAATCCCAAATTGTGATTAAAAGCATTTTGTGCATCTTGTGTTGAATGTTATTTGTTCTGCGGCTGATTTCATAATGAATTTATTGTGCTTTTGTATTATATTGATGGATGGCTTTTATTTTCTAACCTCCCTACACTTAAAAGTAAATGTTTTTTTATTGGCATCGATGGTTCCATGAAGAACCTTCAACATCCATGGAACCTTTCAAATGCAGAAAAGGTTCTTTATAATCAAAAAAGATTCTTTAGATTTTTAAAATGTTCTTCAGATTTTTAAAATGTACTTCAAATTGGTTCTTTGGGGAACCAAAAATGGTTCTTCTATGGCATCACTGCAAAAACACCCATTTGGAACCTTTATTTTTAAGAGTGTATGTAAAAATGCCTCAAACATTCATTCATCACAATGCGTATGTTCTTAGGAAATACTGAAAAATCTCATTCGTAAAGCAGCTGTATGTAGTTTTTACTTTGGTAATTACAGTGAATACTTGCACACGGACATTTGTTGCTGCCGTAAAGCAATCAGCCCTTTTTGTGAAATTTCGTATCCCTCTCAACTTCAGCATCACAATGATTTTGAAGCTGATTTTGAAGGTAAGAATCTTACAAACAGTTGCTTAATGTCTGAACTATGCACATGTTTTAGTGTTAAGTCTCCAAGCTGAGTCCTGACAGAAGAATGTCTTTCATGAAGGGGAAGATTGAATTGATCAGGCAGATGAAGTAGTGGAACCCGGGGTAGTAGGCCTCTTTTTGACGGGTCGCCCCAGCTTTGATGATGTTTAGAGCAGCTTCAGTGGCAGGAGAGGCCGGCATCGTGGTGAATCCTCTGCAGAGAGGTTTGACAGAATAATGAAGTTTGAGATTTTAAATTGCATGAATGGTTACTTATGATCCAGGAAAAAGTAAGTGGCGTCTAGTGTTGATGCTTTAGTTATGTTTAGCACGCTGTTCTGTCCACGATAAAAGGTCACCAAGGTAACAAGATAAATGAGCCTGAGGACAAACTGCAAATGAATTTATAAACTGCTTCCTAAAATATCTTGAGTGATGCACAGAATTGGATGGAAACGTTGATTGCATTTGGACTGTACTAAATGTTCTGAAGACATTTGGACAGAACAAATGTTGAATTAATTAAATAATAATAAAAAAAAGTTAACACTTTGCAATGGAGTCACGTTAGCAAATGCATTAATTACCAATGAGCAGTTAGCATTTGTTAAAGCATTCATCAGTCTTTGTTATCATTAGTTAACAAATACAACTGTTCATTGTTAGTTCATGTTTGCTTAGGTTCAATAAATAATACTAACAGATGCAACTTTTGAGATAAATACTTTTTACTAGATAAATTAGTAAGTGCTAAACATTAATAAATGTGCTTTTGATTGTTGGTTCATGTTAACAAATGCAATTGATTCATGTTAATAAATTAAACCTTACTGCAAAGTATAAGTAAAAATAAATAAATTGCAAATTGCATATTATGACCAAAGTGATAATGGCATATTTTTTCTTTAATGAGATCTAAATTGCTTAATATTTCAATATATATATATATATAAAATATATAATCAAAAATGCAAACCTGTTCTTACCATTTGATATTGCATAAATAGCACAAAGATTTTTAAAACATTTAGTTCATGTTTGCTGAGGTTTAATAAATAATACTAACACATGCAACTTTTGAGATTAATAGCGTATTAGTAAATGCTAAATTTATCATACAAATTAACATCAATAAATGTGCTTTCGGTTGTTAGTTCCTGTGAACAAATGCAGTTAAATTAATGTTAACAAGTTGAACCTTACTATAAAGTATAAAAAAAAATTGCATATTATAAGCAAAGTGGTACTAGCATATTTTTTCTTTAATGTGATTTTTTCCAAATATTCTTTTTAAATTGTTTAATATTTTTAATATATTTATAATATTTAATCAGACATGTTTTGCATGTAAACAAACATAATTCTTACCATTTTTAAGATATTGCATAAAATAATAACACATAAAGATTATTAAAAACTATTATTAGTTCATGTTTGCTCAGGTTCAATAAATAATACTAACACGTGCAACTTTTGAGATTAATAGCGTATTAGTAAATTCTAAATTTATCATACAAATTAACATTAATAAATGTGCTTTTGGTTGTTAGTTCCTGTGAACAAATGCATTTGATTAATGTTAACAAATGGAACCTTACTGTAAAGTATAAGTAGGAAAAAAAATTGCTAATTGCATATTATAACCAAAGTGATAATGGCATATTTTTTCTTAAATGTGATTTTTTTCCCCAAATATTCTATCTAAATTGTATAATATTTTAAATATATATAAAACTTAATCAAACATGTTTTGCATGTAAACAAACACAATTCGGACCATTTTTAAGGTACTGCATAAAATAGTAACACATAAAGATTATTAAAAACTCACGTTTGCTCAGGTTCAATAAATAAAACTAACAGATACAACTTTTCAGATTAATAGTGTATTAGTAAATGCTAAATTTATCACAAATTAACATTAATAAATGTGCTTTTGGTTGTTAGCTCATGTTAACAAATGCAGTTGAATAATTTTAACAAATGGAACTGTAAAGTATAAGAAAAAAAAAAATTGCAAATTGTAAATTGCATATTATAACCAAAGTGATAATGGCATATTTTTTCAAATTTTTTATCTAAATTGTTTAATATTTTTAATATATTTATATTATTTAATCAAATGTTTTGCATGTAAACAAACATAATTCTTAGCACACATAAGTATAATTTAAAAAATTTAAAATAATTTAAAAAACGTATTTATGAAACATGAGATATTGTGTTTATGATGTCTGTAATTGTTATAAAATTTATAATTTACTTATAGAATTTACTTAATAAATGTGAATTAAATTACTTTGGCTGAATATAGCATTTCTGATGAGATTCCCAACGTTAAAAAAAAAAAAAAAATCCAAATTCATAATTTTTGTGTGTAGTGGAGTGTAACAAAAAACCAACTTGAGCTTATTCATGGCTGATTCTGTGTCTATCAGTCCGAGGATCATGATGGTAACAGACACTTTGCTCTTCTTGATTGCCAGTTCACCCTGCAGCGATCCGTAGAAACCGTTCACAGCAAATTTGGTAGAGGTGTACGGAGCCACATATGGACTCGGCAACTTGGCTGAATCAGAGAGGAAAACCAAACGTGCTTTTAACTTATTCCAGTTTCAGTAAAATCATTTAATTTAAATTAATATTAATTGAACACGCTCCAAACCAAGTTAAAGACTCACATGCCATTGAAGACACTACAATGATAGATCCACCGGATGTTTCCAGCACAGGAAGTGCAGCTGCGGTCATTTGCAGGTAACTCACAAAATTCACCTGCAACAAGTGAAATTATTGTAAAAAGAAAAGAAATCCGCACGGCAACACTGTGGCAACAAAATCCAGTGTTTCACCTGCATGAGTGATCTGACGTGATCTGCGTCTCGGTTCCAGATTCCAACATCGGTGTTTCCAATATGATTCAACACTAGAAAGTCCAGCCCACCTGCACGACAGATTTTAGAGAACCACCCCAAATACTTTTTTAGCAAAGTTTGGAATAATTACAATATTTTTAAACGTTTTTGAAAGAAGTCTCTTTCTGCTCACCAAGGCTGCATTTACTCATCTAAAATACAGTAAAACTGTGAAATATTATTACAAATTAAATGAACTATTTTCTAATTCAATATATTGTAAAATGTAATTTATGCCTGCGATCAAAGCTGAATTACTCCAGTCAGTGTCAGAAATCCTTCTAATATGTTTAAATTGACTGTTTTTACTGTATTCTAGATCAGTAAATGCAGCCTTGCAGAAGAGACTTCTTTCAAAAACATTAATAAAATCTTACATATTTTACATGCACATGTGTGATGGAATCATTTCTTACCCAGTTTCTCCACAGCGTATTTAAAGACTCTTTCAGGGTCGGCGTGGTTAGACATGTCTCCGGTCACGTACATCGCCTTCTTTGCGCCCAGTTTTAAACACTTCTCCACCACCTGAAGTAAATTATTGCATTATAACTACCATTACATAAACGTCTACAGCCTTACAGCCTCTGCATTATTAAAAATGGTTGATTAAAGTCCTAGGTTAATGGATAAAAAGTATTAGTAATATCCTCAGCATTAATACATCTGAAGCATTTACAAACCAGTTTGAGACAAAACAGCTGACCTTTTTCAATGAATCCTCTCGTCTAGCAGTGATGACGATCTGAGCCCCGAACTTTGCGTAATGGTAGGCCATCTGCTCACCGATGCCCGAACTGGCCCCTGTGATTAACACTCGGGCCCCCCGAACAGTCTCTGTGTGCAAGAACAATTGCACTGCATTATACATTTTTATTATAAAACTAAGCATTTAAATGTCGTACTATGACATATTTTTGGAGATCCCAGATGATGACTGATGTTTATATCATTTTATATAAGTATCTGCTATAATGTTATAAAGATCTCATTGATTTACATGACATGCTATCAGAATTTCATCTTATTTACATAAATATCGGCACTAAATTGCATATTTTGTTTAGTTTGGGCCTCTGAATAAAACTGAGTTTAAAAATGGAGAATCTTCAATTTAATGTTTTTAATGATTCTGTAACCAAAAGTTAAACTTTCTAGATCATAAGCATATGTATTTTCACCAAGGTTAAACTGATATGAACTTACATAACCATAATAAAAGAGTCTGCCAAGAGTTTTTAAGACTAGAGTTTAGTTGGTTAAAGTTTTAGCGGAATACTTGCACACACTATGTATTTGGAGGTTAAATTTGGAAACAAAACCTTTGTTAAAGTCATCTAATAAATAATGCTGTCTTCAGAAAATGCAAGAATTTAGTTTATTAGCTTTCATTTTTAATGCTAGATTTGTTTTACATGCAAAGAAATAAACTGCCAAAATAATGGCTTAAACATTTTTTTTAGAATTCCTAGAAGTCTATGTAGTTTTATATTAGTCATGTGCCAAGTAAAGGATAAAAATATTTGAAAATCCATGCAATAATAAAAATGCATGCAATATGATTGTAAAGCTGTTGTCCTGACCTGGATCAAATGTATCTCTCCACATGTAGGCCGTGAGGGCAGCGATCAGCAGAAAAAAGACCAAAAACCCCTTCATGTTCACTCCTTGATCTGAAGCTTGGTCTGTGGATCCTGTTTGAGTGCAATGAGAAACGCCACTTCTGACTGCATGTTACACCTACTGCTGATACAGGAAAGAGTCATAAACCGTGACTGATCACCCTGAGATCGAGTGCGCGGGATTATGACCGACAGTTCATTGCTCAGGAGGCTGAAGGTCTGTCAGTGGTGTTTACAATGCCAAACTGAGAAAATATCTGCTATACTGGTATAAATATCTCATTGATTTACATTACATGCCATCAGAATTTAATCTTATTTTTTGCCTACATAAATATTCACACTAAATTGCTTATTTCACTCAGTTTGAGCTTCTGAATTTAAAAATTGAAAAAAATCTGAGGAAAAAATCAGACAGCTTTGCCAGGCCAAAGAGGTTGCCTACAGGAATGGGGACAGAGTCTTGTCCAATCAGGCCAGAAACACACTGAATAATGATATTAATGTGGCTAAGAGGAGCTATGCTGAAAAGCTGGAAAACCAGTTCTCTTTCAACGACCCAGCTTCGGTGTGGAAAGTTCTGAAAGACATTACTTACTACAAGACACCATCCCTCAGAAGTGAGGCGAATCAACATCTTGCTGAAGACCTGAATGAGTTTTATTGTAGATTTGAAATGTAAATAAACTCACTAAACAAATAGCTTTTAAAATTATATTTAGGATTCCTAGAAGACTGCTGTGTATTAGTCATGTGCCAAGTAAAGGACAAGAATATCTGAAAAGATGAAATGGCATAATAAAAATGAGCATAATATGATAACAACACTTTTTTCCTGACCTGGATAAATCGTATCTCTCCACATGTAGGCCGTGAAGACAGCAATCAGCAGAAAAAAAAGCCCAAATACCACTTCATTTTCATGCCTTGATCTGAAATTGTGTGTGGATCCTGTGCGAGAGCAATGAGAAATGCCAATTCCTACTGCATGTATTACACCTACTGATACAGAAAAGAGTCATAAACCGTGACTGATCACCCTAAGATCAAGTGTGTGGGATAATGACCGGTAGTTCATTGCTCAGGAGGCTGAAGATCTGTTGTGTTTACAATGCCAAACTGAGGAGGGGGTCATCTTCTCAATCATCATTGCAATGCATTGCATTATATAATTTGATCATAAAACTCATCTTATAAAGACATTATTGGAGATATAGAGTGATGACTGATGTTTGTCATTTTATGTAAGTATCTGCTATACTGGTATAAAGATCTCACTGATTTACATTGCATGCTATCATTACATTACATTATATGCTCAGTTTGGACCTCTAAATAAAACTGAGTTTTAAAATTGAAAATAGTCCCCCACCCCTGACTATCTTTTCATGTAAGGCTTCAGGGTTAAAATGTCCTCTTTAAATATCACTTTAATTCTATATATTATATAAAAACCACTTCAACTTTTAAAACATATTTTTTGTTTTTAAATAATTCAGTAAACAAAAGTTAAAACTCTAGATCATTAACACATGTATCATCACCAAGGTTAAATTCATAAGAATTAGTCATAAGTTACATAACCATTATAAAAGAAGTCCCAGGGGGTGAAAACTTTTTGAATTTGAAGATCAGGGTAAATTTTACTTATTTTGTCTTCTGGGAAACATTGTTTTCTGTAACCTCTGAAGGGCAGTACTAAATGAAAAAAAATATGATATTTAGGCAAAATAAGAAAAATGTACACATCTCTATTCTGTTCAAAAGTTTTCACCCCCGGCTCTTAATGCAGTGTTTTTCCTTCCAGAGCATCAGTGAGCGTTTGAACCTTCTGTAATAGTTGCATATGAGTCCCTCAGTTGTCCTCGGTGTGAAAAGATGGATCTTAAAATCATACAGTCATTGTTGGAAAGGGTTCAAATACCCAAAAGTGCTGGAAAACCAAAATAACTTGTGGGACCTGAAGGATTTTTCTGAAGAACAGCAGACAGTTTAACTGTTCAGGACAAACAAGAGACTCATGGACAACTATCACTAAACAAAAAAAAAAAAATTGAACGGGGTCATTTTCATAAATTCAACTATTATTTTCTCTTGTGGACTATATGTAAACATCTTTTATGTGAAATATCTTATTCAGGTCATAAAAATGACCCTGTTCAAAAGTTTACATCACCACAGAATAACAAGGTATTTGTGACTTACTTTACAAATCTGTTCTCACATTTCTAAATTGAATTACCTGTTTTTTTCTTTATTCTGTGGACAAAACAACAGTTGAAACATTCATACATATACAGCACAGATTATTTTGAGTTAATGTATAGGTGAATCTACTGGGTATTTGTTCATATGACAATTTGTAGTTAAAGAGCATCATTAAAACATATTTATTTATTCAATATTTTATTTCGATTCCTATTCCTATGACATATACTGTCATTAAACTGTTTTACATGTGTATCTAATGTGAGATAAGTAAAAAGTCCATAATTAGAAAAAAGTACAATTTTCTGTGCAAAAAATATCTCTTTTATTATTTACGGTAACATTACACAAACAAACAGGATGAATAGTTTGCCACTCCTCAACGTCACCTATTGAAACGTAACTTTGGTAAAAAGCAGCAACAGAACAGATTAAATAGAGGAACAAGAGGAACTGGCAAAAGCTTGCAGACCACACCATAAAACACATTTACAAAGAAGCCAGAGAGAATTACTCGTTCACAGTTAGGAGAAAGAAAAACCGCAGGAGCCTGCAGAGGCTCGTGAAAAATGGCCTGAAATCATCAAACCTTTTGTCTACAGGGAAAGCAGAAATATAGTACAAGTTTTTTTAAAGCACAAATGGAGAATATACAGTGAACGATCCACCTCATGTGATGGCAAACGGACCAGAAACTCAATCCATATGAACAGCCGAAAGTTGAACGATTCATTTACAGAAATGTGCTGAACAATACTTTCCCGTAATGCCAAATTAGGTTGCCCAAAAGATTTACTGTGTCAGGAGAAATAAACAGTTTATCTTTTCCAAAAAATAAGTTAAACGCAGTGTTTTTGAAAATGACAAACTGAATATCTAAGTAGAATAAAACTACACAACGAACAACTGATGAATCTGTGCAAAGCGCTAATGTACTGAGGAATTCAAAAACCTTCGGTCTGTCAGAGACATAATAACCACATGCAAACCAGAGCAGGACAAGTTCAGCAAAAACACCCAATCAGAGCAGAGCTGAACATCCAACTTTTACATTGAAAACCTCATTTGTTTGCATTACACTTACATAACCAAATCCATTTATGTACAAGTCAATTGGAAGTAGTGGTTAAATTTGATGTTTGATGTGATCAAATTAATTTGAAAAAAAAAGAAAAGAAAAAGAACTATGGAATTGGGTTTTTATATATATATATATATATATATATTTAAATTGTTTATATGCCTTCCTGTATATTTCATTTTAGTAATGCCAATTGTGTAAGATACTTTTTTTTGACTGAAATTAATTAAAATAATTCCAGTGACTTCCTGTGAGACACTTTGGAGCTACACATGACAGCGTAAGAATAAAGTGCAAATGCTACAAGCAAAAAAAAAAAAAGCATGAAGGTGGAAAATTATCACGCTCAAGTGCATTATTTACAACAAAACGTGAAGTGATGCAAAAAGCAAGAATAGGGAAGAGAAAGTTAGAAAACACATCTAAAGTTCTGCTGTTTTATCACTGTAAATGGCTGTGATGATAAAGCTCACGCAAAGTCAATCTGACACATATGCACAAGGAGAAACTCATATGAAGTCAACAAAATCGCTCCTCATTTCTGCTCAGATCAGCTGGGACAGAGTGAATTTGATCCAAAAAAGCATTTAAGACCAATTTAATTCACAGTAAGGCAACACAGAAGACGTCATGATGTTTGTTGAGGTCTAACAGGTCTATCCAGCCTGCTGGATTGCATTTGTGTTTTCTAAACCGAGGTGTGCTAAACTTCACATCAGCTGGGCTACATAAACTCCTATTTTTCCACTAAGTGATACTGTTGATCAATTAAAATGGCATTGGTCATCTTTACTACAATCAAGAGACTTTCATTTTTGCTATGCTTGACATTCAAAATCAAAGCTGTAGTTGGTTTGGTGTTCAGAAACAAGTGCTCTTTTGCTACTTAACAACAAAATAATAAAGCACGAAAGATTTCTTACAGGACAAAACGGGCAACCCTCCTTAATGACCTAGCATGGTGCCTTTACTTTACTTTAAAATCAAAACCCACCTTTTGAAGGTGGCAGACGTGATCTGATTTGGGGGAAAATGCAACTAAACGACTAAATATGCGATGCATAAAACCAACTCAAAGTTTCGACAGCATTTCTGGGTTACGAAGTATAATATTTCAATAAATAGGTCAGTTAGAGAGTCACTGTTTGATTTGTAATCAAATATCTCTCTGACGTGACTTTTTTTTTTGACCTGCGGTCAGAACTATTTACAATTCAAAACCAAGAAACTCCTTGACCATTCGCACGTACGAAAATGCAACCTTTTCCGGGGTTTACAGGTGAATGGAAGCTATTCCATGGGATTATAAACATACCAAACGATGCCCGACACACATATAAATACACTGTTTTGATATGACAATTGTAAAAATCGTCTCCCTAAGCTCTGACATCAACACAAAATAACAAACCCTGTACACAGACGCTTCATACAGCACCTTCGCGGCCAGCCCTTCAGACTGTACAATGACAGGCGATGATACTTAAGCTATGAAGAGGTGAAGCAGTTTCAGGTTTCTTTGTTTTGTCTGTGTTTTTTTTTTTTTTTAGGTGGTCTTGACCAGGTCGTACACATGGATGTGGAAATCGTCGTCGTATTTGATGTAGTAGACGGACGGCTTGGCGGGAACTTGGTAGATGACGAGGCCCGTTCTCTTCACCCCTTTATCCGTCACATACTCCACCTGCTTACCCACAAGGCTCTCTGTTTCCTCACCGGGCTTCCTGTCTGCGGGCAGCAGGTGTTTATTCTCTGTGGAAGCAAAAGGGTTGGAATGACTACTTCACAGTAAACCAAATGAATTAAAATGACTTATTTTTCAAATAGAATATAATAAATGTAATATTTAACATTTTATTATTTTTAGTGCTGTGCAATGATTAATCGTGATTAACTGCATCCAAAATAAAAGTTTTTGTTTACATAATATGTGTGTGTATAATGTGTATATTTATTATGTATACATGTATAAAAATGCACACACATGCATGGACATATTTAAGAAAAATGTTATGTTTATACATTAAATATTTTTATATAAAATATGAATTATATCAATACAAATATATACATGTAAATATTTTCAAAATATATACTGTATGTGTATTTATATATACATAATAAATATGCAGAGTACACACATGTAAACAAAAACTTTTATTTTGGATGCAATTAATCGCAATTAATCATTGCACAGCACTATGTATTAAATAAATAAAAATATATGAATTTTATTCATTCTAATCAATGCAATTAATATCATTATTTTGTAATAGTGCTAAACACCAAAACAATAATTTAATAAAATAATTTAATAAATGTACCATCAAAAAATAAAAAAGTCTCTTTTGCTCACCAAGGCTGCATTTATTTGATTAAAAATGTAGTAAAAAGAGTAATATTTTGAAATATTATTACAATTTAAAATTACTGTTTTCTATGTGAATATATGTTTAAAAAATGTATTCCTGTGAGTCAAAGCTGAATCTTCAGCATCAGTGTCACATGAACCTTCAGAAATCATTCTAATATACTGATTTGATTTTAAATAGTGTTATTTTAGTATTATTGGGATACTATAATAGTTTTTGTTTTTATTTTTCTATTTTTTTATTTTAGTAATTTTACAGTGTTTTTGTAATTTTTAGTAGTTTTTTGTTTTTGTCTATACAGTTTGTATTATTATTTATTTGATTAATAATTATTTGTCATTTTAAATTAAGATACATGATCTCTCAGACGTGGCTAATAAGAAACCAGTCTCAAGTCACAGACAATCTGCAAAGTAACAATTTAAAAGCATCTGCTAAAAGCGTAAATGTCAATGTTACTATTATAAAACTAACTTTCTCAGCAAGATTTTAAATTCATAATTTTAATGTATTTACTTATTTCATTTAAAAGGTGAGAAATGTCAGAAAAACATCAGCTTATTTACCCGCTTCAGGTAAAATCCGGAGGTCTCCGTCTTTGTAGTCGTCCCAGAGCTGGTACATGTAGAGCACGGGGTCCTTCTCGTATGTGATGTAGTACCAGTTGGTCATGATGGGCGCTCGGGACAGGACCATCCCCCTCCACTCGTTCTTCTCTCCATCCTCCTTCTCAAACAGATGCTCCACGGCTTTTCCCACCAGCTCCTCTGCGTCATGAGGAACCTTGATCTTGTTGTTCACTTCAAAGGGTTTGGAAACACAGCAAAATGACTAAATGCACATTCAACTGTTCTACAGTGATGGTTAAGAGCTCTGGTTGAATTGTATTTTAATGCATATTGATTTTCAAGAAAAAGTTTTACATTACAGTATAAAACAAACTAATAACAAATAAACAATAGTTACAGATTCACAGACACTGATTATTGTTTTTATGACAGTACTACAAATGCAATATTGTGAAAAATTTTGGAATTTAAAATATCTGTTTTTTATTTGAATATATTGTAAAATAGAATTTATTTTGTGATACAAAGCTGAATTTTCAGCATCATTAATTCAGTCCTCAATGTCACCTGATTCTTCAGAAATCATTCTAATATACTGGTTTGCTGTTCAAGAAACAAAATTTCATTATTATTAATGTTGAAAACAGTCGTGCTGATTCATATCTTTTTGGAAAACATCATACGTTTTATTTTTTCAGGATTATTTAATGAACAAAGTTCAAAAGGACAGCATTTATTTAAAATAGAAATCTTTTGCAATATTATAAATGTCTTTTCTATCACTTTTGACAAATGTAATGTGTCCTTGTTGTGTCCGTTCACCATGCTAAATAGTTAATTGGACCCATAACTAAATTATAATAAGCAATGAACTTTTAAATGAAATTAAGCTATGCCAAACAAACAGACACCAGAATTCTGCTCACGATATTTCATATTCATAGTTTTCTAGATAAAACCATATTTATTTTCCAGGCTGTGCAACATTTTCATATCTTCTCCACTGTGACAAGTGTAAATTTATGCATGTGATAATCTTCCTCCATCATTTCAACTGCAAACATAATCAAAAAACAACTGCCTCCCAAGTCAGTGTCTTTTATTTTGTGCTTTAGTAGTCAGTTCATTTATTTTCCCTTCTGTCTATTTTAACTATATTAGGATCACTAGGAAATAGATGTGCACATATTTGAATACAGGTAAAAACAGTATGAGCAAAAAAAATAAATAAATAACAAAAATAACTACGCTACCGTTAAAATTTTTGGGGTCGGTAAGTGCATTTTGCTCAGCTAGGCTGCATTTATTGGATCAAAAATACAGTAAAACTGGTAAGATTGTAAAATATTATTCACATTTAAAGAACTGTTTTCTATTGTAATATACTATAAAATAAAATGTATTCCTATGATCAAAGCTGAATTTTCAGCATCATTACTCCAGTCTTTCGTGTCACATGATCCTTTAGAAATCATTCTAATTTGCTGATTTGCTGCTCAAGCAACATTTCCGATTATTATCAATGTTGAAAACAGTTGTGCTTCATATTTTTTGTTTTTATTTTACTTTTTTTTCAGGACTCTTAGATAAATAGAAAGGTTAAAAAAAAACTTTTGAAAAATGTAATGTGTCCTTGTGTCCGTTCACCATGCAAAATAGTTAATTGGACTTTTAAGATATAATAAGCAATGAACATTTCAAAAAAATAAAGCTGTGCCGAAAAAACAGGCACCAAAAATCTGGTGTATTTCATACTCATGATGAAACCATATTTACTTTCCAAACTGTGCAACATTTTCATATCTTCTCCACTGTGACCAGTGTGAATTTATGCATGTGATAATC
This sequence comes from Labeo catla, assembly GCA_012976165.1. Classification (NCBI taxonomy): domain Eukaryota; kingdom Metazoa; phylum Chordata; class Actinopteri; order Cypriniformes; family Cyprinidae; genus Labeo; species Labeo catla. Next base: position 68,710 of record VONZ01000456.1, read on the forward strand.
TTCCTCCATCATTTCAACTGCAGACATAATCAAAAAACAACTGCCTCCCAAGTCAGTGTCTTTTATTTTGTGCTTTAGTAGTCAGTTCCTTTTTTTTCCCCTTCTGTCTATTTTAACTGTAGTAGGATCGCTAGGAAATAGATGTGCACATCTTTGAATACAGTTAAAAACAACACTGCAGTATGAGCAAAAAAAAACAAAAAAACTACACTACCGTTAAAAAGTCTGGGGTCGGTAAGTGCCTTTTGCTCACCAAGGATGAGATACAGAATTACTTATATCGTGAAATCTTGGTCACACATATTCACACCAAAAGTAGAACACAATGTTTAGGTAGCATGACTAATTATCAGAAAAAAAGTTCATGCACTATATATACTACTGCTCAACTTTGCACATGTGCTACTTCCTGCCACTGACTTGTTTCCTGTTTGCATCACAACAGATCCACCTACTCACCCACTTTCTCAGTGAGAACTTGCAGGTTGGAGACCCTCTCGTCCTTAAAGAGCTCGATGCCATAGACGCAATCAAAGCCGTCGTACTTGACCATGAACAGGGAGGAGTTGACGCTGAGGCGGTCCAGCACGGTGCCCTTCCACTTGGTCAGCGTGCCCTTCTCCCTCCAGCTGTGTTGGATCCGCCGGCCCAGCAGGTTGTTGGGATCCGGGGTGAGACTGTCGCTCAGCTCGCCGCTGCTGCGCTTCCTGTCGAGCAGAGAAAAACAGGAACGTAATGGGTTGCATGATGTCTGGCGGAGTGCTAATCGAGGATCGTTTTACAACTCAAATGTTCATGTTTTAATCGATTTTATATTGCACAGCTTTCTCCCTTAGATCATATCAAAGAAAATGGGTCACGTAGCAGATAGAAAAATGAGTCAGTGGATATTTAAATGAAAATTGATCCTATTTTACTAATCATAATAATTACATAACAAAATCTAATTTAAATAATCATTTAATATAATTATAATGTAATTATATCATTATAAATATGTGAATATATAATTATACATGTTTATATAATTATTTCATTCAGCAAGGACGCGTTAAAATGATCAAAAGTGACAGTACAGACATTTATAATATTACAAAAGATTTCTGTTTCAAATAAATGCTGTTCTTTTGAACTTTCTATTTCCCAAAGACTCCTAAAAATATTATTATTTCCACAACAATATGAAGCAGCACAACTGTTTTCAACACTGATAATAAGATATGTTCCTTGAGCAGCAAATCAGCATATTAGAATGATTTCTGAAAGATCATGTGACACTGAAGACTGGAGTAATGATGCTGAAAATTCAGCTTTGCATCAAAGGAATAAATTACATTTTAACATCTATTCACATAGAAAACAGATATTTTAAATTGCAAAAATATTTCAAAATATCACTGTTTTTACTGTATTTTGGTCACATAAATGCGGTCTTTCTGACCCAAAACTTTTGAACCAAAGTGTACGTTTTTCTAAATAAAACATTTGTCTTCATAAACTTTCATCAAACTTGCTGACATTACAAGTCTCTTATTTTTCAACCACCTGGCTCTGTTCTGATACATAACAGCCACTTTCACAATCCAATTCAAAAACAATTCCCACTCTATATTTTTCCTGATTATCCTATTTCGATCATAAATACATCAGTTACCTAAATAAAATGGGTTTGCACTGCGTCTACCGCTGCCTAATAGAAACAAATACTGACAAGTATGTTGGAAATGTTGTTCACTCACTCACATGAGACGAAGAATAACTGGAAACTTTTCCAAATTATACAGTACCCACATGGCTGACCTTTAAATAAAACTCCCAACCTCTCACAACTGACTTTAGCTCAGCCGAGCGCAAGAGTTCAGAGCTCAGCTTAATCATTCATTGCTACTGGAGTGCGTCTGTCACTCAACATTTCTAATGCTTAAACGCATTCCTGGAAATGTCACCGAATAATCCGGCCTGCGACCAAAATATTCCTATCAGCCTGGTGCTGCTGATAATCTGAGAGCGGGCAGATTCATTATTAGTAAATGAAGGCAACATGGTATATAATACAATTTTACAACAGCAAAAAAGACTACATATACTAGTCAATGACTTAAAGGGATAGTTCCTTCAGAAATGAAAATTTACTTGCCCTCAGGCATTGCATCACTTGCTCACGAATGGATTCTCTACAATGAATGGGTGTCGTCAGAATGAGAGTCTAAACAAGTTATCCACACCTCTCCAGTCCATCAATTAACATCTTGTGAAGCGAAAAGTTGCGTGTTTTTAAGAAACAAATTTATCATTAAAGCATTTCTGGCCAAAATACGAGTCTATAATCCATAAAAACACTTCCTCCAGTGAAAAAGTTCATTCCCTGTTGTCCTCTCACATCAAACATATTTGTTTAGAACTATTTTGGACTGTTTTTGCTTGTAAACAGTGCTTGATCTGTGCATATTTCTCTGGTGATGATGGATTACTGACTCTCCTTCTGACGGCACCCATTCCCTGCAGAGGATCCATCAGTGAGCAAGTGATGTAATTAATATAAGCCGATGTTGTTAAAGATTCACTAAGACTTATTTGTGAACTGATTCAACAAAGTCACTGAAAAGAAATCAGCTCAAGAGAATGATTCACCCACTACAGCAGTGACCGGAAACCATGACATATTCATACTGATCATGCTAGAATTAATTTACTATGGTATTACATGTTACACAGGTACTGGTATCCCTTCAACATCATCACATATCAAAGTACTATGCACATTTAGATTGTCTTGACTCACCTGCCCCTTTTCTTGGACATGTTTCCAAAACCTCAAACAAGCCTAGAAGAGGAAAAAAATGACAGAATTACAAGTAAACCAGATTTACAAGGTTTGCTGTTCTTGGGCAAGACACTACAAGCGAAACCATTAGTTTTTAATTGACCATTAGGTCAATTTTTAGACTGGCTATTTTGCTTGCATTTACATAGACTAAACATTCCAGTTTTATTCCTATCTATTTTCTGAATGTTTTTAAAGATGGGTTTCATCATATATCACTTTCATATTTTTATACAACATTTATTCATATTAAAAAAACACTGTGAAACCTGTTAAATCAGCTGAAATCTATTAGTTAAAACGTTCACCTGTGGTGCTTTTAGTGTTAAGAGCAACAATACACACACACACACCCGCAGATAATACTTTCATTTCAGCATACAGAAACTGATGGAGTGTCGGCTTATGGTTGGCCACATGATTTTGACAGCTCCATTCAGTCCTAAATATACTACAGATAAATCTGCTACATTTGTATAAATGTTACAGTGTTTCAAGTACAGTAAGATATGTTACTTTTGTATGTTACATATGTAACGCCACGTTGTCTTTTGTTATTTTGTAGCCTTGCTACATTAATCTGGCCTCTGATTGGACAGTGACTCAACAGCGCCCATGTTGCATAATTACATCGAATCTACGGCATGTATTCATGTTTACGCTTTAATATCGCGTTAAAGTTGTTGTGAAATAACCGCAGAACAAGAGACAACCACAGTATTGCAGCATAACAGAGGCCGGTTTATTTTTAATGTCTTTATATGTGCGAACTTCTCCGTTTCTGCATATATGATTCAATATTTAACATTCATATCCTAACTACCATACCAGACATCAATAATGCAACCAAATAAGTGTTGAGAATCTATAAAAAGCCACAGAATCGGTTCGTTTCCCTGCTTCACTTGAAAACCACCAACGCAGCTATAAAACGCTAGCGTTTCTGTCCTTTGCGCAACCGGCAAATTCCGCTTTACCTTCGTGTTTAATCGTCAAACACACTCTAAATTCCACCTGCACATGTGTTTTTGTATAAATGATCATAAAAGCAAGATTACCTGGCCTCTATTTTCATGTCTATGATGGACTTCCCTCTGCAGAGATCCTCATGTATAATGCTCGTCCAGACGTCAGGCAACAAGCTGGCACGGCCAGTTTAAACTTCAACTCCCATAATGCATTAACGCTGAGAATAGCGCTAACAGTGGGCATGGAATTCTGGGAAATGTAGTTGAGAGGGTCTGTGAACTTAGAAAGGGGCGGATACGCATTCTTCCTGTGTCTTCTGTTTGACTGCCGCTGTGTATGTGATAAAATAAAAGCCGGTTATACAAGGAGATGTTAAAGAAACACCTGCATAAAAGTCATCAGAGATGTTAAATTTTCTCTAGATGGTATTGTGAATCTTATGGGCGGGATAATGTTTACTACTTTTATCAGCACTGACGGAACTACATTTCCCAGAATGCGACAAAACTTTTCTTTGTCATTCCTATGGTCAGTTTTGGAGGAATGGGCATTTGCTTTATTCATAGCGTGTTTCTCATACCATGTTTAAAAAAAAAAAAAAAAAAAAAAAAAAAAAAAAGATTAATTGATTTACACAGTATTGCATCAGCCTGTTTATTAAGATTGTGTAAAACGTGTGTTTTTAAAAAGATACAAAATGTATGATCCCCAAAATAAGCCTTGTGTTATGTGAAGAATAATATTTAAGTGTTTTACAGTTGTTTTGACTTTGCTCAGTCACAGAGTTAATAAATATATTATAAGGAAAACATACTGCAAATGTAATGTTTCCATTACAATGCAGCTTTACATATTTGAATTTGCATATCTGGAACCGAGAGTTATGCATATTTAAATATATTTAAATCACACTTAAATCCACACCATTTTTCATTGTACCGCAATGCATAGCATTTAAGGTCCACTGCATTATTTAATATTCTCCACTAGAGGACACTAATACTCTATTTTCAGAACAGCAGAACAGTGTAAACACACATAAACTTACCAATAGTAAAGATGATGTCATTCACAGATCTTCTTTACCTTCTTTACAAGACAAAAAAACAAAGTAAATAAGAAAAAAAAAAGTAAATAAGAATTGTAGATCACTCACCAAAGGTTCAGTGTGACTAAACAGTGATTAACCCCCAAAAAAGTGTTAAAAAAGAAAAAATAGTTTAGAAAAAAAAAAAAAAATATATATATACACACACACACACACACACACACACTATTTAATTCAACAAAATATAATGTTTATAATATATTTTCTTAAAATTCAGTGACAGCTGGACCATTACCAGCAGCTGTGATGTGTGTTTTTGTGCGTGTGAGTGTGAACACTTGTTTTTGTAGTGCTAAACACAGACTAAACATGCTGTCTTATTGATTTCTAGATCTAATTTTCACTATTTTATTTCTGTAACTTCAGGTCCTGAGTGCTGAGCAATGAATCACTGGATGAGCGAAAATCCGCTGGGATCTGACGGATGTCTCATGTCTCTTGACGTGTTTACAGGCCTTGTGCAATTTATAACTCAAAATAGCCCAGCCAGCGCTAACTAAATTCTCATTTGTTGGAGTTTTCTTCATTCTGCTAATAAAAATGCAGTTACTGACACGTTGGATGGCTTTTTTGGAGGTCATCCTGGCAGTCAAGATCTATCACCATCCATAAAGCGACTCAGGGCCATCAGAACAAAAACAAGCAGGCAGTAAAACAGTTTCCCCGAGGCGGTGGCTCTCATCAACGGCTAAACTCCTCTCTGCATGAGTCCGTTTTGATGCTTTTGTGTTGTCTGACTATTCTTTATGCTGACTACTGTACTGATTCATAAGGTATGTCTGTGTCATAAGGTGTGTTTACATAAAAAATGTGAAGAGATAAAAGACTAAGCGGATCAGCGGAGTCTGGTTTTGGTTCAGGGTCACTGTGAACTCAAGGGCCACTGTTGAAACTAAATCGCATCTTTAAGTAACTGTGCAGAAAGGCCGCATTGTAAATGTTCCCTCAGGCCATCAAGCACCAACCAGCCTTGGTCTTGCATGAAAAAGTTTCCCGGTGGGAAAAATACACTCATCTGAAAGCTATTTACAAACTGACGACAGCTGTAATGTAGCCTGGCCGCATGCTGACTGACGACATTCATCATAAAACATAACACATCTTTCTCACTGATAGATATGTTAAAAGAAATGAAAAACGTATGTATTACCTTACATATGGAGAAATGATTCAGCAGACACAACCGAGATATTATTATAGGACAGTATGTATATATATACACACACAGAGTTTGGGATCAGTCAGACTTGTAACGTTTTTTAAGTCTATTATGCTCATCAAGGCTGCATTTATTTGTTCAAAAATACAGAAAAAACAGTAATATCATGAAATGTTATTAAAATATAAAATAATGTTTTCTATTTTAATATACTTTAAAATATAATTCATTCTCCAAAGCTAAATTTTCAGCATCATTACTCTTAATTATGTCTTAATTGTTACACGATCCATTAGAAATCATTCTAATATGCTGATTTATTATTAGAATTATCTATTTTGGCAACAGTTTTTTTTTTGGAAACTGCAATACTTTTTTCAGGATTCTTTGATGAATACATTTTTACATAAAAAAATGTTTACATAAAATATAAATATTTTCTAACAATATAATAAGTCTTTATGCCATCACTTTTATCAGTTTAACACATCCTTGCTGAATAAAAGTATTAATTCCTTTAAAAAAATAAATAAAAAAAAAACTAAATAAAACGTTTTAACGGTCTAGTGCAAAAAAATACAAGATTTATATTTTTAAGAATTAAATAAATACAACCACACCCACACCCACAATTTCTTTCCATATCCTAATTTTTTTTCCATATTCTAATATCTTTACATTTTCTATTTCTGTTCTTTTCGTTCCCACATTATTTTCTATTTCAACAACTATTTAAATTAATATTTTCTGCCTTCCTTTCCATTTCTACTTTCATTTCTATACCTTATATAAATATATACACGTACCTTATATAGAAACAAAAATTAAAAATAAGGTAAATGTATATTTTTAATATATTTTTATATACATATATATATATATATATATATATATATATATATATGTATGTATATATATATTTATTTCCATTTCCTTTTTCCTTTCAACATCTATTGTCTACATTTTATTTATATATTTATTTCTCCATTTCCTTACATTTCCAGTTTATTTCCTTTTTCCACATTAATTCCCATTGCCTTTTTCTTTGTATTTCCAATCAATTCTGTTCATATTTTCCCTTATCTTTCCATTTCTACATTATTTATAACATCCTAATTCTTTTCTTCACCTTTTCATTTCCACAATGCGTGAATTTTAACTTCATGGCTCATTATTTTGTTGGATTTTAATTAAAACCATAAAATAATCACATTTATTTCTGAGATGATAACTGCATGCTACAATGCTATATGTTGAATTTATCAAAGCTTAATTGTTGATTAGTAATATGCATTGCTAAGAACTTCATTTGGGCAACTTTAAAGGTGATTTTCTTAATATTTTGATTTTTTGTCACCCTCAGATTCCAGATATTCAAATAGTCGTATCTCGGCCAAATATTGTCTTATCCTAACAAACCATACAATCTTATTTATTCATCTTATATAAATCTAAATTTCAAAAAATATACCCTTATGACTGATTTTGTGGTCCAGGGTCACATTCATGTGTATTTATTGATAAATATATAAATATTTCCACATTCTTTTTCTTTCTACTTCTTTACCTCTTTTATACCACTTCCTCTTTATTTTCCTTTCCTTCCCATTGCCATATTTGCTTCCATTTCTTGTTTATCTTTTCCTTTCCTTTTTTCCTCTCTCTCTTTCTGTTCATTCCAAGGTTGGAACAGGGTCACGTGACCAGGAGAACCCATACAAGCATACGATCTCCAGAGAACCGCTGGACAGAAATAGCGCAGCCGTTCACTCTCTCTCTCCTGTGCCATTTTTGTCTATGGTTACGGAGGGTGTTTGTCTTCCCATTGGGTCGTCCTCTGTGAACGCCCACCCTTTCAGTCTCTCACTTCCTCATAATTGGATCTTCCTCTGCGTGCGGCGTGTCGGTGTCCATACAGTATGATTAATGTAACATTGCATGTGTTTGTCTGCTATAACCGCAAGCCAAACCCACCCCATCCCTCTCTCAAAGACCCACCGTCCCAATACTGAACACACAAGTAGGGAGGTGTGTGATTAATTGGATGGGAGGGGGAAAACACTCCCTAGAGATCTGATCCAGATTCTCACGGTGACTTAATGTTTCCTCACGGGTAGCAACATGTTATGGGACATGTTAAAGGATTATGTTCAGGACCGATAACCTCCTACTGTTCTACTGCTACTACTGTATTATGCACAGTATGCAAAAGTATATAGCATATAGCAACCACCAAGAAAACCCTTAAAGGAATATTTCACTCAAAAATGAACATTTGCTGAAAATGTACTCACCATCCAGTTTAAAGATCCCTCTAAATGGATTTGGACAGCAGTCTGTGAACTGGGAGAACATAGCGATGGATAAACTAGTAGTTTAGCACAACAGGATGATTTACATATTACATATTCATTACATATTCATTACATATTCATTACATATTCGACACAGTTGCATAGTTATTTTACTGCCTAACAATCAAAACACACACAAATTATGAAAATTCATGTTCACACAAACTTTGGATGAACTCTTATGGTCTGTAAGTCTTTCTCTGTCTCTCTCTCTCGGGTTCTCGTCCCACGGTGGGTGTTGATGCTAAATTGAGGTTATTTCTCCAGCTCTTCACACGTCTGTAATTAGCACGGGTGTTTTTAACTCTAATTTATCACTTGTCAGAAAACGTGTTCACGACTCTCATTTGTTTCCTCCTGAAATTGAGCACACAGCCGTCCACACGTAATGCAACTGTTTGCATGTTACCGCATGTGTTTATGATCAGTAAACCTCTTAAAAAAAAAAAAATGTTTACATTTATGAAGAAAAACTCACCACCACCTTATAGGATGTTGCCAATAAAATAAAATAAAATAAAATAAAATAAAATAAAATAAAATAAAATAAAATAAAATAAAATAAAATAAAATAAAATAAAATAAAATAAAATTTATATTTTTTTCCCCATTGTTTTTTTAAATATATATGGGACTAAAATATATGGGCAAAATATATTTTTAAAAGCTTTTAAAATATATCTATCTTAGCTTTTATAAAATATTCTAATATAAAATTTTAAATGTAAAATGTATTTTTTTTACATTACATTTGTAATTTATTTTATATATAAAACTATAAAAATATAAAAAATACATTTCCACAAATAAATATATATATATATATATATTATATATAAACATATTTTCATATATATTCTATGTTTTGTATATGTTTAAATACATATATTTAAACATTTTTATGTTATTTATATTTATATATTATATTATGTGTGTGTGTGTGTGTATACAATTATTATTATTATATATAATATATTATTATTATTATTATTATTAAAATATATTTGTATATTTTAATATATTTTAATAATAATAATATACAATATAATACTATTATTTTGGTTTAATTGAGCTGTTACTATGTGATTACTAGGTTGCTTTCAGCATGTTGCTATGCAGTTGCTAGGGTGGTTCCTATAATAAAGACAATACCAGTTTATCATTCATCAGATGAAAATCGAGGCCCCTAACAGCACATCTGTCTTCAAGAGACAAGAATCAATCGTGTTTGCACAAAAACACTCCAAGATGAATTAGGCCTGGTTTCACAGACGGGCTTAGACTAAATAGGATTAGGCCATAGTTCAATTATAAAAGCGTGCCTTAGAAAAAAAAACATTATTGGTGTGCATCTTGAGACAAAACAAAGGCACTGATATATTTTAAAGATCAGTCAGTGTTTCTTTCAGTTGAAACAGCTCAGACTTACATTTTAGTCTGGGACTAAGCTTAAGCCTTGTCTGTGAAACCAGAGGTTAGTGTTAGCAGTTTGATCACATTAATATTACTATTGCTATAAGCACTAGTAATAGTGATGCCCTGAGCAAACACCACTAGATCTTTTTCTGTAGCAAACTCAAAATCCACTCATGAAAATTCATGTGCTGAACACAAACAAACAGAGGGCTTCATTAGTGTCAGGAGAGACACTGGCCTCCTTGCTCATTTTCTTGATTTCTCTACTGTCCCCTGACAAGTTTCTACAGATGAATGGCTCCGTTTAATCTCTGTATTGACAATGTAAATCATTTCTCATTAACTTGCACTTGCTGGTCCACATGTGCTGCTGAGTGTCATCAGACTACAGATGGATTTACTTGTAATTACAGTGGTTTGGGATATTCAGGAGCAGCTCTTACACAGTGAAGCTCAAGTTCATTATTAGTTCTTGAGGTCTTCTGCGTCTTTATACAGATAATTTAACCTGTAACAAAGCTCAGGGGATGGTTAACCAGTCCAAATGTGAAAACTAATTAAGCAAAGACGGGATTATGTCTTGTGTCTCTGGTGAGAGAGCATGTGTGTCTGTTTGTGAGGTATTGATGTGGTCATTAAAATGAGGGAATTCTATTTAAAGGTTCACTCGAAATTAAAATTCTATCATTTACTCATCACCATGTCATTCTAAAACTGTTTCTTTTCTTTTCTTTTCTTTTTGGAGCACATAATTGTTCAAAAGTTGGGGTAGTTAAAAGTTTTTAAAGAAGTCTCTTATGATCACCAAGGCTGAACTTCTTGTTTTCTATCTGAATATATTGTGAAATGCAATTTATTCCTGCAATCAAGCTGAATTTTCAGCATCATTACTCCAGTCTTCAGAGTCACATGATCATTCCGAAATCATTCTAATATGCTGATTTGCTGCTCAAAAACATTTCTGACTATTATCAATATGGAAAACAGTTGGGCTAAAACAGGCCCAGTCTACAAAATAATATTGGTGGAACAACAGGACTATGTTTGCAAGAAATGTTTTATTCTTATTATTAAAAACTATTACATCACAGTTTCCCAAAGTGTCATCAGCAGATTAAATATGTCATGTTGAACATGTATTGCTGAACTGGAATGAGGATTAATCAACCGTTAATTTTGATGCTTGCTAAATCTTCACTTTAATCTGTGTCTGCTTCCTCTGAAGCGATTTGGCTTGTTATAAAACACTTTCAAGAAAATTTCTCTGACTTCCTGTGTGCGTGTGTGTGTCATGCGTGCTAAAACATCACTTAGCAGCAATCTAACACCCACACACACTCACCATCAGCTGGCTCTCTTCCAAAAATATTATCTTTTCCAGCACTGCGCTGAATCACTGTCTGCAGTCCCTCCGTCTGTCAGCTCTCTCCATCTCTCTCTCTCTCTCTCTCTCTCTCTCACAGGTATCTCACAGGAGCACCTTACTGCTGTTCCTTACAGGTTCCAGCTTTAAAATACACTCCTCACCACCCTCCCAATCCACAACACTCAGTCTGTCACAGGCTGTAATTGCAGACCTGGTTTATTTATGCATCTGGATCTGGATTTTTGGGTGATAGCGTCAGCACTAGAGGGCAGTGCTGAGTGTCTTTCACTAAATGTAGAGCAGATGAGGGCTGATGTGGCTCCTGATTCCAGACATGAAAAAGCAGCGTCAAGGTTTCAGTGTGAAAAATTCACTTAAACTTACATAAAATTGCAAATAGAGATCCTCATGGATCTTGGCTCTCATTCACAATGTACACTTGTGTTTTAAAGACAGATAGATAGATAGATGGACAGATGGACAGGTAGATAGATGGGCCGGATAGATAGATAGAGCGGATGGATGGATGGACGGACAGACAGATAGACAGGTAGATAGATAGATAGATAGATAGATAGATAATATAGATAGATAGATAGATAGATAGACAGACAGATGAATGGGACAGACAAACAGACAGGCGGATAGATAGATATGGGGCCGGACGGACAGACAGACAGACAGACAGACGAACAGGTAGATAAATGGACTGGCAGTAACAGACACATAGATAGATAATGGATGGGCGGATGGATGGACAGACAGAACAGATAGATAGATAGATAGATAGATAGACAGATGGACAGGTAGATAGATGGGCGGACAAACGACAGACGAAAGATATAGATAATGGACGAGCGGACAGACAGACAGGTAGATAGATAGATATGGATAGATGGACGGAACAGATGGATAGCGAGGATAGTTGATGGACGAAAGACAGACAGACAGATAGACAGACGGACAGACAGACAGACAGATAGATAGATAGATAGATAGATAGATAGATAGATAGATAGACAGATAGATAAATAGACAGATAGATAAATAGACAGATATGGACAGGTAGATAGATGGGCCGGATAGATAGAATAGGGCCGGATGGATGGATGGCGGACGGACGAACAGACATACAGACGAATAGATGGATAGATAGATAGACAGATGGACAGGTAGATAGATGGGCGGACAAAAACAGACGAGCGGATAGATAGATATGAGGAGGACAGACGAACATACAGACGACAGATAGATGGATAGATAAATGCACAGGTAGATAGATGGGCGGACAAACAGACGAAGCGGATAGATGAATAGCGGACGGGCCGGATGGAGACGGCAACGAACGACAGAACAGGTAGATAAATGGACGAGGATAACAGACAGATAGATAACAGACAGAAGATGGGCGGATGGGCGGAGAACAACAGACAGACGAACAGACAGACAGGAAGACAGACAGATAGATAGATAGATAGATAGATAGATAGATAGATAGATAGATAGAATAGACAGATAGACAGATGGACAGGTAGATAGATGGGCGGACAAACAGACAGACGGATAGATAGATAGACAAACGGCAGAGGTAAATACATGGACGAATAGACATATAGATGGCGGACAGACACGAACAGACGAACAGGCAGACAGATAGATAGATAGATAGATAGATAGATAGATAGATATACAGGTGGACAGATGGACAGGTAGATAGATGGGCGGATAGATAACAACAGGATGAATGGATGGGCGGACAGATGGACAGAACAAACAGGTAGATAGATAGATAGATAGATAGATAGATAGATAGATAGATAGATAGATAGATAGATAGATAGATAGATAGATAGATAGACGGACAAACAGACAGGCGGATAGATAGAATAGCGGGCGGACGGACAACGAACAACAGACGAACAGGTAGATAAATGACACAGGCAACAGACAGACAAATAGACGAATAGCGGATGGGCGGACAAACGAACATACAGACAAGATAGATGGATAGATAGATAGACAGATGACAGGTAGATAGATGGGCGGACAAACACAGATGGATAGATGATAGCAGACGAAGACGAGGCGGACAGACGAACAGACAGGTAGATAAATGGACAGAGCGTAACAGACAACAGATAGAATAACAGACGGAGCAATGATGGCGGATGGGCGGACAGACGAACAGACAAAAGAAGAACAGAGATAGATAGATAGATAGATAGATAGACAGATGGACAGGTAGATAGATGGCGGACAAACAGACAGGCGGATAGAATGAAATAAATGACGGAACGACAGACAGACAGACAGATAAGACAGATAGACAGGCGGACAGGTAAATACATGGACAGATAGATATATAGATGACCAGCGGACAGATAGATAGATAGATAGATAGATAGATAGATAGATAGATGGATGAAGGACAGGAAGATAGATGGATGGACAGACAGATAGATAATGGATGAACGAACGGACGGACGGACAGACAGACAGATGAAGAGATGGACAGGTAGATAGACAGACGAACAGATGGACAGATGGACATACAAACAAATGAATGATGGACGGACGGAAAGTCCAGAAAGACAGTCTCTTTCTATCTAACTAGGTAGCTCTTGTTAAGAATAGTTGTGATGTTGGTGTGATTTCTCAGGTCTTGGTCAGATGATAGCGGTCAGTGGATTCCATGCGTTGGGGTGACGGGTCAGTCTCAGTTCAGGTGTTGTTCTGCTCTCGGCACACCTGCTGCGGGCCACACGCAGCTCTGTGTGACCATCTGTGTGGTAGTACTCGCGCACTGATTGATTCAGAGGTTCGTGACCCTGCGGCAGGCAGCTGCGGGCAACGACAGAGGCGGGAACGCTTCCCTGATCGAAACAACTTCACCTTTTTCCCAGAGGGAACTCATAGGCCGTGACACACATTATCAGTCACATGTGGACGGCACCAGCTGTTCAGAGGACAACCAGTAAACACAAGACCTAAAAAAAAAAGGTGTGAGAAACAAAGACAGGTTCAAGTTTATGTTCTCTCCTGTAAATCAGTGGTTCTCAAAATCACTTGGTAATATGGCTAATTAAAATTCAATATTTGTTTCATGTGTTAGGCAGATAAATCGCACGTCTGTTGTTGTTTATGCATTTACTAAAAACCAGCTTGTCACTTTAATATATTTGCATATTGTTGAGCTTATGGAATTACTGCTGCCAATGATGATTGCATTAAATTTTTGATTATTTTGCATGATCAAATAGTTTAGGATATAAATAATATAAATATATTTGTCTGTGTTGGTGCTCAAGCAAAAACCATTTGAAAACCACTAATCAAAAAACTGTGCTTTTGTACAAAAACACACATGTGGGATTAGTGGCAGAATGTGTGTTTGAAATGTTTGAAATATTTTATTTTAAAGCTGTTTAAACACACAAGATTTCCACTGTCTTAGCCATAAAAGCTTGTCTGATTTTATGGCAGACAGCAACAGCTGCTAGGCCAGAATTGGTCAGTAACATGTTTAAGGCGGGGCTTAGTGAAGGCTCAGTTATCTGCTTTGCCTCAGTGACTTCATTCATTTACCTGCAGGAGTGTAAGTGATGTATCAGACAGGTGAATGCATCCTCTTTCTCTTCACCTCAAGCACATTTAGGAAAAAATTGCTTACAATCTCGATTTCTCACCCTCTCAGCTGAAGCATCATAAAGACACAAAGGCCATCTGGTGCAGGTTATTTACAGCGAATACGGATGGTGTCTGTAATACTTCATTAACTGATTGTTTTATGTTTAATTTGAATGGATGTCACACTTTATCTGATGGAGGCAAACGTCGCATAGCTGGCATCATCCATTTAACATGGCTGACTGATCTTAAACAAAGCACATCTCACTCAGGCATGGCAAGGTCAGCTAAAGTGTGTGAGTTTCTATGTGTGTGTGTGTGTGTGAAGAGAGCAGCATATTCAAAACAAAGACTTGTGATTCATCCATTGAGGCACTGATGCATTAATGACGTCAAAAGTGAACTCAGAGAAAGGAATGAACTTTCTCCTCCACAGAGACTCTGCTAAAGAAAGAAAGAAACAGCTTAGTGACTGGGTTTTAAATGAAACAGCACTCTGCTCCATCAGTAGCGCAGCCATTGAGCTTACGCTTTCCACAAATAGGGTACAAATTACTTTTTAAAGGAATAGCTCACCTAAAAATAGAAAACATTATTTCTACCTTTAGAAGTTGATTTGGCCTGTTCCAAATCAATGTCCTGACCTTCTGAACTGTATCCAACGATTTAAATCTCAGATATCAAAATAACAATTCATAATAATATAAAAAATATAATAAATTTGCCTTTGATAGCCAAATTTTTTTCTACTTATATATACTCAGTTGACACAAAAATGTTTAAAAAAAAAGAAACAATTAAGCTAACATTCATTAATTAAATAGGTATTAATTAAAGTGCTATTGATTAAATATAAAAAAGTAAATATTTTAAAATAATTACAGTTAAAAATAACTTATTTAATAACTTTCTTAATAAAAATTCAATTAACATTCAATAAAATCAAGTAAATAATCTGCTAAATAACGACAAATAAGTAATCCTTACTGATAACTTAATTTAAGATGACCAAGTTACACATTTTAGCAAATTTCAATAGAGTTTCAGCACCTATAGCAGGACATACTGTATGTCGTTTGACCTTCTGATGTGAATGAACAATGCGTTTTGAAAGTTAAGCACATCCTTTTAGTGAAAGAGAACAAAAATGTGAATCCTAGAACAATTGAAAACCACTGAGAGTCTCATGGTGCAGCGGACGGCGGTTCCCTCCAGAGCCTGAACAAAGCCGCTCCATAAATAGAATGGCCCAGGGAGCAGCCTTTGTAGTGTGCACTACAGCGGCCAGTGAGTGAGTGATTTCTGTCAGAGTTCAGTGTGACTCAGCTCTGGGTAAATGTTATGAATCGGCTGACAGGAAATGCCATGTTTGTTAAAACAAATAGCACATGGATGCACCTATATAGCAACACCTTGGCAACTACCCTTGACACCTTAGCAACTGAATAGCAAAGCCCTGGCAACCACCTAGGACATCTTAGCATCTGTATACTGTAGCAATGCCTGTCCTACAGACATTATCAACAGGATAGCAACACCCTGGCAACAGCACAGGGATGCGGCTATATAGCAACACCTTGGCAACCACCCGGAACCGGAACCGTTTACCGTAGCAATGTCCTTTGCTAACCACCTAAAATACATTAGCAACTGCATAACAACACCCTGGCAACCACCCAGAACACCTTAGCAACTGTAACTGTAAACTGTAGAAATGGGCTTGCAACCACCTAAAACACCTTAGAAACTGCATAACAATACCCTGGAAACCATACAGAACACCTTAGCAACTACACAGCAACACCCAGGCAACCACCCAGAACACCTAGCAAACAAATACTGCAGCAATGTCCTTGCAACCACCCAGAACACCTTAGCAACTGCATAGCAACACCCTGGCAACCTCCCAGAAAACCTTAGCAACTGTGAACTGTAGCAATGTCCTTGCAACCACCTAAAATACATTAGCAACTGCATAACAACACCTTGTAACCACCTAAGACCTTAGCAGCTGCAAGCAACACCCTGGCAACTACCCAGAACACCTTAGCAACTGCATAGCAACACCCAGGCAACCACCCAGAACACCTCAGCAACGATAATTGTGGCGATGTCCCACAACCACCTAGAACACCTTAGCAAGTGAACAACAATACCCTGGCAACCACCCAGAGCACCTTAGAAACTGTATACTGTAGCATTGTCCATGCAACCACCTAGAACACCTTAGAAACTGAATAGCTACACCCTGGCAACCATTTAGAAAACCTCAGCAACTGTATACTGTAGCAATACCCTTGCAACCACCTAAGAGACTTAGCAACTGCATAGCAACACCTGGCAACCACCCAGAACACCTTAGTAACCGTATGCTGTAGCAATGTCCTTGCAACCACCCAGAACACCTTATCAACTGCATAGCAACACCCTGGCAACCGTCCAGAATACCTTAGCAACCATATTTTAGTGACCTTGCAATCACCCAGAACACTTCAGCAAAGTGGCAGCAAGGTTTTTTCAACACTCATTTCTTCTGCATAAGAAAAAAGAAAACAATTTTGTAATGAAATGACAAAATCAAGTATAAGCAAAAGCCGCAAAGACAAATTCGGACAGAAAGATAAACGCGTGATAGCAGGAGCAGGTAATTGAGTTGGCCACTGCCCAGCCGCTGGTCACGTGCACACAAAACCGCTTCCTCATTCTTTTGTTCTGTGAAGGGCAGAAGAATATCAGAAAGCTAATAGGAAAACACCATACGAGGGAATGAATCACTTTATGGCCTTGATTTTTCATCTAGATGTTTGGAGCGTCTTAGAAGAATAAGAGAATGAGCAATAGATTTTGAATGCATATGAATCAAACTTGTTTTGCAGGAATGCAGCAGACGTCAGAGACATCAGCATTAAAAATGATGGTCAGTAACATACACAAGATATAAAATGCACTCACTGATAAATAAAGGCAAACCAAACTCTTATAACCTTGTTTCAACGTCTGCATCTGGACTCTGCACTTCAGCAGAGTGTTGAGTGATGCAGGCTGATTGAAGGCTCTTCAGGACATATTATACAGAACCAGAGTCTCTTAATTAAAATGGACATATTAACAGCACAGACAGGTGTGTAATTATGGCTGAGGGCTATTTGAACAACCAGAACACACACCTGCAGCTAATCGAGTTGTGGAAGAGCCCTGGAAATCTAGAGCGCTTGAGTCTACTACAATACATCAGCAGGGCCTTTAGTCCCCTTAACACCTTTTATAAAACTGTGGTCAACAGCCATATTTTATTCAGCTCTATAAATTATTTGATTTATTAATAATACAACAATCATAACAAATAGAAGGAAATGTCATTACTTGCATGTAAAAGTTCAAGGTAAGTTTAGGTTTTAATCTTTGGTTCAGCATAATTTAAATGCAACATCAGAGGTGAATTGCCGTTGTCATGACAACAGCGGTTAAATAGATGCAAGACAGGTGATGGTCAAACAGAAGCAGGAAAAAACGAGACCAAAAACCACTTGGAATTAAACACTACAACAAAATCCTAACTAAACTAAACTAAATAAATAAATAAATAATAATAATAATAATAATAATAATAATAAATTAAAATGTAGTATATAAAATTATATATATATATATATATATATATATATATTATATTTATACATATATACATTATATATATATATATATATATATATTTAAGGTTGTCAAACCAATATTTTCCATTTTCATTAAGCAAACTGATATACCCAAAGAAAAACAAAACAAATCCTTAAATTAAAATTGAGCAAAACGAATTACAAAATGTATCTAAACATTTTTTGAAAAAAAAAAAATATATATATATATATATATTATTTATTTATTTATTTTATAATATACTATAATAGTATCACACTGATAATAACGGTACATACACACAACAAAGGGCGTATGACAACAGCCAATCATTTTACTTTTCTGGTGTTGCATAAATGCGATTGGCTAGTGTCTGCGCTAGGGTATTTGCATAAGGCGATCTGATTGGCTGACGCCTGCGTTGGCGCTTGAAAAGTTGAAAGTTGGGCGACACAACGGATCCACAATACAATTCGGCAACGCATTACATCACGCATTCAAAGTGAATAAGAAACGGAAACGCTGACGCCCTGTGTAAATGGGGCATAAAATAACACAATTTTGATCATAAATTCTTATAAAGTTAAAAAAAAATAAAAATTCAAATCAATTAAAAAAAAAAGAATGTTCGTGCTCTATCAGCCTTGTAAAAACAATGGTTAGGTTTGCATGGACAAACAACACTTATAATTTTTTCAGAAAATTTGCAAATGTAGTTTTCATATTGCCAGTGTGTTTCTGAGCGAAAACAATTTAGATTTGCATTCCTGGAGTGAGTGCATGTCCTGACAGTGTGGGACTCTGGAAATGAGACGTTAGCAGGTTTTGCTCCCAGATTTTCCCTCAATGAAAGCAGCCTCAGCGTGGTGAATGAAGCAGCTGTCAGGCGGTCATGAGATACAGGCCTGCAGCGACAGAACAATACAGAAGAGACTTGAACGGCACAGCAGAGCGATTCTGAAGTGTCTTGTGTGCTGTATTTCTATTATGTTCTCAACCTCTTTTCGTTTTCTGAAGCTCAGCTTTTAGATACCGCGTTTGGTTGATCTCCAGGGAATAATGAGCACAGAGCTCACAGATGTAGGGCTATTCTGGTCAGCTGCTCTTGTGGACAGAATGTCAGAGCCACACCAGTGAATCAGTTTTTATACCTTTTAAAATAAAGCACCGAGAGACTGTGCGCTACAGCGACTTTTCCAAAAATAAATAGCACACTGTGACGTTATAAAATGCTGGCAGCAGTAATATGATAAAAAGACTATTAATAATAATCACAGTAATAAAAAAAAAAAAAACTACTTAACTATTTAACCAGTAACTAATAAAGTTTTAGAGTCTAACTGAAGCTGTTTTACAGCTGGCCAAGGAGTCTGCTGCATTCATAGGTGCGTATTGCTTGAGTATATTAATTATTTTGCTTGTTTTACAGATATATTAATCCAAAAATTATCATAAATTACTCACCCTTGTGTTGTTCCAAAATGCACTTTCTTCTGTGAAACACAAAATGAGATAATAAGCAAAATTAGAGCAGAATAATATGAGCTATTAAATGCCATTTCTGTTTGGGCACAATTAAAAAAATGTTGTGCCATGTTTACAAATGAGATTTGAGAACCACAGTGGAACAACAACTTTGCTTCACAGGTAAATTTATTACATTTTTAAAGAAATAGATCCCTAAAAATGTACATTTGCTGAAAATGTATTCACCCTCAGACTATCCAAGATGTAGATGAGTTTGTTTCTTCATCACATTTTGAGAAATGTAGCATTACATCACTTGCTCAGCAATGGATCCTCTGCAGTGAATGGGTGCCGTCAGAGTGAGAGTTCAAACAGCTCATAAAAACATCATAACAATCCACAAATAACCCACACCACTCCAGTGGTGGAGTGGTGACTAAACGTCTTAAGAAGTGGAAAGCTGCATGTTTGTGAGAAACAAATCCATCGTTAAGAAGTTATTTAACTACAAACTGTTGCGTCTGGATAAAATACAAATCCATAATCCATAATAATGCTTTCCACCTCCTGTTGCCGTCTCACAACAGGAGAGAGTCCACCCACATATTTGTTTAAAACTGTTTTGGACTATTTTTGATTTAAACAATGCTTGATCTGTGCATATTTCTCTCCTGATTAAGAGCAGACACCTTTTCACTGGAGAAAGCAAGATTATGGTTTATGAAAACTTACTTGGCCAGAAGCAATGATCTGAAGTTAAAAACATCTTAATGATTGATTGTTTCTTACAAAAGTGCAGCTTCTCGCTTCACATTGATGGACTGGAGTAGTATGGATTACTTGTGGATAATTATGCTGTTTTTTTCAGCTGTTTGGACTCTCATTTTGACGGCACCCATTCACTACATGTTAAATAACTCAATAAAAATATTGTTAAATTGCATTTAATGTTAATGTTCCACCAGGAAATTATTTCAAGATGTTATAAACCTCGCAAATCTAGTGACTAGTTGTTCTTTGAAATTTCTGCAAGGTCTAAAAAAATGGTCACTCGTAGAAATTTCATCCTAAGTTTTTAAATCAGATTGGATCCAGTGATTTCTGATGGCTCCTGCCATGTTTGTATTGACTATGCATAATGCGGTCAGTGAGCAGCCGTCTGGATCTGAGGCTCTGTCTCGGGTAAACACGCGAAGCTTGATTCAGCAAAATAAATGAGATGAAACCGAGGCCAAAAACCTCGTCCCAAAACTCATTAGCCTTAGAAAGAGAGAGAGGAGCTCAGCTGTGAATATGAAATGCAATATCATGTCAGCTCTGACTCTTTGAAAAACACACAGCGAGGGAGAGACGTGAATACAGAATGCAATATCTTGTCAACAGAAAGTCGCAGCAATTGCAAGGGTGTTAGTTGATGTTTGTTTGTGCTGAACCAGGCATAGATGGCAGTAAGCTAACAGCCGGAAAATGATCATCTGAGCTCCTGTGTAAAGCTGGAGAACATGACTGCAAAGACATGCAGTAGAAGTGATGTAGCTGCATGTAATTTACGTCTGTGTCCCAATTCACATACTTTTATTATGCCGTAAGAGAATGTACTACTTGCTTGTCTTTCCTGTAAGTTGGTTTCTACTAGTCGAATGGAAGCTGTATGTACATTCAACACATAAAGTATGTAATTTAACTCTCATATTCTGGTCATTTTAACCGGGAGAGGATGTTCGTTTTAAAATGAAAATGCTAGTAAATGTTGTCACATTGGACTATTGCATTGGGGGTTTTTATGCCACCTTATACTTGTGGTGTGTCCAGCCTGCAAAAATGTTCTTATACATTTCTTGTTATGCTATATTATCATCAAATATTGGATTCAAATTTGTTGTCAAATTTGATTTTATGTCAAAAATCATTAGGATATTAAGTAAAGATCATGTTCCATTAAGATATTTAGTAAATTCCTACCATAAAAATATCAAAACTTAATTTTTGATTAGTAATATGCATTGCTAAGAAATTAATTTGGACAATTTTAAAGGCGATTTTCTCAATATTTTTTATTTATTTATTTATATATATATATATATATTTTTGCACCCTCAGATTCCAGATCTTGAAATAGTTGTATCTCTGCTAAATATTGTCCTATCCTAACCATACATCAATGGAAAGCATATTTATTCAGCTTTAACATGATGTATAACTCTCAATTTAAAAAAAAAACTGAACCTTATGACTGGTTTTGTGGTCCATGGTCACAAATATCTACACATTGAATTGCATACACTGATTGCATTGCAAGTTGCATGGTTAGAAACATGCTAAATGAATTTGTGTAAATGCATAATTAGTAAACTTTTGCATACTCTTTTCAACGTACTATAATTTATAGCACACTAATTCTAATCTAGCACAATATTTAGAAAAGAAAGCATTGAAACGCAACTCTTGTTTACACTTTAAACAAGTCATTGATAAAACATGAGTGCAAGTATACACTGTAAAACATTATCTTTCCAAATTTTATGTTTCTAAGATTATTGAAAAATACTATTTCATTCTTCCTACTTGAAAATTTCATGCTTAATTTACTGTTACATGGTGTTTCTTTGTAATTACACGTGAAATTTATGAACAATTCTAAGTGAAAATTGTTTCAAAGTAAATCCTGCACCATATCTTTTTCCTTGTACATAGGGTTTTTACACTTTCAAGGCAAAAAAACAACAACAATAAGCTTAACTTATAGTTGTCTATGCATGTTAATTGTAATCTTGGATAGAAGAAAGTATATTAACATTGACAGTATTATAATGCGTCTGCTGGAAGTTTGTGCACTTTCGAAGTTTGTGTCTCAGGCTGCTGATGCTGTGCCATCAGGCTTTGCACTGCATATATCTCACAATGCAATTTGAATTTATAAATTATTGAAGTGACAAATATTGAGACTCATTATGCAAATAGTATGCGAGAGGGAATGATTAGTATGGAAAACACGTCATGCCGAGGCAGTTGGAAGATACGCAATCCTGACAGACTGGAGCACATTAGCATTCCTGCAGATACCTGGCGGACTCCACAACTGGAAATACTGTAGCTTTTTGAAATCTGACCACAGGTGGGATGTACTGCTAGTAAAAAAGCATATTAACATGCTATAAATCTGTTTTATTGTTGCTAAAAATGACCATTCTGGAGGGGAAACCAATCATGCATAAATTGCAGCAGTGCATAACAAGTCAGATTTTAAACAAGATTGCCTTAAACAATTATCAGTGCAAGAATAAAATGTATACAGATCATTTTTGACATGCTTTTCCATGCATCATTTGCACTTACATTTTTTTTTACAAAACACACTGTTTCAAAGTGGCTTTAAAAAAAATCATCATGTAAATCATGTTAATGTTTATAATGTCTTATTATCTTCATGTATTATAGTTGCATTTAGCAGATTAGAGCTGGGTGATATTAGAGTTTACATTTTGCCATGATACAAGCAGTTATGCAGTTGAAATTTATATTTATACATATGATATAGATATGCAGTCAAAAGTTTACATGCACCTTGCAGAATCTTCAAAATGTTAATTATTTTACCAAAATAAGAAGGATCATACAAAATGCATGTTATTTTTTATTTAGTACTGACCTGAATAAAATTTTTTCATAAAAGACATTTACATATGTTCATATGTTTACATATGTTCCTTGTTTGTCAGTTAAACCTGCCTGCTGTTCTTCAGAAAAATCCATCAGGTCCCACAAATTCTTTGGTTTTTCAGCATTTTTGTGTATTTGAACCCTTTCCAACAATTATTGTGTTTTTGGGATCCATTTTGTCACACTGAGAACAACTGAGGGACTCATATGCAACTATTACAGAAGGTTCAAACACTCACTGATGCTCCAGAAGGAAAAATGATGCATTAAGAGCCGGGGGGTGAAAACTTTTGGAATTTGAAGATTAGAGTAAATGTAACTTATTTTGTCTTCTGGGGAACATTTAAGTATTTTCTATAGCTTCTGAAGGGCAATACTACATGAAAAAAAAAAGATATTTAGGCAAAATAAGAAAAACGTATACATCTCCGTTCTGTTCAAAAGTTTTCACCCCCGGCTCTTAATGCATCGTTTTTCCTTCTGGAGCATCAGTGAGTGTTTGAACCTTCTGTAATAGTTGCATATGAGTCGAGTTGTCCTCAGTGTGAAAAGATGGATCTGAAAATCATACAGTCAGTGTTGGAAAGGGTACACAAAAATGCTAAAAAGCCAAAGAATTTGTAACACCTGAAGGATTTTTCTGAAGAGCAGCAGGCAGTTTAACTGTTCAGGACCAAAAAACTACAGCTGTAGATCATTCAGGTAACAACACAGTATTAAACTTTTGAACAGGGTAATTTTTTTAAATTCAACTATTATTTTCTCTTGTGGACTTTATGCAAATGTATTTTATGTGAAATATCTTATTCAGGTCAGTACTAAATAAAAAAATAGCATGCATTTTGCATGATCCCTCGTATTTTGGTGAAATAATTGATATTTTGCAGATTCTGCAAGGTGTATATAAACTTCTGACTTCAGCTGATATAAATAATGACATTGCTTTGTCCCAATGCATTATGGCATTTCTGTCTCTGTCTTCAAATTTGGCCAAAACAAGGTATCAAACCTTCTGAAACAGCTTTGACGCACTGCATCACTGCTCATTTGCATAAAGTTAAACTTTTCTCAGCTTTGTTGCATCGTCCAGCGGTCACTGTCATTCACGTCCCTCAAGATCACCCGCTCTTCTTGAAAACAAATGACTTCCAGTTGCTTTGTCCCAGCAAAGAGCTGTAGGAGTGAATGTCCTGACGGAAACTCTTTTAAACCTTTCAGCCATGCAGCACGTAAAAAAAGAGCAAAAGAAAATATCAAGGACGACGATCTGGAAAGTGATTTCTCATGTTGATTGAAAGAATCAGTTTCATGAAATTAGGTGGCTTGCAGGACAATCGATTTCTCTGGCCTGAAGGTGTCTGACTCACCGTTGACGTCACAAGACCTTCGCGCTTCACATTTGACGACTCGTGCAACACGTTTGCTGAAATATCTCATCAACAAAAGCGTGCACGCTCACTCGCTTCTATTCATTTTGCGCTCGCACCTAGTTCAAAGCTGCGTTTTGTTGCCGAGTAATTAGCTGACCAAAAGCCATCACTCAGATCTCTAAACAGACGGGGCAGGCGAAGAGAAAAGGGCCGACAGCTCACGCTCTCTCTCTGACAGGAAAGGGGTCAGCCTCGGGAAGGAAACATGATTTATTCAGGCGTTCAGTGTATTGTCGGTGGATTGTGCGAGGCCGGGCCTTTAAAGAGAAACCCTGGGGAGAACACCAGCACTTTTATCCTCTCTCTCTCTCTATCCGTCCATCCAGCTCTCTCATTAAGCGTATCTCCTCCAGAACCGCAGTGAGAAATTAGAGTGACACTATACCGTCCTCTAGGTCACCCGAAGACATTTACAGCATTTACAGGCTCTTCACACACTGTTCCAGCACCCGCATTCTCTACTAAAACACTGCTGATTGACAAAGGACACATTCTTGCGCTTCGCTCTGTTATCTTTTACATTTACATTTAATCATTTAGCAGACACTTTCATCCAAAGTGACTTACAAATGAGAGCAATAGAAGCAATCAAAACAACAAAGGAGTAACATTAGCGATGCCATGTAGATAGAAAAGAGAAGTGGTCCGAGAACTGAGCCCTGAGGCACCCCGGTATCTAAATATTACAATTTGGACACCTCACCCCTTCAAGACACCTTGAAAGATATATTTGAGAGGTAAGACTTGAACCACTGGAGTGCATTTCCTGAGATTGTTTTAACTGTTGATCTATAATATGCAACTGCTATGAAACATCTTGTTGTTTTTTTCACCACGTTAAGACACCAAAAACAGTTCTGGTCCTGATGCCTTTATTTTGTTGTAACCCTCTAGCACCTAGCCATGCTGTGTGAACTCACAATTATTCCTAGCTTTTGAGAACTTATTTTAACATCCAAAAGAAGGTCATTTTGCATCTATATGCCATCTCAAACTTGCATGAACAACACAGTTCTAAGATGCTAAAAACAGTTCAAGTTGAGAGCCTTTCATCCTGTTCTACCTTCTAAAACTTTTTTGGCTACAAAAAAAAAATTATATATATATATATATATATATAAATCTAAACAAACAAACAAACAAATAAAATTAATATAAATAAAATAAATGAAATTAAGTTCAACCAACAAACTACAATAAGTAAAGTTTTTTTTTTTTTTTTAAAGTAGGACCACAACTAATAGATATGGAAAGCTACAAAATAAAAAGTAGAAAAAAAGGTTATTGCAAACTTTTTAAATCTCATAACTCAGACTTCAGTGCGATATGAACTTGCAGTTACGAATTATAAGTTATTGCAAGATATAAAGTCACAATTCTGACTTTTTTTTCCTCAAAATTGTGTGATATAAACTCACAGTTGCGAGAAATAAAGTCAGAATTGCAAGATAAAAACTCACAGTTCTCACTTTTTTCTTGCAAATGCAAGTTTGTATTTCTCAATTCTGACTTTTTTTTCACAATTGTGAGATATAAACTAGCAATTGTGTTATAAAGTACAGTTTTGAGGGGGAAAGAATTGCGAGTTTATATCTCACAATTCTGGCTTAATAACTCACAACTGTAAGTTTATATCATGTAATTCTAAGAAAAAAAGTCAGACTTGCAAGTTAATATCTTATAATTCTAACTTTATAACTTGCAATTGCGAGGTTATATCATGCAGTTCTGAGAAAAAAAAAGGTTGTACCATGCAACTGAGAAAAAAAGAAATCACAAAAGCTTTAGAAAGTGTAATGCATTAAAACACATTATATATACACTACCGTTCAAAAGTTTGGGGTCAGTACACTTTTATTGTTTCTTTTTTGTTTTGTTTTTTTTAAAGAAATTAATACTTTTAGTCACCAAGGATGTATTAAGTTAATAATTAAAAGTTTATTAAAAGTTAATAGTAAATAATTTACATTGTTATAAAATATTTATATTTTGAATAAACACTGTACTTTTTAAACTTGTTATTCATGAAAGAATCCTGAAAAAAAAAATCACAGGTTCCAAAAAATATTTGGCAGCACAACTGTTGATATTATCCAACACTGATCATTCTAATAATAAATCCGCATATTAGAATGATTTCTGAAGGATCATGTGACACTTAAGACTGGAGTAACAGCTGATAAAAATTCAGCTTTTCATCACAGGAATAAATTCTATTTTAAAGTATGTTAAAATAAAAAACATTATTTTATATTGTAAAAACATTTTGCAATATTACTGTTTTTTTTTCTATATTTTTAATCAAATAAATGCAGCCTTGATGAGCATAAGAGACTTCTTTAAAGACTATTACAAGTCTTACTGACCCCAAACTTTTGAACGGTAGTGTATATATATATATATATATATATATATATATAAACTTATGGAAGCCACTGAATAAAAAAAAAGGTTATTGCGACTTTTTAATCTCACAGAATTGCACGATACTGTAAACACCCAATTCTGACTTTTTTCTCAGAATTGTGTGATATAAACTTGCAATTGTGAGTTATAAAGTCAGAACTGTGTGATATGAACTCACAATTACGAGTTATAATGTCAGAATTGCAGGACACAAGTCACAATTCTGATTTTTTTCACATTGTAAGATATAACCTAGCATCTGTGAGTTATAAAGTCCAATTGTGAGGGGAAAAAGACTGTTCTCAGAATTGAGAATTGAATTGTTTTATTATAAACTCGCAAGTCTGACTTTTTTTCTCAGCATTGCATGGTATAAATTTAATTGCGAGTTAATTCTGAGAAAAAAAGTCAGACTTGCAACTTTATATCTTGCAATTCTGACTTTATAACTTTCATTGCTACACCATTACAAAGTATAATGCAGTAAAACACATGACAAATAAATCAATTTAAAAAAAAAATCTAATATTATAATGCATTTTAACTTTGTTTACAATTATTTATTAAACAAACGTACTGTTTAAATACCTTTACAATGCATTATACATAAAGATGTACCTGGGGATATTTTACACTTTTATAAACAACAATACTGACATGCACCAAAAGTGATATTGACATATCAGTGTAGATAGACGCCAAAGTTGATTAACTTTTAGGGGGAAATCATGCTTCCCATGCAGTCTTAAAGAAATGGCCACTGCTATATTTTTCTGGATGAGGAGACCAGTGGGAGCTGTATACAGGTTTAACAGTTGTCTGAAAGGCTCCTCAGGGAGGTCAAGCATTTATCTGCACTCTCTGCTGGCTGGCGCTTACTGCTGACAAAGCACCCTACACATGTCCTGTCTTTCTGTGCCGTAATATATTTCTAGAAACACTGAGTGCTGCCAATGAGGCTAATTACGGTAAAAGTCCTCCACGTGGCAGAGTAAAGCTGACCGCTGGCAGCGCCTGCACACAGTGGATGAGATGAAGCTGTAATCTATGGAAATGTGGCCTCCATTTGGCCGTCTGCTCTATAATGAATTGGAGCACTTGCGGTGAATTATGTTGTTTTGATTTCAGTAATGGCATGACTACAGCGTTCTGCTTGTTTGAGCGTAGAGTAATGACCCAGTAATTCTGGACTGAGCGTTATTTCACACATTTGGACCGGACTTACTGCATTAACTGATGACCTACATTAGGAAGGAGGAATTTATATGCTTTGAACATAAAAAAGGAGATTCTTGGTTTCACTGTATTATTCAAATTTAATATTTTAGACCAAAGGAAATAAGCATTCTAGCAAAGGGTCACAAGACTGTGGATGTCCTTAAAGGAATAGTTCACCCAAAAATAAATGAACATTTGCTAAAAATGTACTTACCCTCAGGCCATCCAAAATGTAGATGAGTTTGTTTCTTCATCAGATTTTGAGAAATGCAGCATTGCATCACTTGCTCACTAATAGATCATTTGCAGTGAATGGGTGCCATCAGAATGAGCTGATAAAAACATCACAATAATCCATAAGTAATCCACACCACTCCAGTCTATCAATGAACATCTTGAGAAGTGAAAAACTGCATGTTTGTAAGAAAACAAGTGCATCAAAACAAGTGCATCATTTTAACCATTGCTTCTGGAGAAAATATATAATAATGCTTCCTGTGCATAATTCTCTCAGCTGTTTTGATCTTTGGATCAAATTTAAATGAAATGCAAAATAACTGGATGCCACTTTACTTACTTAAGTTTTTCACGTTTGGATTGTGCACTTTACCATTATCATCAGTGTTGGGGAAAGTGTCTTTTAAAAGTAATGCATTACAATGTTGCACTACTCCCTAAAAAAGTAACTAATTTACATCTAATTTAGGACTGGCAAATGATTAATCGTGATTAATCACATATAAAATAAAAGTTTGAGTTTGCCTAATAAATGTGTGTGTATTGTGTGTAATTATTATGCAATATACATAATAACAAATTAATGCATATATTTAAGAAATATGTTATTTATGTAAAAAATATTTTCATTTATACATAAATTCTATAAAAATTATAATACATACATATACTTGTAAATATTTCTTAAATATATACATGAATGTGCTTGTATTTATATATACATAATAATTA
Source organism: Labeo catla (assembly GCA_012976165.1). Lineage (NCBI taxonomy): Eukaryota > Metazoa > Chordata > Actinopteri > Cypriniformes > Cyprinidae > Labeo > Labeo catla. The sequence goes on from VONZ01000456.1 coordinate 98,316, forward strand.
CACACAGTACACACACATATATTAGGCAAACTCAAACTTTTATTTTGTATGCGATTAATCGTTTGCCAGCCCTAAACTTACTACATTGCGTTACTTTTTATGGAAAGTAATGCGTTATATTACTGTTGCGTTACTTTTTAAATCTGGGCAGGGCTTGCTTGTTTATTTATAACATAGAAAGTTCTTTTTTGGCAAACGTAAAAGCTCTTTCACACCAAAAGTGAAAAGAATAAGCCTCAGGCTAAAAGGAAAAGTAAATTCACATCTGTAAGTTCACCACACTTCAGCAATAAAATAAAAGAAGCACAAATGTTTATCTATAGAGCAATTTGGGCTTATTAGTACACTCTCAAAAAAAAAAGGTGCTTCACGATGCCATAGAAATACCTTTTTTGCCTAAATGGTTCTGTAACGAACCTTTAACATCTGAAGAACCTTTCTGTTTCATGAAAGGTTCTTTGTGGTGAAAGAAGGTTTTTCAGATTATAAAAAGGTAAGAAAGAGATGGTTCTTTAAAGAACCTTTAACTGAATGGTTCTTTGTGGAACCAAAAATGGTTCTTCTATGGCATCGCTGTGAAGAACCTTTTAAAGCATCTTTATTTTTAAGAGTGTATGGATGAATTGGATCATAGAAGGTCAGCAGCAAAAACATTGGTTTATAAAAAGGGATTAAATACATAAAAGATATTTGTGTTAACATTTAATTATTGCAGGTTTGCATCATGGTTGCATTTCACTGTTTTTATTAATTCTGAGGAATACTGATCTGTTTTTTTTTTTTGTTTTTTTTTTTAACTCCTGTTCACATTTATTCTATTTGATTTCTATTAACATGGGGACAGGAGAGCTGTCAATCAATAAATGGGGTGAAAAAAGTAACAAATATTTTCTTGTATATTAAAAAGTAATGCGTTACTATACTAGTAACTTGAAACAAGTAATCTGATTACGTAACTTGCATTACTTGTAATGCATTACCCCCAAAACTGATTACCATCTACTTTGACTACTAAATATTTAATCAGAGAAATAAAAATGCAATATAACTATTTGTAACGGTTGCATACTGTGCACAGTGTTGGCACCTTACCAATTTAATAAAGTCATTATTTGTGAATAATTTTGGCAAGGAGCATAAGCTCAGATCAATAAGGCCTACGATCAATTAGTAAAAAAGTGTTTAACAAAAATTGAATCCAAATATAGCATAATGAGAGGTTTACATAGTTTTTTGACCAGGTGGGGAAAAAAGTGCAAAAATGATCAAAACTGTGCGAGCAAAGTCAGCATGTTTTAGTCCAATGTGATAACATTACCTAGCATTTTCAGGTGAATAAAATCTTCTCTGGGTCAAAATGAGCAGAACACAACTTGAGGGTAAAAACAAAGTCATAAATATACAGTACATACTGCACAATATGCATTAGTTGTAAGACTTTGCAGCTCCTCTACCTCTGACGAACAAATTTCCCGAATCATGTTCTCTTTGTCTTCTGCCCGTTCTCTCCACTTCTCCCATTATTTCGGGGGAAAGTGATGAAATGTTAATTTTGACATTTAGAATTGGACTGAACTCAGCCGAGTGATGAATGAGACGCAGCCTGTCAGAGCGAAACACCACCACGTGTGAATCTCCCTGCCTGGATTCTGGAAAATCTTTCGTTTATTTATCAAAAAGACTCTTTGAAGGGAAAAAAAAAACACATGAAAGTGGAAGAGTTTGCTGATTTATGGAAATAGGCCAACAATGAAAACAAGCAGAGGGTTGTTTTCCTTGAGAGTGATGCTGTAAAAAAACCCTACCAATAAATTAGCCCTTGTTTTTTAGCTGATCAACATCAAAATCTCTAATTCATCGTGCTGTCCAAGATGTAAATATTGGCCTAGTTTTCCGTGCTACATGAATCTGTATGACTAACACGGCCCAGAGCGTCACACGCGGTTTCACAGGACCGCTAATAGAGCTGTCCCGCATATGTGTGTTTGTGTCCGGCTCGCTGCATCGCTGTGAATGTTCTTGCTCATAGATGTGTGTGGGTGTCTGTCCACACTAGTGGAGTGAGTCCTTGGACTGACCTCAGCACTGACACGCTCCACTGGGAGGCTTTGAGACATAGACACCTCATCACTGATGCAGCACAGCCGCTGTCTACTGAGAGAGAGAGAGAGACTCTGTACCAAAACACCGACATAAGCAGCATTTTAAGACATCATAGGTGCTGTCCTGACACAAAAGCTGCTGTGGAATCTTAAGGCGCTTTCAGACCTGTAGATCGTTTGCTTTCTTCTGAAACAGGGATTTTGTTACAGTGTTGCATTTTCTTTTAGTTCAGTTGCTTTTGCATGCCGATATTCTAAAGCATACCAAAATGTGATTACTGTATGTCCTCTCACTGGTTATAGTATATATGTGATCCTGGACCACAAAACCAGCCGTATACGTAGCATGACAATACATTGTATGGGTCAAAATGATCCATTTTTCCTTTGTGCCAAAAATCATTACGATATTAAAGGAGAAGTCCATTTCCAAAACAAAGATTCACATATAATGTACTCACCCCCTTGTCATCCAAGATGTTCATGTCTTTCTTTCTTCAGTTGTAAAGAAATTATGTTTTTTGAGGAAAACATTTCTGTATTTTTCTCCATATAATGGACTGATATGGTGCCCTGATATTGAACTTCCAAAATGCAGTTTAAATGCAGCTTCAAATGATCCCAAATGTGGTTGTGAACGATCCCAGCCGAGAAAGAAGGGTCTTATCTAGCGTAACGATTGGTTATTTTAATAAAAATAATATGATTTATATACTTTTTAATGTCAAACGCTCATCTTGTCTTACTCTGCCTGGACTGTTTTTGTTCCGGTTCATGACAGTTAGTGTTCATGTCCAAAAACTCCCATCTCATGTTCTCCCTCAACTTCAAAATCGTCCTATATCGCTGTTTTACCTTTTTTGTTAAGGGTGTTTGATCTTCTTTGCATTTTCACTTTGCAAAGACTGGGTTGGTATTTCTGCAGTGATGTAGGATGATTTTGAAATGATTTTTGAAGTTGAGGGAGAAAATACGATTGGAGTTTTTCAACATACCCTAACTGTCTTGAACCAGAATACACAGAGTTCATGGAGAGGCATTAAATGCTTCCTCGGCTGGGATCGTTTGCAACTGCATTTGGAATCGTTTGAAGCCGCATTTAAGTTCAAAATCGGGGCACCATATCAGTCCATTATATGGAGAAAAATGCTGAAATGTTTTCCTCAAAAAACATAATTTCTTTACGACTGAAGAAAGAAAGACATGAACATCTTGGATGACAAGGGGGTGAGTACATTATATGTGAATCTTTGTTTTGGAAGTGGACTTCTCCTTTAAGTAAAGATCATGTTCCATGAAAATATTTTGTAAATTTACTACCGTAAATATATCAAAACTTTGACAAAACAAATTTTTGATTAGTAATATGCATTGCTAAGAACTTCATTTGGACAACTTTAAAGGCAATTTCCTCAATAATTTGATTTTTTTGCACCCTCAGATTCCAGATTTTCAAATAGTTGTGTCTCGTCCAAATGTTGTCCCATCCTAACAAACCATACATCAGTGGAAAGCGTATTTATTCAGCTTTAAATTTAAAAAATTACCCTTCTGACTGCTTTTTGTGGTTCGTGGTCACATATATGTTTTAGTAAATTGTGGCCATATGCCAATTTGTTTTGTCATGTGAGTAAATTGTAACCGTACTTCCTTGTTTTAGCATATTCAAGACATAAATTAAGAATTAGTTTCCTTTTTTTTTTTTAGTAAATTGTGGCCACAAGGATTTGTTCCCTCGTTTTAGTAAATCTGGCTACCAGATGAATCCATTTCCTCGTTTTACTAAATTGTGACCATAAATTAGGAATTTGTTCCTTTGTTTTGTACATTTTGGCCATGCTTTAATAATTTAGTTTCTCATTTTGGTAAATTGTAATCATAAATTAAGGATTAGTTTTCCTCATTTTAACAAATTATGGCTATAAATGAAGAATGTGTTCCTTTGTTTTGTACATTTTGACCACGCTTTAAATTTTAGTTTCTCATTTTGGTAAATTGTAACCATAAATTAAGGATTAGTTTTCCTCATTTTAACAAATTATGGACATAAATTAAGAATTTGTTCCTTTGTTTAGTACATATTGGCCAAGCTGTACTAACCTAGTTTCTCGTTGTAGTAAATTGTAACCACAAATTAAGAATTATTTCCCTCATTTTAACAAATGATGGCCTTACATTAAGAAACTGCTCCTTCGTTTAGTAAAGTTTGGCCATGCTGTACTAATTTCATTTCTTATTTTGGTAAGTTGTAACCATAAATTAAGAATTAGTTTCCTTGTTTCAACAAAGTATGGCCATAATAAAAGAATTTGTTCCTTCTTTTTGTACATTTTGACACGATTTAATAATTTAGTGTCTCATTTTACTAATTTGCAGCCATAAAATAAGAAATTGTGGCCACGTTGAACTAATTTGTTTTCTTGTTTTAGTAAATTATGGCCATAAATTAACAATTTGTTCCTTCGTTTAGTAAATTTTGGCCATGCTGTACTAATTTAGTTTCTCTTTTTTGTTATTAGCTTCTTCTTTCCTCTTAATAGATTGAAGCCATAAATAAAGATTTTGTTTCCTCATTTTAGTAAATTGTGGCCATAAATTAAGAATTAATTTCTTAGTTTAAATAAATTGTGGTCATGAATTAGAAATTTGTTTAATCATTTTAGTAAATCATGTTGTACAAATTTGTTTCCTCATTTTAATCACAGCCATAGTTTTAACAATTCGTGACCATGAATTATAAAATAGTTAGCACTTGTTTTAGCAAAAAATATATGTATTTACACATGCGAAAGCATCTGACTGGTGCCAGACATCAGTGAAATAGACATTTGTTAAATATTAGGCGGAAAAACATGACAGGAAGTGAGTGAAATCAGTAAACAGCGCAATTTTGTATGCCAATGTTATCTTTTATTGCACAACAAGTCATCATTTGTAAGGAACGCTTCAACAACATCGTCACTGATGTATCAGATTACTGAAAAAGGGTCATATTCATTAGCAGGAGACTTTGCGTGTTGCAGTCATAGACATCAGCTGGCAGAGATTTTGTAGTTTAACTAACCACATGTCCTTTGCTGATCTAATTGTAACAAAATTAACACAAGCAACTCTCTTTGTGCCAAATTCTCCCTCCCTGGAGCCCTAAATGACTCCTTTGGGTTTTCTATTTGGAGCCTAAATAGAAAAACAAAAGCCTAAATAAAGATTACTGTGGTCTCAACCATTAAAATACGCAAATTGGTGTGTTTTAAATCTCAGTATGCACTTACACCTCCAAGATGTTAAAAACCACATCATCTGGAAAAATATCATGGTATTCAGTTGAAATTTATACGTTTCTTATTATTTTAAGATCCCATATAAGAAAAAAAAACAACATTAAAATGCCAAAATATATTTATTTGCTCCTTGTACTACATTTTGTAACATATTTTGGCATTTTAAAATTTTAAATCAAAATACATTTTTGAATTTAAAAGTTGTGATGTTTACGTCATGTATTCAGCATATATTTGAATTTTAGCTAGGAAAAAATATGTATTTTGGGATAACAGATTAAAACCGATGTAAAATATTAAATATGACCGTATTTACATGATCAGATACAAACGGCTGCCACAGGCGTTTCATCAGGGGCTGTTGATGAGAGGTTGGATTTGGCACGACACCACCACGGATCATAAACTACAAGCAGATTATCATGTTGGGCTTCTGTAGGAGGTGTGATTTTATTTCGCCCCCCAGCCCTGTTAAGAAAACAGAGTGAAACCGGCTGGAACTATGGGTAGTTATGAGAAAAGTGATGTAGAGAGTGACGTAAGTGGGACGATTGGAACCGTTATGGCTTAATACTAAGAGGGAAGATGGGTCTGATGCAAGAAAGAGTGACAGAGCGGCTGCCAGAGACTCATCATGCTGCCAACTGGACCAAAACGGCTCTAGCCCAGTGCACCTCGAGTGACCTTCAGAGGGGGACGGCTGACTAATATCCACACAATGAAGTCAGTGTGAGTGCATTCAGAGGAGGGAATCACACACACACAGCGCAAATAGTGATTAAGGCTCAGGCCTCTTGCAGTGAAACACACTTTCTCAATCAAAAATAAAGCACATTATCAGCAGGAGTACAGCAGCAAAGCCAGACACGTCACTTAAAAACAACACCATGGTTTTACCATAAAATATACCGTGCAAAAGTGATACTAATAGTGTGCTATTCTTTGAAGTTAGGGATGCACAATTAATTAATAATTCAGTAAACAGAATCCAAATCATACTATGATTTAATGAATAAATACAGGTGAAGTCAAAAGTTTACTTGCATAATCTGCAAAATGTTAATTATTTTAGAAAAATAAGAGGGATCATAAAAAATGCATGCTATTTTTTATTTAGTACTGACCTGAATAAGATATTTCACATGAAAGACGTTTACATATAGTCTAAAAGTGAAAATAATAGTTTCATTTATAACAACGACCCTGTTCAAAAGTTTACATACACTTGATTCTTAATACTGAACAGTTAAACTGCCTGCTGTTCTTTTAGAAAAATCCTTCAGGTCCCACAAATTCTTTAGTTTTTCAGCATTTTTGTGTATTTGAACCCTTTCCAACAATGACTATATGATTTTGAGATCCATCTTTTCACATTGAGGACAACTGAGAGACTCATATGCAACTATTACAGAAGGTTCAAACACTCACTGATGCTTCAGAAAGAAAAGCAATGCATTAAAAGCCAGGGTGTGAAAACTTTTGAACAGAATGAAGATGTGTACATTTTTCTTATTTTGCCTAAATATCATATTTCTTTCATTTAGTACTGCCCTTCAGAAGCTACTGAAGATATTTAAATGTTCCCCACAAGACAAAATAAGTTAAATTTACCCTGATCTTCAAATTCCAAAAGTTTTCACCCCCCGGCTCTTAATACATCGTTTTTCTTTCTGGAGCATCAGTGAGTGTTTGAACCTTCTGTAATAGTTGCATATGAGTCCCTCAGTTGTCCTCAATGTGAAAAGATGGATCTCAAAATCATACAGTCATTGTTGGAAAGGGTTCACATACACAAAATGCTGAAAAACCAAAGCATTTGTGGGACATGAGGGATTTTTTTCTGAAGAAAAGTGGGCAGTTCAACTGTTCAGGACAAACATGGAACTCATATATAAACAAACTGTAATATCCATTTGTACCAATTACATACCATGGTATGCTAAATCAAATAGTACTATGGTATATATCAAAATCTGATGCTTTTCTGTAGGTGAGACAAACAAACATTTCTCCATTATCTATACAGAAAGAAACTAAATGAATAACAGGCAGAGGACACAGCAGCATTAGCCACATCAGAGCTTTCGCTGGGTTTGGGTCAGCAGAAATAGACACAAATCCGGATCCTTTTAGTCCACAGCAGCCTAATCTGACGTTTCATTGAATCACGTTTAATTGGACGGCTTGTGGGAGCGTATGGGAAATGACAGCGGACAGAAAGAGAGACACACGCTACCGAAGACGGCTTTGAGAAAGAACACTAGTCACGGTAATACGGATATATTTGCACTATCAAAGTCAGTTTGTTCTTGTTAAAACACTTTTTGATGCTACACTAACACTTAGACAAAGCTGGAAGGTCCCACATGAATATTCAAACAAGAGCAGTTACATATAAAATCACGTCTCGGAGCTGCGACCGCATGTTAAAGAAAAAAGACACAAAACGAGCCATGAATTTAAAAGGCTTTGCTGCTGTTTTCCCATCTGACAGCACTTTAAGAAGAAAAAAAAAGAGTAACTCAGACCTTTCAAATAGTCCAAAGTGTCAAAAAAGTGGTCCAAAAATTGCATTCTTTATTGGCACTGACGGTTCAATAAAGAACCTTTAAAATCCCTGTAATTTTTTCTTTGCACAAAAGGTTCTTAATGTTTTTTTGTGCAGTGATTTTCCCCCAAAAAACTTTTAGTAAACAGTTCTTAAAAGAACCACTATTATTCATTTGAAGAACTTTTTTTTTTTTTAATATTTAAATTCCAGTGGATGCTAAAGTTCTTTTTGGAACCATAGATGCCAAAAGAGAACCTTTATTTTTAAAAGTGGAAAAAGGGTTCTTTAGATTTTGTCCTCACAAAAAAAAAACAACAACAACAACAAAAAAAAAACATCTTTTAAGAACTGTTGACTGAAAGGTTCTTTGAGGAGCCCAAAATGGTTCTTTATGACAAGACAAACCGTGAATTTAAAAAGAAAAAAAGAGCTAATCAGGCCTTCCAAATGGTCCAAAGTGTCAAAAAAAAAAAGTTTGCATTCTTTATTGGCATTAAAATCCCTGTAATTTTTTGCAGAAAAGTTTCTTAATGCATTTTTTTTCTGGGCAGTGATATTCCCCCCAAAACTTTCAATAAACAGCTCTTAAAAGAACCATTTTTTATTAGAATTATTATTTTTTTTCTTTAAATTCCATATATGCTAAAGTTCTTTTTGGAACCATATATGCCAAAAGAGAACCTTTATTTTTAAAAGTGGAAAAAGGGTTCTTTAGATTTTCAAAATGTTCTTCACAAAAAACAAAAAAACAACAACAACAACAAAAAAACATCTTTTAGAAACTGTTGACTGAAAAGTTCTTTGAGGAAACCAAAGTGGTTATTTATGACATGTTGAGCCCTGAATTTAAAAGGCTTTGCTGTTGTTCTCCCATCAGACAGCACTTTAAGAATAAAAAAAGAGCGAATCAGGCCTTCCAAATGGTCCAAAGTGTCCCAAAAATTTGCATTCTTTATTGGCATTGACAGTTCGATAAAGAATGTTTAAAATCCCTGTAATTTTTTAATTGCACAAAAGGTTCTCAGTGCATTTTTTTTTTCCCCGGTGCTGTGATATTCCCCTAAAGAACTTTTTAAAAATATTTAAATTCCATGGATGCTAAAGTTCTTTTTGGAACCTTAGATGCCAAAAAATAACTTTTATTTTTAAAAGTGGAAAAAGGGTTCTTTAGATTTTCAAGATGTTCTTCACAAAAAAACAAACAAAAAAAAAAAAAATCTTTTAAGAACTGTTGACTGAAAGGTTCTTTGAAGAGCCCAAAATGGTTCTTTATGACAAGACGAGCTATGAATTTAAAAAGGCTTTGCTGCTGTTCTCCCATCCAACAGCACTTTAAGAATCAGGCTTTCCAAATGGTCCAAAGTGTCAAAAAAAAGTGGTCCAGAAAATTTGCATTCTTTATTGGCAGTGACGGTTTAATAAAGAACCTTTAAAATCCCTGTAATTTTTAGTTTGAAGAATCTATTTAGCTTTTTATATATATATATATATATTTAAATTTAAATTCCATGGATGCTAAAGTTCTGTTTGGAACCTTAGACGCCAATAAAGAACCTTAATTTTTAAAAGTGGAAAAGGGGTTCTTTAGATTTTTTAAATGTTCTAAGAAAAAAAACAGATCTTTTAAGAACTGTTTACTAAAAGGTTCTTTGAGGAAACCAAAACTGTTCTTTATGACATTGCTGCAAGAAAGATCCCTCTGGAACCTTTTTAAGGATGTTGCCGATGACAGTTAACGGTAATACATTGAAAGGTACAGCAATAGATTTGAAAATAAAACGTGTTGCCATTAAAATATGTTAAGATGCTGTGGAGGTTGAGCTTGGCCTCCAGTCTTTATGACCCAGAGAGAAGTCCTCCATAATAATCCAATTCAAACTCACTTTTCATTCCTGGTAAGGAACCCACTTTTCACCATCCCAAACAATTCAGAAACACATCACATTATGGAAGTAAAATGCATTGCAGATGCCATTTCTTACTGACTTCAATTAAAAACTGTGATAAATTAGTAACTCAAGGTTTGCAAGTTTATTTCCTGACAGTTGCTGGAATTGTATTGCAGTTTGCTGTTTATATTTTTCCACATAACGTCATTTGCTTTACAAATAGTCTCGAAATCACTAATAACACAGTCTTTCCATCTCCTCTATCTGCTGTGATGTCTATGAACTGCAACAGCAAAACCTCCCAGAACCTCTTACCAGACCTGTGCTGAAGTAAAATCTGGCTTTTGGTAGATCCAGAATCGGTCCCATTAAATTTCCCACTCATTGTACCGTATACAGACATGCGGCTCAGGGTTCCAGACAAACAGAAATGTGCAAGTCGTGTTTCCCCACACGAGGAGGTTATGCTGGGTTATTCGTTTCGCTAACACTAATTAGCAGCTACTGTACATATATTGCAAGGTTAAAGGATTAATTCACCCAAAAATTAAAATGCTGTGTATTTAGTCCCCCTTATGCTGTTCCAAATCTGTGTATTCTTATTTTTTGTGTGGAGAACAAAAGGAGAATTTTTGAAGGATCTTCACACAGTTTATTCATACAGCAGCAGTTCAGAGATCAATATCTGTCAAGCTCCAAAAAGGAAAGAAAATAGTTTATTAATTTGTAAATAACAGCCTAAATTTTAATCTGCATGACTTTAGAAGACATGGAATATAGTAAACTTTTTTCTTAAATAAAATAAAATAAAATAACATAAAATAATTAAAACAAACTAAAATGAAAATCTAAACAGAAATGATAAAAATAAAACCTAATAAAAATATTAATAAAATTTGAATAGGATCTTAATGATAATAAATGACACTGCTTTTGTTGATAATACTTTTGTCGTCTTCCGTTACAAATGTCTAAAAATTGAAGATATATATTGTGTTTATTCTCAGAAACAAGGGGAAAAAGTGTCAGAGTGGTGCAAAAATTAGACTTGTTTTTACTATAAATTAAGTTTATTTTTGTTATTTTTGTTACCCCATTATCAGATATTTGTTCTTTTTTAAATGTTTAAATAAAAAAGTTGACTTAATATATTAAGTCATTTTGCTTCTTAAGTAATCATATAAAGAGTTTATTTGCAAAAACAGATTTTTCAAAAATCATGTTTTTTATTACGTTATCATGTTTTTATTGTGTTTTATTGTGTTAGTTAGCTGTATTTTTTTTTTTTTATTTATTTTTTTTTTTTACTTAATCAGAATAACACAAGTGCAGTTTAATTGAGATTAATGGGAATGCACAATGAAAAAATATGATTTTAAAAAACTGTTAAAAACAGAGCTATCTGTTTTTGCAAATGAACTCTTCATATATTGATTTAATAATGTGTAAATTATTTTTTTTTGCAGCATATGACTCTTTTTATGTTTTACTTCTTTTTGATGTTTGATAAACATGTTCACAATGAACTTTGTATAAAAAAGAGCTGCGTGAAGATGCTCAAAGCAAATCATTTTCTGGGTGAACGTTCCCTTCAAAAAAGAAAAGACACATAAACTTTGCATTTTGTCTTTCGTAGAGCCACATACGACTAAAAATAGACTATTTGGAAACTAGATATACTAGGCACTAGGTATTTACAGTACATTGTGCATTGGGGCACATTGTCAAAACTGAAAAGAAACAGACAGACTGGGTGAAAAAAAAAACACTTCTCATAACAGAAACATAAAGTACCCTGATTTGCATTTGATGCCGGGAAATATGGAGGAATGTTCAGTCAATCTGTCCGCCTGTCCTTCAAGCACTAGCAGGGAAGATTGCCTCGCTCGCATCTGCCAGTCTTTCCGCGCTGGAAAAGCAGAATAAAACTGTCACGTTTTCCACACAGATGACTTAACGGCAGACGAGGCCTGCGGTGAGAGCGTGAACGGGTACTATATGAGTCTGCCGTGGAGTGGAGTGATGCTAAAATACTCACATTTGGCTGCGATCTCCATTCGAACAATCAGACAGCAGCGTAATTAGGGCTAAAACCATTACATATGCAAATGCGTGTACATATGTAAATAAAACGGTCTGGTTATTCGCATACATTCACTTCCATACCCATCCTTGTCGACCAACGCTTGAGACGAATTAAAGCACGCTTTGTGTCCTTGGGCGAAAGAACATAAAGCCCTAGCAGAACTGAAAGGTTTATTCGCAGGAAACAGAATGTGCCTTTACTGAGAAACCAAAGAAGAGAGATTACGTTGCAATCCTGTGATAAAGTTTCATCGAGCCGTTCAGTTATTTCCTAGCTTCCTTTCTCAGATAAATATCATCAGACTCTTATGTTACAGGAGATGCGTGTGGAGGTTCAGTTCGCTGGCTTTATTGGGGCTTTTTTAGGTTTGATTGAAATTATGCCTTTAAACCACATCTACACTGGATGCGAGCGCCGCACCGCTAAATTTTAAAACCAAAACACTGCTATTATAATCAACAGAGCTCTTTACAATGCTATCAGCTGACAAATGCCCTGTTTCTATTTTTGCAGTGCTGCATGACTTCTTCAGGCGATTTGTTTTTCCAGTCAGAAATAACATTTTTTATTCATTTAATTTCTTGCATTCCTGTTGTTCAAACAGCATAGCATTCTAAGAATGCATGTTCTGATCAAATTTGGACGAAAACATCTGCCAAATGCAAAAATAGTAATGTAAACCATTGTATTTAACACTATAAAGCCTACCGTATCATATTTTACATACAAGTCCTCGCAAAACTGCTGATAAACCTGTTGCACACAGCCTACTGCATTTTTTTAAAAAATAATTCTTTATAATTCTGCTTAGAAATTGATAAATATGATCATTCGGCTGTTAAGGAACGTTTATTTGTTCATCTCTCAATCATTGTATTGCATGCCACATCTTTGATCATCAAACTAAGCATTTAAATATCATCTAAGACATATTATTGAGAGATATATAGTGATGACTGATATTTATATGCATTTTATGTAGGTAAATAGTCTGCTACAATGTTATAAAAATCTCACTGATTTACATTACTAGCTTTTATCTTAATTTTTGCTGCATACATATCAGCATCTGCACCAAAGCGAATATTTTTGCTCAGTTTGAGCTGTTGAATAAAGTTGTATGAGCTCCATATTTTTACTATATCATACTATATGAGCCTGATGTATCAAATATGACTTAATATTTTTACACTTTCTTTTATATTTTGTATAAAGGTTTAACTATTATTTAATATGCAGGCTTTACAGAGTTAAATGTTTGACAATTACTTCAAAGCCAATTTGTGATGCTCCATTAAAAGTTCATTATAAAATGTATAGTTCCGGTTCTTGATTCTGATTGGTTGAGCCGCGTTCTAAGCTGTTGTAAATTACTCTACAAACATACACCTTTGTTTACCTCTGAGTGTTGCTCGGCAACCACTTTGTTGCAACCACAACTGTTTCTGAGGAACAACATTGTATGGTGGATGAATACTGTTTTTATTTATATCATTACACTTTAGTTGCTCTGTTTTATTTTGTGAAACCTTACTACATATATGGAATAACCGTTTTATAAAAGCAATACACCCTGTGAAACTGTGGTTTACAGTGAATTTATAACAGCTAAGAGGGTTGCCTAACAAGACCCCTTAAGCTGTTATAAATTCACTGTAAACCATGGCTTTCTAGGGCTAATTGCTTTATTTTATACCAACTGTTTTTTGCAACATGCCACCATCCGCTTCCAGTGTAGATGCAGTGTTATGCTGCTTTTACAACGCAAAGCCTAATGCACAGATCTGACATGTTTACATTCACATAAAAATAAAATGTCCACACCCTCAATCCATCCAAGATGAGACTGTTTCTTCATTGGAACAGATTTAGAGAAATTTTGCATTATATCACTCATAAATGCATCCTCTGCAGTGATTGGGAAAAAAACATCAAGGCATTTTAACTTTAATATCATTTCTTCTGGCCAAATTATGAGTCTATAATCCATAATAATGCTTCTTCCAGTGGAAAAAAAAGTCATCAAAATTAACACACACATAGCTGTTCTGCTTGTAAACGTTGCTTGATCTGTACAGATTTCTCTCCTGTTTCAGAAAATATGACTTTTTAATTGGAGAAACCATTATGTTAGATTAGTTAAAAAAATGATGGATAAATGATGGATTTGTTTCTTACAAAACTCAGTTTTTTACTTCACAAGACATTAATTGATGAACTAGAGTGGATTACTTGTGGATTATGGTGATGTTTTTGTCAGCTGTTTAGACTCTAATTCTGACGGGACCCATTCACTGCAGAGGATCCACTGGTGAACAAGTGATGTTATTCTACATTTCTCCAAATCTGATGAAGAAACTCATCTACATCATCTACACTGTCAGCAAATGTTCATTTTTTAGGTGAACTATTGCTTTAAGACCACCAAGTGAAGATTGGATACAAGTTCATTTCAGATTCAGAACAACATATGAAAGTGACCCAGATCAGATGGAAAAAATACGATCGCCTGGGTTTGTGCCCTTGCACAAACATGCATGCAACATGATCTGATCTGTGCATATCAGCAGCGTAAAAGCAGGCTTACGGTATATTGTAAAACCAATAGTCATCAATATACTGTTGGACGTTGTCAATAAATAAACTTCTGTTTGTTTGTGTTTGTTTTAATTGATTAAGCTGCCTGTTTCAATCACACAAACTCAAAATCATCCAGTGCAACTGGGGAATGTGATGATACCTGTCCTATAGAGGGCGCTAATGGGACACAGTGTGCTTTGTGTTACTATAATCCACAGATGGATCACCGTTAGAGAAACAAGACTTAGAAAAATAAAAGCATTCTAGACTTAAGGACGTGATCGCTACAAATAATCGGCAAATACACACAATTTTCCATTTTGCATGAAATATTACTGATCTATTTACATGGCAGTTGTTAATATTCAGGTCACATCGTTAATGCCGTTTGGCATACATTCAAAACCCATTATGCACCAATCTGGTTTGTTTTGCTAAAATCGCTTTTCTTGTTTTACTGCCCGGGTTCGCACATAAAATAATGTACAGCGTCATATTTACAGTTTTCAAAGTTCAAGTGAGAAAAATCTGCAGCAGTTGACAATGAAACAAACAACTACATTCTTGAAAAGAGACAAGTTCGTAAATCAACCCAATAGTTTACACATCAGTTCGCAAGCAATCAACAAATCAACGATTCAGCCAGCGCTCACAGGCCTGCAAACTGAGCCCACGCACAACTGTGTATTACGTTTACAGGCCATTAATATGCAGCATGTTTTAGATACTCAGTAATTTGTGCAAATCAGGATCTATTTTGAACACAACAGGCAAAGTTATAAAAATGTCACTGTTTAACTGTAAAATATAGAATAAATAAATAGATATAGAAGATATTATATTTTTACAATAATATTACATTATATAGATAATATTCTGTCTTTTTTAGAATTTCATATTATTACATTTATAGGTAAATATTACAATTTTTTTAAGGTCCACACTGGAGCAACCCACCTCTCCGACCTTTGACCTTGTCAAAATTGTGACTTTTTCAATTTATTGTGACTGCAGTAATAAAAATATCAACACAGAGAACCATAGCACATTACAAAACCTGTTTCCATCACTGAAACGCACAACCGCCGTAGACCCCCAAACATAAAGCGACCAAAAATTACATGTAACTTCAGAAAAAACGAGGACACATTTCATAACATACTGCGAAAGCTGCGCAACCTTATCCAGTGCCTTGAAAGACGAGGTTTGGAACATTCTCCGAATAACGTTGATTAAATTGCTTATGCTGCGATACGAAGCTTTCATATAAAAGGCAGGGCGAGAGAATATTGCAGAATTATATTGCATGTGCAGATCAACATGGATCACAAAAAACAGCATGATTATTTTGGTTTGCCTGCTAATTTAAACGACCCATTGCATTCAAGTCTCAGCTCTCAGTGCAACCCAGACGCAGTGAAGTATTGCCTTTATCGACACGCCTGACGAAACGGCGTAAAAACGCAAGCGTTACGCTCCCGTTCGCTAAAACACTTTTACAAATGAAACGAATAATAAGCATATGTGCACGAATACGCACGCACGCACACACAGACCATGTATATGGCTTCTAAACTCGGAATCAAGGCAGTTAAATAGAGGACGTCTTTCGTTTGACTTGTTTTTCTCAGTTGACACAGACACAACCAAAACTTGTGTTCAAGCTCAACTTTGGTTTGAGAGTAAATACAATTTGTGTGTTTTCTACTGTAACTTATTTTTTCCCTTTTTTACCTCCTTATTTACATTAAGATATAAGATCGACCAGCGGTCCATAATACTTTTTTTCTTTTGTATCGATATTTTACAACAAAGTGAAAGACAGATAATTAGATTGCTACAAGTAGAGCTTATACAGAAAGAATGGAAACACTTTCGCGAAGCGTCAAATCTCGTCATTGTCATCTCTTGCGTGTCCCTGATTTTCTAGTCGCCCGACTGCATTGTATGAACTCTACGGAAAACACCACGCAACACACGACAGGATTTCTCCCCTTCACTCGGGACGATAAAGACAAATATATTAAGAGGCATCAGAAGCTGTACAGGGGCGGCACTAGCTACACTAGCGATCTATTCATAGCGGAGACGTTAAATCTACTAGCGGTAAAGGTGAGGTCACATTAGCGATATTTCAGCGAAATTCGTCATCAGCATAGCGACATATAAAGCACAGAACTCTCAATCCAAGCAGCTTCATTGGTCAACGTAGTGAATTCAAGCGGCCAACTTGAAATGTGTGTGCGAAACTCGCGATTGCGAGGATTTCTACGTAATTTCGCCCGCAAAATTTCGGTAAATGTGACCGTACCTTAAGTCTGTCTGAACGGCCTCCCTTTGGTTCCTATGAAAAGCCACCCTACGAGCGCGGGACTCGAGCAAAAAGAACAAACCGTGACTCACAAAAAGTATCGCAAAGAGTCTCAGAGTTCTCGTCAGAGGTTGGACGATAGCCGGGATCTGGCTGTGAAGTCCGTCTCGGGAAGGCTGACTATGGAATCTTTCTTGCGTATAACCGAGTCCGGGCCCGCTACGGCGGGCGGAGTGCCTGTAGGGGGCGGCGTGGATGGGTAATTCCCAACCGCGGCTGCGGACGCCTGGTGGGGCAGCGCCATTCTCTGAGGCACTGCGCTCCGGACCCCGGAAGGCCCTGGGATGGCAGGATGGGGTGCTTGGGGTGGGCCGATCGACGTCGAGGAGACGTGGGTCGACGGCGGCGGGCTGGGAGCCACCGGCGGAGTGCCATCTTGTGGCAGGGAGGGTTGGGAAGCCGACAGGGCTCTGGCATCCTGGGTCAGGCTGCCCGTTTGGGGCACCGGTTGGGTTCCCTTGGGCCGTGTTGGACTAGGGACGTGCTGTTGGATGAGTGACAGCTGAGAACCGGAGCGTGTGCCCATCGGGCCGCTCCCGTACTGGAAAGTTCGTCCGCCCGCGGCCGCTAGCGGGCTTTGAACCGGCGGACTGGCCATAGCGACTGCGGCGAACGCGCCGAGCCCTGGCTGAGACTGCTGTGGAGAAACCGCCACCGGGCTAGCAAGGTTTTGCACTACCTGGAATCGTCGGACCATCCTGGGCGATTGCATGGTGCTGGGACCCACCATCGGACCAAACTGGGGACAGAAGCTCATAGCCACCGCCTGCTGGAGAGTAGCGATGGCAGAGCTGCCGCCCTGCGACTGACCAGGCGGAGCAAAGATCCCGCCGGGGATGGAGGGCGTCATGGACATGGCGCGCGGGCGCTGCAGATCGATCAGCTTCACCATCTCGCGGTCGTACTTCACGATCTCTTGGATCATCTCGTTCTCGCGGTTGTTTAGGATGCCGGAGTTTAAGTCGTGCTGCACTTTGTTCATTAGGATGGAATTCTTTTTTCCTGCAATGGGAGATAAAAATAATTAGCCTTTTTTAATAAATAGGGTTGGTGTCCCATACAAGTACAACATTAAAAGTAAAAAAAAAAAAAATTAAATTAAATTAAATTAAACATAAAAAAACAAAAATAATTAGCCTTTTCAACAAATATGGTTGGTGTTCCATAGAAGTATAACATTAAAAGTTAAAAATCCTTAAATAAATAAATAAATAAGAAAGAAAAGAAATATAAATAAAATAAAATAACATTTGTGACTTTCTTATAAAACATTTGGCCTTTAATTATACTTTCTTATAAAAATAACTGGCCTTTTTTAATAAATATGGTTGGTTTCCCATACAAAATCCTTAAAATAAAAAAAATAAAAAAATAAATAAAAATAAAATAAAATAACATTTTGTGACTTTCTCATAAAATATCTAGCCTTTTTCAACAAATATGGCTGGTGTACCATATAAGTATAACATTAAAAGAAAAACAAAATCCTTAAAAAAAAAATGAATAAATAAATTTTATTATCATTTATAAATAGATTTTAGTATAACATTAAAAATAAAAAAAATCATTTGAATAAATAAATTAATTAATTAATTAAAATGTGTGAATTTCTTATAAAAATAACTGGCCCTTTGCAATAAATATGGTTGGTGTCCCAAACAAGTATACCATTAAAAGTAAAATAAAAAGGTAAGAAAAGAAAAGAAAAAAAATCATTTAAATAAATAAATAAAAAAAAATGAATGGTGACTTTTTTAAGTATCTGGCCTTTTTCAATAAATATGGTATAACAAGTATAACATTAAAAGTAAAAGTAAAAAAAAAAAAACATTAAAAAATAAATAAAATAAAACAAATAAATAATAAAATAAAATAAAATAAAATTTGTGACTTTCTACTTTGCAGGAAGACAAGCAAATCCCTTTTTCAGTTTTTACTTACAGTAAATGGTAGTGTTGACTGCATTCATTAAATTTAATCTTACAAATATGCTAATAAATGTATTTTAAGAAATATTATCAAAAATACATTAGTGTTTTAAGTTATGTTATAATTTTGTTATTTATAATTAATGATAATTTATTTCATGTCAATGGCAAAAAGGAACAAAATCATAAGAGTTGTACTAATTACAATTAATTATGTATTATGTAGAATTTATGTAGAATCATCATTATCATCATCATCATCTACAACAACAATAATCATTATCATTTTCAAGTTAAAAAAGATAAAAAAAAGATAAAAAAAAAAATATATATGTCTTGACAAAACAAGCATTTTTTCATATTTCCAATAAAAGTGTATAGGAAAAATACAGACTTGTTCATGGAGAAAATAAATATTCAAAAATCCAACATTAAATCGATGATTTATCAGGATAGTTTTGGATCACGATAGTTGACTAGTCTTGCATGCATTTCGAGACATTACATCTCAGAGTGTATATTAGCATGCTAAAACACTTTATGAGAAGCACCATCGCTACAGCCATTACCAAAACTCCTTCATAATAAATTCACTGCTTTCAACAACACATTTACTGCAGTGAATTTATAACACAGTCGGATTTTAAATCACCCGCTGTGAGCAATTTTCCTGTTGTTATGCAGAATCCACAGGATCTTTATTAAAACTATGACAGATTTGAGCAATAAAAGACTTCACCTTTTATTTATTTATCCTATTTACCCTGATAGACTGTGCTAATTGTTCCTACTGTACATTGTTTTTAACACATCAGATCGAATGCACATTCCAGCTTTTAAACCCACCAGAACATATAGATTAGAAGTCAATGAGACAAGTTCATTACTGTTAACAGGTTTTCTGTTGTTTTTTTACGAGCTCACCATTATGGACAAGTCAATACTGTGTCGACGCAGATGGCATCCATAAAGCTTAAGCTGTGTTTAACTATGAATAGTCCTTTAAGGCAGTAAAATGTTCACATTATTGTTCTTTGAGAAGGTGTTTCAGGATTCGCTTACCCAAGCGGTCCAGTCGGTCAATGGCTACGGTCTCGAAGGCCCTCCTCATCATGGGATACTCCTCCAAAACCTCATTAAAATTGTCCACGGAGAGCGAATACAGGCGACAGTAGGTTTCCGCTCGCACGCTCGCCGTACGACGGCCCCGCGTCAGCAGACAGATCTCTGACAGAGAGAGAAAAAACACACACTTTTAAAATTCAAGAGCAGCAGAATGATGAAAAACATCTTGATATTGCCGTTCATTTGGGGGAAGGAACTTTGTGACCTTTTCTAGATGCCAAGTGTTTTTAAATTGCTCAAAAACTGAAACCCTGAAGAGTCCTCCATTGAACAGGGTGTGAATTTAAATATCTGCCTGCGGAAAGTAATTAAACTTTATCAGACTTCATTCAAAAGTATGTGATTTGAATGCTTATTACAAAGTGGTGAATATGTTCTTGCTTTATTGAGCTCTCGTGTCTTAAAAATGAAGGGTGTAATTATTTCAGTGCTAAAATACCTTCTCGTATCCTATTTTAAATGGATATTCTGTTATAATTCACTCAGCTTCTTGTCATTGCAAACTGCTGTTTAACTTACTTTCTTCTGAGGAACACAAAAAGAGGGTCCAAAATCATTGGACCACATTGACTTTCATTGTATGAACAATGAACAATGAACAAACCCCCAAAAAAGAAAAAAGTCATACTGGTTTGAAGCTACAAGTCTCTTTTGTTCACCAATGTTATGGAAACCCATTTCCGCCACTAAATAAAAATAAATCAATCAATAAAAAAGGTAATTGCAGTTATCTCACAATTCTGACTTTTTCACAGAATTGCAAGATATAAACTCAAAACAGCAAGATATAAAGACCAGAATTATGAGATATAAACTCACAACTGTGAAAAATAAAGCTGGCATTGCAGGATATAAAGTCACAATTGCTAGAAATTCAGAATTTTTGTGTCATAAATGCAAGTTTTTGTCTCACAGTTCTGCCTTCTTTTCTCAAAATTGTGAGATATAAACTCGAGTTAAAGAGTTACTAAATTATGAAGTCAGAATTGTGTGATATTAACTTTACAATTGCAAGAAAAAACTCTTTCTCTCTCTAGAATATTAAGCTAAAACGATGCAAAGTAGTAACAAAAAATATTATTACAATTTGAAATAACAGTTTTCTATTTTAACATATTTTAAAATGTTACAAATAATTTAAAATCAGCACATTAGAATGATTTCTGAAGGATCATGTGACACTGAAGACTGGAGTAATGATGCTGAAAATTCAGCTTTGCATCACTTGAATAAATTACATTTTTTAAATAAATTACATTTTAAAATATTTTTAAATAGAAAATTATTTTAAATTGCAATAATATTTGACAATAGTTCTGTTTATATATATATATATATATATATTATTTTTTCTTACTTCACAATTGCAAGAAAAAAGTCAGAATATTGAGATAAAAAGCTGCAATTATGTTTTTTTTTTTTATTCCAACTGTAATATTGTGAAATATTATTACAATTTAAAATAACAGTTTTATATTTGAACATATTTTAAAAATTTAAAAATAATTTAAAATCAGAATTAGAATGATTTCTGAAGTATCATGTGACGTTGAAGACTGGAGTAATGCTGAAAATTACATTTTAAAAATATATTCAAATAGAAAATGGTTATTTTAAATTGTAACATATACTCAAAAAAAAGGACCTATAATGTTAATGGACTGTTTTTCAGGTGTTTTACTCATATTTTGAATTCAACCATGCATTGTGCTGTGGGTTTTAGGGTTAAAGGAAATATTCAGCATATTGGATTCTGTTTTTCTATTAATTATTTTCTTACAGTTTATATACACTATACATTTTTTATAAAAGAAATATTTTTGTTCATGAAAGACACATTAAAATGCTCAAACGTGACAGTAAAGACAATTTAATGTTTAAAAAGGTTTTATTTCAGATAAATGTTGTTCTTTTGAACTTTCTATTCATCAAAAAATCCTGAAAAATAAAATGTACCACGATTTCCACAAAAATATGAAGCAGCACAACTGTTTTCAACATTGATAATAATCGGAAATGTTTCTTGAGCAGCAAATCAGAATCAGAATGATTTCTGGAGGATCATGTGACACAGAAGACTGGAGTAATGATGCTGAAAATTCAGCTTTGATCACAGGAATAAATTACATTTTAAAATATATTACAATAGAAAATGGTTATTTTAAATTGTAATAATATTTTATTTTTTTACTGTATTTTTGATTTTAAAAAATACAGCCTTGGTGAGCAGAAGAGGTTTCTTTCAAAAACATGAAAAATTCAGAATTATTCCAACCTTTTGACCAGTAGAGTATATATATGTCTTACATATATATATATATATGTATATGGCCTTGTTTCATGGTGAGTGTTGAAGGTTATTTTGTGTCTATATTTAGAAGATTACACACACAGGTCCCCTGGGATTAAATTGACCCCATATGATATTGAAACACAACTATGAAACATCTAGCTCCTTAGGATGGGAGAGAAATAGCCCACAAGAGCCTGTGAAAATAATAAACGTCATTTGTCGTACATGCTGTGCGTCATTCTGTGCATTAAGTCCTGACCCATCCATCAGGGTCCTCTGTGTGTTCGGTCCATTTCCCTGTCTGCTCCCCAAATCAATCTAGAAAATCCAATTCACAACCTTGGAAGCCTTGGTTCATTTTAGAGAACTTCGTCATCCAGCGGCGTTCATCCGGAGCCGGGGTCATTCATCAAACCAAAGCCAGTAAATTAAATCCACAATCACAGGTATGGACACAAGGTGAACACACACACATACACACACACGCGCCGGTGCAACACAAACACTCTTGTGTGGACAAACACATGAGCATAAAAACCTCACTTGTATCTAATTTGTTCTTTTTCTGATTATACATCTTTAAAATCCACTCACACAAACTACTGCAACCCATAAACAAAAGACTCTTAGAGGACAATTACATCAAATATAAAAACAAATCAGGGTTATTATAGATAACTAAAACTAACACCATAACAATTGTCTCATTTATAATAAATAAACATCAACTGTAATAAAAAAAAAAAATACACATTTTATTTCAGCTAGCTGACAAAGCAGCATTTCTCATTTTGCTTTAGTTTCAGTAAAATAACTAAAACTAAATAAATAAACAAAAACAAACAAAATCTACTACAAAAAACACAAACAAAACTACTACAATTACTAAAAAGTTTAACTAAAATTAAAGTGAAAACATAAAAACGATATATATATATATATATAAAATGTAAAATATTACCAAAACTATATCTGGGTCATTAAAAAAAACACTAAATAAAATACACAAATAAAAAAATTATATATTTTATTTTACACATCAATTTTAAATTGATACTTTTAATTATTGTTATTTATTTTTTAATAAAATGTATCAAATTCTTTTAATGATTTAGCAATATGGTTATGATAATTTGAAATGTGAAATGTCCTGTAAATAATGTCAAAATACGAAAATATTTATTCAAAATATAAATATTTTTATTTGATTATTATGTGACATTTTACATCTATTTATAGATCTATCATTATTATAATTTTAAAAATTACATTTTATATGCATAGCATTTGCATAAGACAAAAAATAATTATAAAAATAAAAAAAAATTAAATTAATAAATGTCCTTACCCTGGCATTTGTTAAGTTTAATTTATGCTAGTATAAATAATTATATTTAATATTTTAAAATGTCTAAAAAATTGCAATATGACAATGAGAATTAGAAATTAGAATAGAAAAAAATCTTGTATATTTTATTAAAAATATAATTTTGTCATTTGGTTATATTTCACCAAAAAATTGTACAGAAAACACCAGAGACAAATCTGCTACTTAAATGGACCGCAACTAAAGTCTTCTGAGCTACGAAAACAGCGATACAGTTTTCCCGTGTGTAATACTGAGACTGCTCTTTCTACACAAAGCATCAGGCGGCTTCTCTCTTTTCTTCTTTGATCTCAGACTACACAAGACATCAGTTCGTCTTTGACCTTTCCAAGGTCACGCGCCGAGAGCCTCTTCCAGAGCCTCCTGCCCTCTGCAGCTGAGACGGGCTGACTCATGCCGATTTAAGGCTGCAGAGGGATCGTGTTCCCCTCCTCAGCATCACTCTCGTTCTCTCTCTCTCTCTCTCCGTCAGCTCATAACCATCACAATTCAGTTCAACGCTGCCGCACTTCTGCTTTCCAGAGGATTCAGAGACTTGTGCAACTTAAGAAGCAAACACTGTTTCCTAACAAAGAGCAACGTGACATGTTTCGGCAATATGTAATCTGTCCACACTGAAAGCGAAAATGCTTTCTTTGGTTTTGAAATGTTTACCGTGGATGGGCTTGTCACAAATAAACAAGCTTAACTTGTTTCAGTAGAGGTTAGGATTCGCTGTTGAAGTCAAATCAAGTTCAAATTAAAGGTGTGGTGCTATTTTAATTTCATAATTTTAATACTATTTTGAAGTAGGTCTTGTTTTTACATTTTTTTTTTTTTTATTTAAAATTTTGTTAAAGTTTTAGGATCTTTTTATTATTTTGTGTTTATTATTTTTTATTTTTTATTTGATTTTAAAAAATTGTCGCTATATAGCTTTTATTCATTTTTATTTCAGTTTTAGTTATTTGATAACATTAAGTTAAACTATGATAACAAATGTTGCTTTGGCAACTAGCTGAAATAAAATTTTAATTTTATTTAATTTAAATTTTTGTTCAAGTTTTAGGATTTTTTTTATTATTTTGTATGAAGTTGTGTATTTATTTTATTATTTTGTTTCATTTTTATTTTTTACTTATTTATTAGTACTTTTTAAATTGTCTATATTGATTTTATTAATTTTTATTTCAATTTTAGTTTTAGTTATTTTATTACATTAGGTTAAACTAAATGAAGATGACAAATGTTGCCTTGGCAACTAGCTGAAATAAAATTTAAAATTTCTTTCATTTAAATTATTTTTTAAAATATTAGGACTTAGGAAAATTGTGTAATTTTTATTATTTTGTTTAATTAGAAAAAAGTCACCTATTTATTTATTTATTTATTTATTAATATATTTTTAATCATCTATATTTTAATTTAATTTTATTTAAAGTTTTAGGAATTCTTATTATTTTGTGTAAAGTTGTGTAATTTTTATTATTTATTCATTTATTTGCATTTTTTGTTGTCTTTATAGCTTTTATTAATTTTATTTCAGTTTTAGTTTGTTGTTTTATTACATTAAGTTAAACTAAATGAAGGTGACAAATGTTGCCTTGGCAACTAGCTGAAATAAAACGAAAATTTTATTTCATTTAATTTTTGTTAAAATTTTAGGAATTTAGGACGTTGTGTAATTTTTATTATTTTGTTTAATTTTACATTTGTATTTATTTATTTATTTTTTATTTTTTTAATTATCTCTGTTTTAATTTTATTATTTATTTATTTTATTATTTTATTTATTTTTTATTTAAATGTTTAGGTTTTTTTATTATTTTGTGTAAAGTTTTTTATTTTTTTATTTTTATTTATTTATTTATTTTTTTGTCTGTATAGCTTTTATTATTTTTATTTTAGTTTTAGTTATTTTATTACATTAAATGTTGGATTTTAATTAATTCAATTTATATTTAATTTAACTTTATTATAAAAGATAAATAAATACATAAATGCAACAACAACAACAACAACAAGAATAATAATAGTGATAATAATAATAATAATAATATGTACGGAGAAATTGAAACTTACTATTATAGTATATTATGGCCTAGTAATTTAATTCATACTAATATTAAAAAGTACCATTTGAATTTCATGTGAAATCTTGAGATTTAGTCCTAAGATTGGAGCAGCTTCAGTGGTCATACTGTAAAGTGCACAAATTTATTGTTAAAATTCTGTCTCTCATGCAATTTTTAATGTTCATAAATGACTAAGTAAACCACTTTCTAAAAAGTAAAAACTAAGGTGCGTTCAAAATTTTGTTGTGTTTATATTATCATATTTGGGATGGGAATATCTTCCAGTCTGGCGATAGCAGACAGCGAAATGAGGAGAAAATCATCATTTATATCCCGTTTGGTGCAGCAGAAATTACAGAAAACAAGGCATCTGCCACGCAGTCATGTGAACACTGGCTAGAGAATAGCTATTGATTAAATTTACATTTTTAAATCAAAATGACATCTAAATATCAAGGTCAGGCCGAATGAGATGCGTGAAGTAAACGTATAAAATGTTGATTCCGAACACAAATAGGCCTTTAAAGTTCACTTCATTTACCGTCGCTATAATGACGACAAGTAAAAAGTACTAAAATAGAAGAGGTCACACCATATCTGGCTTAAATGATTTAAAATGTTATGGGGTTCAATAAGGATTTGAGCAGTTTAATTAAGTAAAGTGATGGTTTAATTCCCATCTAATTTACGAGGTTAATTTGAGTGGGATCGTACCTCCGAAGTAGGAGCCGTCGGAAAGTTTCATGCCGACCGTTCCTTTGGTAATCACGTTCACCACGCCGTGCTGGATGAAGTACATCTTCTTGCCGATGGTTCCCTCACGGATGATGTAATCGCCGGGTTGGAAGACCTCGAAACGCAGCTTCGTCAGCATGGCCGTCACAAAGTTGGGCTCGGCGTTGGCGAACAGGGGCATGGAGGCCACCAGCTTACGGCAGTTGAAGTTCACGATTTCCTGACGGCGGAGGAAACGGAGGGAAAGAAGGCCAGAAGGGGAGAGAAATACATAAACGCATATTTCACATACACAGCATTTACATAAACGTCAGGGTGAATCACATGAAAACTGTCAAGAAATGTTTGGGTTAAAAAAAAAATTTAAATAAATATTTTTAAATTATTTGTTTTCATTTTAAAATGCTAAGATGTATTATTATTGTGTATTATAACCTGAAATGTATTGTATTGAATTTAATACCAGAAAATGTACAAATAAAAAATCTATATTTAAAATGATGATAGTAATAATAATAAAAATAGTAATAATAATAATAATAATAAGCTGCACATATATAAACATTTCCCTGTAAATCAATTAATCAATAAATACTAATAATTCGCATAAAAATATAATAGTAAAATATTGTCTAGTATTTGTACTGAATTTCATTTATGCCAATATAAGAAAAAACATTAATAATTATATTGTAAAAATAACACTTTAATTGGTATTAATATCATTATTATTGCCTAGCCCTTAGTATACTTTATTTAAAAATTAATATAATTATATAATTATTATTATTAATATAAAAATACAATTTAGAAAATGCTATATTAAAAATAATAATCTGCACTTTTAGTATATTATAGGCTAGTATTTGTTCTGCTGAATTTTATTTATGCTAATATAAGAAAATAAAATTTACATGAAAATGTAATAATAATTATGTAAAAATGACACTATTATTATTATTATTATAGCCCAGTTCTTATTGCACTGTATTTAATTTGATTTTATTTATGCTAATATACAAATAACATTTTATTTAAATAAAATGTTAATAATAATAATAATAATAATAATTTACATGTAAAACGACATTTTTTATAGTATATTATAGGTTAGTATTTGTTTTACTGATTTTAATTTATGCTAATATAAGTAAATAAAAATTTACATGAAAATTTTTTCTCTAATTCTTATTGTACTGTATTTAATTCGAATTTATTTATGCTAATATACAAATAAAATTGTATCTAAAAATGTTATATTATTATTATTATTATTATTATTATTACTATTATAGTATTTGTGCTGTTAATTTTACTGCATTTAATTTGAATTTACTTTATGGTACAAATAAAAATTGATCTTACAATGTTATAATAATAATAATAATAATAATAATAGAAATATTTTGCATGACAAATGACATTATTATAGTACATTATAGGCTAGTATTTGTTTTACTAGAGTTAAGTTATTCTAATATAAGAAAATAAAATGTACATTAAAATGTATTTATAATAATAAAAATAAAGTAAAAATTACACAAATATGACAATTATTATTAGGCTATTATTCTTATTACATTTGTTGTAAATTAGATTAAAATATAATAATAATAATAATAATAATAATAATAACAACAACAACAATAACAATAATGTAAAAATGACACTTTTATTATTATTATTTTTAATTATTATTATTGTGGTTGTTGTTGTTGTTATAATTTTTTATAGCCTAGCTGTTATTGTACTGTATTTAATTGGAATTTAATTTATGCTGAAATAAACATTTATCGGAAATGTGAATTTGTAATGTCAAAAAAAATATGAGTTGAAATTTGAGAGGGACATTTCTTGGTTCGATTCAGCTATAAAAGATCATATTAAAGCATAAGCACCTCTACAGAAGCAGCTGAATGTTTGTTAGGAGCTTTATGTTCTCTTTAACCAGCATTAAATGCAGTGAAAGCTGGAAGCCATTCACAGGAGGGATTTAGCTGTTTACTCTGACACAAATGAGTTTGGATGGTGTTCCCGCTTCAGCATGGTTTCATTGTTTTGGAAAGCTTCGCGACAACTGCGGGGCCTTCTGGGAGATTTTTTCCACAGATGTTTACAGACATAGACAGACCTTTGCAAACACACAGATAACCAAACACACACACATCGGTGTGTCCTCACCTCTCTGAGCGGCTCGTTCAGCTCCTCTAGGATGCTTTCTTCATCAAACATCTTGCCCTGGTAACGGTGCTCATAGTAATCGTGGATTTTCTGTCGGAAATCAGCCGGAAGTTTGTGGAAGGACATGTACTGCTCCACTTGTTTGTACTGCAGAGACAAAAACACAGAAATGTAAAGAAAATGAGGATGTTTCTTCAGCTACAGCGCTTTCAGTATTGATGCACTAATGTTTAGTATCATGTCAGATCTTTAAACCAGAGTTTATAAGTATTTAAACATGTTAATCGAATGTTGTTCATCAAAATAAGATTAAAAAAAAATGATTTCAATCTTTTTTTTTCTAATAATCGTTTAGTTTAAGTTAAATCACTACAGTTTTCAAATGGAGATAAAAGGTAAATAAAAACTAAACCTGAAATACAAATAAATGAAACCTAAATAGTAATATAAAAAAAAAGTATTTTAAAAATTAAATAATAATGATACAAATTGAAATTTAAATAATAACAATAATTTATTTTTTATATAAAAATAACATTTACCTGAAATGTAATAATAAAAAGAGTTTGCATAGAGAAATTTAGAACCTCCTGAAATTCAAAAATAAATATATAATTATTATTATTATTTTTTTTTTTTTAGATTTAAAACATTTTAGAACTTCCAGATATTTAATCAATTAATCAATCAATCAATAATAAATAAACAAACAATCAAATAAATAAATAAATACATTTTATATAAAAAGAAAATTTGGACTTTTTAATTTTACTTGGTCTTTTTATATAAAAATAACATTTACCTAAAATGTAATAATAGTAATAATAATAAAAAGAAGAATTTGCATAGAGAAAATTAAAAATTATTATAGGTAAATAAAAAATAAATAAGTAAATAAAAGTATATAAAAACTAAAACTAAAATACAAATAAATTCAACCTCAAATAGTAATATTAAAAAATAACAAATAATAATAATAATAATAATAATAATAATTTTATTTTTATATAGAAAATAACATTTACCTGAAATTTAATAACAGTAATAAGAAGAATTTGCATAGAGAAAATAAAAAAAATATTATAAGTAAATCATAAGTAATAAAATAAATTAACTAAACAAATAAAAACAAAACACTACAACTAAAATACAAATAAACTAAACTTAAATGTTAATATTAAAAATATTAATAATTAAAAACGACAAAAATTTAAAAAACAAAATTTAATAATAATGAATATAAGAAAATAAAATTTACATGAATATTTACATGTAATAATAATAATAACAATAATGTAAAAATGACACTTTTATTATTATTATTACTATTATTATTTGTACTGTTAATCTTATTGTATTTCATTTGAATTTAGTTTATGCTAATATACAAATAAACATTTATCTGATTATATTATTAATAATAATAATGATAATAATGACAAGAAATAATAATAATAATAATTAGCATGAAAAATGACATAAGAAAATAAAATTTACATAAAATGTAATAATAATAATAATAATAATAATAATGTAAAAAAGACACTTATTAAATATTATTAATATTAAAAAGCATTAACAATTAAAAAACAATACAAATTACAAAATAAAATTATTTAAAAAATGAAATCATAATGATAATGATAAAAATTTAACAATCATGAAATAATAATGTATTATTATTATTATTATTTAATAATAATAAATTATTAAATAATAATAATAATTTAATAATGAAATAAATAAACTTAAAACTGAATATATAAAAATAAAAGCTAATTTAAAATATGAATAAAAACTGGAACAGTATATAATTAACACTAAAATAACACTGCTTTAAACTTAAATAGAAAGACAAGTACTGCCAATTGTGATACAGCCATTTCAAAGTGAGGCATGACTTTCACAGGATCTCAACACAAGCAAATTGACTAAACATCTAAAAAAGCATCATCTCTGGAGGACAGAACATTTACAGACACAAGCCATGCCAAGGTTATTCAACAAACACTGTAACAGCTGGTCAATATCCAAGAAAATGAGGCCAGGAGAGAACAAAGACAAAGAAAATCACACAACAAATTACAGAGTTCATCACTCTTGATGATTAGTGGTTCCTTGGTAATTTGTACTCGACTGTGTGTTTTGCCAAGTCCAGATTGCTGTAGTCCAAAACACAAAGATATACACCTAAATTAGCAAAAAACACATTATTCATCACATGTTATTTCCACCACATAAGGCATGTTCATTTTAGATTGTGGTGGAAATCGTCATCAAATCACACGGGGGAAAAAATCTCCTGTGAAAAGACCTAGTAAGAGGGTGAAAAATTGTTTTCAACAAGTTTACTTTCTAAAAAGGGCCAAACAGGTTGTAGAAACGTCCATGTCAGCATAAAAACTTTCATGTTTTCTCTCATTGCTGTAATCTGGGTCCACGGAGTCACTATTTGTTCTTCAAGCAACGTACGACCCCCAAATCCCAGCCCCCGATCATTAGTTAACGCTAACGAGCCAAGCATCGCTCAAACCGCGTTATTTACGGAGACAGAAAGAGAGCAATAATGATGGAATGATCTACACAAAACAAAGAAAACAGGTCAGAGCGGAGGCATTAGCATTGCAGTCGTGTGCGTTCCTGTTGCGCGGCAGCATCTGCTGACGCAGGCGTTTGTGGAGCACCTGTAAAGGTCCCTGAACCACTTGTGAGAATAATTGCCTGCGTGTTGAGCTTTATAAAGGTCCCACTACTGCTCTCATTCCACAACTTCATACGAACATGAAAGTGGGCTGCATCTGTCAGCGCCAGCGCTGGGTCAACAGTGTTCAAAGATTGCTTTTAAAAGGAGGTCACATGAAAAACATAACATTTTATTTGATCCTTTCAAATAACAAAGTTCAGTAGAAGAGGTTTTAGCATTTTAGAACTTCCAGAGCTTCAATAATATTTTTCCTTGATATTTTGAAATGACAGAGTTCAGTGTACCAGATTAAAAATAAATAAACAAATAGAATTTCCAGAAATTCCAAAATAATAAACACACAAATACATTTTTCTTGATATTTTGAAATAACAGAGTTCAGTGTACTACATATTAGAATTCCAGAGATTCGAGATTCAAAAATAAAAAAAAAAGAAAGATGTCTGTGATCTTCTGAAATAACAGACTTCAATATACAGTAGCAGATTTTAGAATTTCCAGAGATGCCAGAGAAATTTAGAGCCTTCAGCAATTAAAAAAATATAGAAATAAATACAAATTTCCTTGATTTTTAAAATAGCAGAGTTCAGTACTATAATGTAACATTTTAGATGTTCCAGAAATTCAGTAAATAAATAAATAAACATTTTACTTGGTCTTTTGAAACAACAAAATTAAATATATTAGATTTTAGAATATTAGAACTCCTAGAAATTCTAAATAATTAAATAAAATTCTCTTTAATCTTTTGAAATAACAGTATTCAATGTACAAGATTTTAGAATTTTAGAACTTTTAGAGATTCAAAAAAAAAAGAAAAAAAAGAAAAGCTTTTACTAATTTTACTTGGTCTTTTGAAATAACAGAAGTAAATAAATGGTAATGAATTCTTTTTTATCTTTTGAAATAACAGTGTTCGATGTACTAGAAAAAATAAAAGCAATCAATCAATCAATCAATCAAATCAATAAAATAAAAAATTCCTTGATCTTCTGAAAAAGCATATTTTAGTGTACTAGATTTTTAAAATTTTAGAATTTCCAGAGATACCACAAAAAAAAAAATCCTTGATCTGTTGAAATACTAGAATGCAGTATACTATATATAATTGTAGAATTATATTGTAGAAATTCCAGAGATTCAAGAAATAAATAAAATAAATAAATAAAATAAATGCATTTTAAAAATCTATCAATAAAACAAAAAATCATTGATCGCTTAAAATAACAATGTACTAGATTTTAGAAATGTAGAGCCTCAAAAAAAAAAAAGATAAATAAATAAATAGATATTATTTTTAAATAATTATTTTTATTAAAATAAAAATAAATGAAAAATGTCCTTGATTTTTGTCCTTGAGTTTTGGACATTAGAACTTCCAGATATTAAAAGCAAATAAATAAAAATTACTTTTACAAATTTTACTTGGTCTTCTGAAATATCAGAATTAAATATTAGATTTTACAATATTAAAACTTACATAAAGTTACAAAATGAAAAAAGATACAATTCTCTTCAATCCTTTGAAATGAACAGTGTTCAATGTAGTAGATTTTAGAACTTTCAGAGATCCAAAAAAAAAAAAAAAATTCTTTGATCTTTTGAAATACCAGAGGTCAATGTACAAGATTCAGGAATTTTAGAAATTCCAGATATTCAAAAAAACAAAAAAACAATCAGTCAATAAAATAAAAACAAAATCCTTGATTTTTTTTAGTTCAGTGTAATTTTTTAAAATAATTTTAGAACTAACAGAGATTAAAAACAAAAACCTTTTACTAATTTTACTTAATCTCTTAAAATAACAGAATTCGATTTTTAGTAGAACTTTACAATTTTAGAACATCCAGAGATTCAAAAAATGTCCTAGATATTTTGAAATATGAGATGTCAATGCACCTACTAGATTTTGGAATTTTAAAAATTCCAGAGATTCCAAAAAACATTCAATCAATCAGTCAATGAAATAAAAAAAAATCCTTGATTTTTTTTTAAAAATAGCAGAGTTCAGTGTACTTTTTTAAAATCATTTTAGAACTATAACAGAGATTAAAAACAAAAACCTTTTACTAATTTTACTTCATCTTTTAAAATAACAGAATTCGATTGCGAATTTTAGAATGTTGAGATCAAAGCATCAATGACAACAGGGTCATTAAAATGAACTCTTAAAGATACCGTAGCAAAAACATGGTTTCCAGCCTCATATTCATTGTCATTATGAGGGACTGAACTAATGTGCCATAAACATGTTGGAAAACGTTCCTCTGTGCATCGTCTGGACTATTTCGAACAGCCTCCAGTGGATCTATACCCTAAAACAGCTTCTCCCAGCCTTTCATTGATCCAGATGCTTCACGGTGAAGATGTCGCTCACTTACTCAGTTGAAGAAGCAGCCGTGTTGATCTAAGTGGTTCACTGATGGACCGATAAAGAAAATTGTGTTTAATGGGCAAGTCAGAAGAAAGCAATACGATAGAGATGGACTGATAGACCTGGCGTGACGTCAAACTGCATCCTCTCTCGCCTCATTTACAGCCAAATTAAATGAAAACCGAGTCGTCGTTGATGGAGTCGTTTACCGATCGGTGTGAAAGGTTACAGACAAGGACAGGTCAGAACATGCAACTGTTCTCACTAGTTTAGCATGTAAATATTTTGAAATACCAGAGTTCAATGTACTATATTTTTGAAATTGTAGAAATTCCAGAGACTCAAGAAATAAATAAAATAAATAAATACATTTAAAAAATCAGAAATCAATCGATCAATAAAATAAAAATTCCTTGATCTCTTAAAATAACAATGTACTAGATATTAGAAATTTAAAACCTCTAAAAAATGAACAATTTTTTTTTCGAAATAGCAGAATTCAATGTACTAGATTTTAAAATTTTAGAACTTCTAAATATTAAAAAAGCAAATAAATAAAAATCACTTTTACTAATTTTATTTGGCCTTTTGTAATATCAGAACTAAATATTAGATTTTAGAATATTAGAACTTCCAGAGATTCAGAACTCTGGAATTCAGCAACTGTTCTCACTAGTTTAGCATGTAAATGATGTGATTCATCACAGTAAAATTTGGAGTTTTTATATTATAAAATATGACACAGGTCTGAACACAAACACAGAAGAAACAGTATATTTTTGACCTTTTCTAAAGAGCTTAATCATGCAAAGTATTCAACATGTATCTTATTCAGGATTTATTTATTTATTTATTTATTTATTTATTTTTGGATAAAAGTCTCTTATCCTCACTCAGGCTGCATATATTTGATCACAAATATATTTGTGTAATATTATTACAAAAAAATTAATTGTGTAATATTATTACAATTTAAAATAACTTTTCTATGTGAATATAATGTAAAATGTAATTTATTCTTGTGATGCAAAGATGAATTTTCAGCATCATTACTCCAGTCTTCAGTGTCACATGATCCTTCAGAAATCATTCTAATATGCTGATTTGATTATTATGTTAAAACAGTTGTGCTGCTTCATATTATTCAATACAATATTATATTAAATATTATAATAAAATTCTATGTTGTTATATTAAACAATTATATATTTTTGTGTTCATTTTTTCTTGCATTTTTTTTCAGGATTCTTTGATGAGTAAAAATAATGTCTTTCAGAAAAATCTTGCTTACTCCAAACATTTGAACTGTACTGCATGCATTTACTTGCACTGTGGGGACAAAGTTAATACGGACAAAACCTCCATTTTTCACCACCCACAGACGACCTCGAAAGTACAATATTGTGCAAAGTTTTTTTTTTTTTTTAAGGGCTAGAGTTACTTTTGGATTTAGTCTGTAGTGAATAATACTGCAACACCAGTGGGTTTTGATTGCCAGGAAATGCATAAACTGATGAAACGCAAACCTTTATTGCAATGTAACTCAATTTAGATAAAAGCGTCTTTCAAATGCATAAATATAATATAGATATAGTCACCTAATTAGCTTTTAATATAAATGTAATTATATGAGTCTATGAAACAGGCTCATTTAGATAGCAAAGTAAAATGTGTGTGTGTGTGTGTGTGTGTGTGTGTAACTAGAAGAGATAAATGGTTAGAAAATATGAATATGGTTAGTCTGAAATCTGAGTGCAGAAATCCATATTCCATTAGTTCTATAACATTTTTCTTCAGATGTGTGAATATAATCGTTTTCATGGCTTTAACTGCTGTTATAATTTTAATAGCAAGCACTCGCTCTTTAATCTATCAGATCTCTTCTTAAACTGTAAAAAACAAAAAAAAAAATGTTGAGTCAACTTACAATAATTTGTTACCCTGCTGCCTTAAAATTGTAAAGTTCACTCAACTCAAATAAGTTCAGTCAACATGAAGTGTTAAGTTGTACTAAGTCACAAAATTTGGTTTGTTAAACTTAAAAGCTGGGCTTGTTACCCAGCTGACTTAAAATTTTAAGTTGAATCAACTCACTTAGTACAACTTAACATTTCAAGTTGACTAAACATTTTTTTTTTAAGTTGACTGCACTTAAAATTTTAAAGGCAGCCAGGAAACAAATTATTTTAAGTTGATTCAACAAATTGTTTTTTACAGTGTAGGTCTAACATTTTTCAACGTTGTAAATACAGTAAAGGTTTGCAAAAAATTGCAAATTGCAAAAAAAATTACAAATAAATACAACAGAGTAAATGTAATATAAAAATAAATGCACACACACACACACACACATTGTGATGAAGGATCAATGGGCCATTAACGTACATCCTAGATAAGATGGTTAGTTGTCCATTGACGTTACGCACTCATCAGGAATCACCCGATTAAACCACGTCTGAATTATTCACAATTATTCTCATCTCTTCTCTTCTGTGACCTGAAATGCATCTCACCTCAAAATTCAAAACCTCAACACATCAAAAGTCTTTCCCGTCCTAAGAGGTGGTTATGTGTGTCTCTGTGCAGTGTGTGTGTATTTATAAACAGGCTTTCTGTTAGACATGCTCTAAATCTGCTGCGGCGCACTGAGTGGTTCTGACTGCTGCTGTCCGCCTGCTTCTGTTCCTCTGCACATCTCTGCTGTTCACTCCAGTGACAGGACGGGGACCATCCTCTCACCGCCAGAAATAGCTCACAGATCACACGCAACACTCAGGTTACTCTAGAGAACATGGGAAGCATCTAGAAAACGAGAATTTCCAACCCTGCTACAAAAAGACTATGGGATTATAATAAAAATATAGCATGGATAAGTCACCATAACATATTTTTGGGTGACAGTATAATGGTAATACCATATGTGACCCTGGACCACAAAACCAGTCATAAGGGTCAATTTTTTGAAATTGAGCTTTCCACTGATGTATGGTTTGTTAGGATAAGACAATATTTGGCAGAGATACAACTATTTGAAAATCTCTAATCTGAGGGTGCAAAAATCTAAATATTGAGAAAATCGCCTTTAAAGTTGTCCAAATAAAGTTCTTAGAAATGCATATTACTAATCAAAAATTAAGTTTTGATATATTTACAGTGGGAAATATACAAAATATCTTCATGGAACATGATCTGTACTTAATATCCTGATTATTTTTGGCTTAAAAGAAAAATTGATAATTCTGACCTATTTGCTATTGCTACTTGGGATTGGTTTTGTGGTTCAGGGTCACATATAAGCATCACTGTTGCTATTGCTCAAAATAAGACCTATAATGCACTAGTGTTAATATGATATTTTTTTGATTTTTAATAGGCTTTGAGTTCAATCATGCATTGTGCTGTGTTTTAGGGTTAAAGGAGAAGTCCACTTCCAGAACAACAATTTACAGATAATGTACTCACCCCCTTGTCATCCAAGATGTTCATGTCTTTCTTTCTTCAGTCGTAAAGAAATTATGTTTTTTGAGGAAAACATTTCAGGATTTTTCTCCATATAATGGACTGATATGGTGCCCTGAGTTTGAACTTTTAAAATGCAGTTTAAATGTGGCTTCAAACGAACCCAAATGCAGTTGTAAAATGCTTCCAGCTGAGGAAGAAGGGTCTTATCTAGTGAAACGATCGGTTATTTTCATAAAAAAAATAACTTTTTAATCTCAAACGCTTGTCTTGTCTTACTCTGCCTGAACTCTATGTATTCTGGTTCAAGACAGTTAGGGTATGTCGAAAAACTCTGATCGTATTTTCTCCCTCAACTTCAAAAACCATTTCTATATCATCCTACATCACTGCAGAAGTACCGACCCAGTCTATGCAAAGTGAACATGCAAAGAAGATCAAACACCCTTAACAAAAAAGGTAAAACAGCGATATAGGACGATTTTGAAGAGAACATGAGATGGGAGTTTTCCAGCATACCCTAACTGTCATGAACCGGAACAAAAACAAAGTTCAGGGAGAGTAAGACAAGACGAGCGTTTGACATGAAAAAGTGTACAAACTGTATTATTTTTATGAAAATAACCAATCGTTTCACTAGATAAGACCCTTCTTTCTTGGCTGAGATCGTTTAAAGCCGCATTTAATCTGCATTTTGGAAGTTCAAACTCGGGGCACCATATCAGTTCATTATATGGAGAAAAATTTTGAAACATTTTCCTCAAAAAACAATTTTTTTACGACTGAAGCAAGAAAGACATGAACATCTTGGATGACAAGGGGGTGAGTACATTATCTGTAAATTGTTGTTCTGGAAGTGAACTTCTCCTTTAAAGGAAATATTCAAATGAATAGTTAATGTACTGGTAGAAAATTACCAGTACCATTCTTGTTTTTCTGTTATTTTCTTACAGTTTATACACTATCCACTGTTTTATGAAAGAAATGAATACATTTGGTTTTCAGGGACATATTAAAATGCTCAAATGTGACAGTATATACATTTTTTTTACATTTTCAGAAAACTGTTGTTCTTTCTATTCATCAAAGAATTCTGAAAAATAAAACTTGTCACGATTTCCACAAAAATATGAAGCAGCACAACCGTTTTCAACACTGATAATAATCAGAAATTTTTTTTGAGCAGCAAATCAACAATATTAGAATGATTTCTGAAGGATCATGTGACACTGAAGACTGGAATAATGATGCTAAAAATTCAGCTTTGCATCACTAGAATAAATTAGATTTGAAGATATATTCACTTAGAAAACAGCTATTTTAAATTGTAATAATTTTTCATAATTTTTACTGTATTTTTTTTAGCGAATAATCGGAATAAATTCTTTCAAAAATGTAGTGTTTACATCCACCCACACATTCACATTCTCATCCTCAGTGTTTTAAAACAGCCTAAATTGACTAAATGACAGTATTATAATCCCATGGCACCGTATTGATTCCTGCCTAAAGATTTTCCAGCCTAGGTAAAAGCAAACAAAACCCTGGTCCCTCATTCCCCGCATCTCAGATAAATGGAAACCAGAGAGCTCTGATCTGTGTGTGTGTGTATGTGTGTGTGTATGTGTGTGTGTTGTGAAGTCCTGGTGTCCTCTTGCTGAAAATAAAGATGAAGAAGTCTAATTTCAGGTTGGGATCAGAGATGTATTATTCACAGCACTGATTCTAGAATAAATCACCTCATTACGGTACTAAGAACATTTCTACCTGCAGGTACAGTGAGGCGAGCCAAAGCTAGCCTGCCCTCGAGGGCCTCAACAGACTCTCAGCTCAGCCAGAAAACTCTGTGTCACTGTTATTCAGCAAAAAAGATTCATTACGTTTTAAGGACCCAAAACCATCTTCAGAGAGACTTCATTTCGGTCATATTATGGTATGAGCCATAATCACAGATGTCTATAATGGCTACAGTAAACGTAAGGGCCTAAATCACAAGATGCCACCAGCACTGTGTCCTTTCTACAAAGTGAAAAACCCCTCAAGAACCCGACGTCTCTGTCCGGGAACAGTTTCATCCCGAAGGACTTTGGGGAGAGCAAATCAGTCACGCAAAACAACATTGATGAAGTACTGCATTAATTAAATAGTCTCAATGTTTATCTACCCATATGTGCCAATGACAGTCTCTGGGACAGACGGAGACTCTAGTGTATTTTGAGACCGCTAATGGATGAAGGGAAAGAATCACAGGTGATTACGGATATTAGGCGCTTCTACACGGAGAAGACGAATGATTCCAGAAGGTTAGTGCAACAAAGAGAAGCACAGAGAGAGAGAGAAGACAGAGATCTAGGGATATTTGTCATGCCTGTTTCCTCAGGCTGTTCTGAGCAGCAGCAGGCGGTAAGGAAAGCTCAGTGAAACCCGAGAGATGCGGTTTGGTGTCAGTCTGCGGCAGTGGCAGCTGCTGACTGCAGAAGAGAGAAAGAGAGAGAGTTTCAGCTCGACGCCCAATCAAAGAACACAATGCGTGACAATAGCAGAAGAGGCATTAGGTCTAATTGAAATTCTTCTCTTGTTATTTCCAGAAAAATATTTCAGACCCCCTGTGAGCACAGGAGCAGCAGGGATCTACAACCTAGAGTCACATAACCAGACTCTTAATTATCACCAAAACATCTAATGCACACTGCAGCTTATTTTGGCTAAGAACCATTGGCTTGGACAGAAACAAACCGACGGAGTGACGTACAAAAAGATCAAACACAGTTTGTTTCATTTTCACCTGCCGTTAAGGGGTTTAACTGAAATAGCTTACATCTCAAAAACAACCCGGCAGTGACTGAAAATACAAGAAAATAAGATTTTGCAATTCCCTTTTCGAAAGAAGTCTCTTCTGCTCACCAAGGCTGCATTTATTTAAAAAATAGAGTAAAAATTGTAATATTGCAAAATAGTTTTATGATTTAAAAAAGCTGTTTTCTATGTGAATATATTGTAAAATGTAATTTATTCCCATGAAGTGAATCTAAGGGTGCAAAAAATTCAAATTTTGAGAAAATCGCCTTTAAAGTTGTCCAAATGAAGTTCTAAATTTACAGAATATCTTCATGGAACATGCTCTTTACTTAATATCCTAATGATTTTTGGTATAAAAGAAAAATCGATAATTTCGACCCATTCAATGTATTTTTGGCTATTGCTACAAATATACCTGCGCTACTTAAGACTGGTTTTGTTGTCCAGGGTCACATACGTCTTGGCTGCTTCTGAAAGTATCTCTTCTGTTCACCAAGGTTTGATTAAAAATACAGTAAAAATACAGAGAAATTCTCAGATATTATGAATTATAGTGACAGGCTATGATTGTGTACTATCCTAGTCTAAAACAACAAATGTAAAAAATTTACACTTGCAAATCCTACTAATATATTTGTCCATCTATGACTGAAAACACTAGAAAATAAGACAATTCTGTTTTTTAAAGACGTCTCCTCTGCTCACCAAGGCTGCATTTATATGAAAAAATACAGTAAAAACAGCAATATTGTGAAATAGTTTTATGATTTAAAATAGCTGTTTTCTATGTGAATATATTGTAAAATGTAATTTATTTCTGTGATGTAAAGCTGAATTTTCAGCATCATTACTCCAGTCTTCAATGTCATATGATCCTTCAGTAATCATTCTAATATGCAGATATGCTCCTCAAGAAACATTTATTATTATTAGCAATGTTGCAAACACTTGTGCTGCTTTACATTTTATTTTTCAGGATTCTTTGATGCATATACATTTCAAAATATTGCAACATTATAAATGTCTTCACTGTCACTTTTGATCAATTTAATGCGTCCTTGTTGAATAATGCTATTAATCTCTTTAAGAAACGGTAGTTTCAATTGTTTATTTGCTGTGTCTCAAAAGACACAATGAGAAAGTGACATGATAAACAAAGAAATCTGTTCCTTAGCACAAATAAAACGCCTGTTCCTCTGAAAATGCTTTATGACACTTCTGTGGAACAGGTGCTTTGTAATATTCTTTCCCAGACGCAGCACTAATTCCCACTCAAACTGCTAAATAGAAATTATTTAACAAAACAACACCTGTACTTAAAATCTGGAAATGATGCTATGAGCAAAATCCCAGAACATAAACGGTGCAAAATCGCTTCGACCAATGAGAGTGCAGTTTGCTTCACATGTGACTTAATAACAAAGTAACAAATGATAGAACCAAGTAGAAAATGCAACATTGTAACAATTTACAATGAGCCAGATTCATAAAATCTTTTTAAAGGTCCTTAAGTTACATTATAAAATGCAACAAAATGTTATTTCTAAAAAAAAAATGAATAAATAAATACAGGACAATATTTGGCCGAGATACAACTATTTGAAAATAAGGAATCTGAGGGTGCAAAAAAATTAACATTTTGAGAAAATCGCCTTTAAAGTTGTCCAAATGAAGTTCTTAGCAATGCATATTACTAATTAAAAATTAAGTTTTGATATATTTACAGTAGGAAATTTACAAAATATCTACATGGAACATGATCTTTACTTAATATCCTAATGATTTTTGGCATAAAAGAAAACTCAATAATTTCGACCCATACAGTGTATTTTGGCTATTGCTACAAATATACCCGTGCTACTTATAACTGGTTTTGTTGTCCAGGGTCACACACGTCTTGGCTGCTTCTGCAAAAGTCTCTTCTGTTCACCAACGTTTGATTAAAAATACAATAAATATATTGACAAATTCTCAGATATTATGAATAATAGTGACAGGCTGTGATTGTGTACAATTCTTGTCTAAAACAACAAATTCAAAGCTTTACACTTGCAAATCCTAATAATATATTTGTCCATCTATTAACTAAATTTTAAGTAGAAAACATACAATGATGAAAAATGTTTAGATAAGACACAAAGCTAAGTATTTTGTGAAATACTAAGTAAGAAAATATGAAAACAGTCTATATAAAGGATTTTATTCTCAAGTTTTTTTACCCACAGGTCTAAAGATGCCTTCAGTGTCAAAACAACTTGTTCTTTCCTGGGATGTGCACATCTAAAACCCACTGCAACAGCATTGAAATCCGGCCTATCAGACTGAAGCATCTTATTTTAAGAAAGCTACTGCCACATTTGTGTCTCCATCACATCGGCACAGCGGAGCAGCATCTTTCTTCTACCTGTACTAATCTGTCCGGCTCTGTCAATCTCTTTTAGTATCCAGACCGCTTCCCAGCCTTCCAGATTTAGTACTCCGTCAACACACTTTTATAGCGGTGATAAAAATAAGCAATGGTTGTGCGCGCACACACACACAGACAGACACAGAGCAGAAACAGCAGCCGAGCTGAATGTGAGGGAGCTCAGCTATGACGCAAATCAAACAGCATCGTTCAATATAACATACGTGGAGGGACACAGAATCATATAAATGCATGTGTCATCCTTTTCCGGCACGGCATGAAATTTCACAGGACTGTCTGTGTGCAAAACACACCCGGGGCAAAGATAGACAGAAAGATATAACAGACAATCAACGGCGGTCTCTCGAAGATAACAAACCCGGCCGTTCTTTCATCAACCGCTGATCAATTCTCATAAGACGCTGAAGTCTGAGCTCGAGGTTTCCTGAGGGACAAGAGTCATTCATATACTTCATATAACAGTACTGGTTTGCATGTCTGCATACATTTTTCCTACTTGAAAGCAGAGTGTGATGAGTCATATCGTCTGCGATTGTGTCTTTGTAAAACATAAGAGATTCAGGTCAGGTACGGGTTTCAGGTGCGGAGCAGCACAGACAGTTTCGACATAATGAATGATCACCTTAAAAATTAAAATCATGCTGTTTTTATTACCTGTTCACACTTGGAACACAAAGGAGTTACTTAACATAATGTTAACTTAATTTGGTGAAGTTTTTACTGTTGTAGAACTAAAATGAATCAGCACTGAACTAAACTGAGCTGAATAATGACATTAATATATATAGAGTCAAACTCTGAATGACTCGCTTCTGCAAATTAAATTTATTGTATGGCGTTATAAGTCTTATAATATAGTGCACAAGTCGTATGGACCAATTTTAAGGTGTTT
This sequence comes from Labeo catla, assembly GCA_012976165.1. Lineage (NCBI taxonomy): Eukaryota > Metazoa > Chordata > Actinopteri > Cypriniformes > Cyprinidae > Labeo > Labeo catla. The sequence goes on from VONZ01000456.1 coordinate 141,535, forward strand.
TTTGTCCTGAGAGAAAATCTTACATGCTTTGAGTGACTTGAGGGTGAGCAGATGATTATAGAATACACACTACTGTCCCAAAATTTGTTTTTTGAAAGAAATTAATACTTTTATCCCGTAAGGATGCATTAAAATGATCAAAAGTGACAGTAAAGACATTTATAATGTTACTATTTCAAATAAACGCTATTCCTTTGAGCTCTCTATTCATCAAAGAATCCTGATAAAATAAAAATAATATGGTTTCTGCAAAAATGTGAAGCAAGACAACTGTTTTCAACATCAGAAATGTTTCTTGAGCAACAAATCAGCATATTAGAATGATTTCTAAAGGATCATGTGACACTGAAGACTGGAGTAATGATGCTGAAAATTCAGCTTTGCACCATAGGAATAAATTACACTTTAAAATATAATTCCATAGAAAATAGATATTTTAAATTGTAAAAATATTTTACAATATTACAGTTTTTGTTGCATTTTTAATCAAATAAATGCAGCCTTGGTGAGCAGAAGAGACTTATTTTGAAAACGTCAGACCCCAAATTTTTGAACAGTACTGTATATTTTAGGGATGTACTGATAGGATTTTTTTTTTGCCCAATACCAATACCGATTTTAACAAACAACTATTGGCCAGTCCCGATAACGATACTGGTTAATTGCATAAAGCAGGGCTTAAAAATGAAAAGATAAATAAATAAATAATTGATGGGTTCACCCCGAGCACAACCAATATTTAAACATTTCTGTTCCTGCGTTCCTCTGTATTATTATCATTCTACGTTTTTTAAAACTTTTTCTTTGCCTATAACAATAATAATAATCAGAAAATAAAAAATAAAAAAAATCACAAAGAGGGTCTTGATTCGGTAGCCTATCCTGTGCTTAGTCCTAACCACAGCATCATCTTTTCTAGATTTTGACCAAATGTATTAAACGAAAGAAAAAACTGTCAACGCTTTAAAGAAGAAACTAAATAAATAAATACAAATTTTGAGAAAAATGCTTTTAAAGTTGGCCTAATAATGTTCTTAGCAATGCATATTACTAATCAAAAATTAAGTTTTGATATATTTACAGTAGGAAATTTACAAAATATCTTCATGGAACATGATCTTTACCTAATATCTTAATGATTTCTGGCACAAAAGAAAAATCGATAATTGCGACCCATACAATGTAAAAATCGGCCAACAAATATCGGTGACTAATACATTGCTGCACCCCAGTATATCCTTTGCCCAAGATGAGACATAAAAATATATCAAAATAAAAAAAAAAAAAAACATTTTAAGTGCACTGCACAATTTGTCTAAACATTCCTAAATCAAGATACATTTACTTAAAAAGCAAAATGACTTGAGATATGAAGTCTTGTTTACTGAAAAATTGATCAAACTGAATTGAGTTTATGCCTAAAACTATCTGTCAGTGGGGTAAGAAAAACAACCTTGTTTTCTCTTTGAATTAAATTTATTTTTCTTACAACACTGACATAAACTCGCTTAATTTTTAGAAAACAAAACTTAATATCTTGAGTCATTTTGCTTCTCAAGTAAATGTATCTTGATTTAAGAATGTTTAGATATTTGTGACCCTGGACTGCAAAACCAGTCATATTGGCCAAGATCTGGAATCTGAGGGTGTAAAAATATCAAAATATTGAGAAAACTGCCTTTAAAGTTGTCCAAATGAAGCTCTTAGCAATGCATATTACTAATCAAATATCAAGTTTTAATATATTTACGGTAGGAAATTTACAAGATATCTTCATGGAACATGATTTTCGGCATAAAAGAAAAATGGATTATTTTGACCCATACAATGTATTGTTGGCTATTGCTACTTGCGACTGGTTTTGTGGTCCAGGGTCACATGTACTGAAAAACAAGACAAAAATACAAAGGAAGAACATAATTTTTGCAGTGTGAACTGTCACTTTAAAACCGAAGTGGCTCTTCAAAAGGACAATTTTCCCTACAGAGTGCATCTCACAGTGCAGAGAAGCAGGTCACTCGTCCCTGACCCCTACAGGTCTATTCCCAACCCCCCTATTTCTCTCTGTCTGTCTTTCTTGCCATCTCCCTGCCTCCCTCACTCCCATCAGTTCATTACAGCACTTTCAAGGACAGAATCACAGTGCGCCACACACACACACACACACACACACACACCTACGTCAACTTCACGAGGACACTGGCAGGACACTAATCTGCTGCCTCATCAATTTTAGCTCGTCCCGAGAGACGCTGTAATATTGCGCGCACATACACGCGCATAAATCGTATATGCAACGAGTCTCCATCCTCCACTTGATGATATACACTCACCTCAAATTACTGGCTAAACTATTTGGGAGGCAATCCCTCTCGTTCAAAGCGACCAATCAGAGCGCTCCGTTGCCTCCACCAATCTTTCTGCATGGTAACAGAGCTGATAAACGATTGGTCGAGCAGAAGCGCTGAAGCCGCGCCAAGTCTAATCTACTGTTACAAACACGACGCACAGAAATATGACAGCCACAACCAAGTCAGCAGTGCGGTAGGTAGTACATTAGCTGACGCTGTAGCTGCGGTCTCATCGGCTAATAGAGCCTGCAGTGAAAACAAACACACAGACAGAAGAGCAAACGCGTATCTGTCGCATTAGCAGTCATTATCCAATCAACACAACAGCATCTGAAGAGTTGCTGAGTCAACGCTACGGTGACAAACAAACCGTAACAGCTGCACAAACATTAGCTGCGCAGGCAGACAGAACAATTGCGACTTTAATGAGTTTTAATGGATGTAAGAGCAGCATTACGAGGGGAAGCAATTGGGCTGCTCGATAATGAGTGTTCAAGACTGAGTTCAAGACTAATAAACTTCATTAAACCAAAATTATATCTGCAGTGAATAGTACAAAGTATCAGACAGGGTTTCTATTAACTAAAACTAACACTAATAATATTACAAATCATTTTAGTAATTAAAATCAGTGTTGTTTTAGTATGATTGAGATACTACTAGTTGTTATATTTGTATATATTTTCTGTTTTCATTTTAATTTTAAAGTTTGAGTAATTTTGTTGTGTTTTTGTCATTTTTAGTAGTTTTTTTTTATCTGTAAGTTAGTTATTAGTTATTTTAGTACATCAAGTGGTAACACTTGAGTGGTACTTTAGTTAACATACTGTAAGTGTAAGATTTATTAATGTTAGTTCATGTTCATTTTAGCATTTACTAATGCATTATTAAAACCAAAAGTTGTGCTGTGAACTAACATGAACAAACAATGAATGACTGTATTTTCATTATAACATTAATAAAGATTAATAAATACTGTGATAAATGTATTGTTCATTGTTCATTCATGTTAGTTAACACATTAATTGCCTTGGCAAATAGTTGAAATAAAAGGTTTTTATATTTTATTTCATTTTATTTCAATTAATATTTTCCAATTAATGATTTTATTTCAAATAACAAAAATGTTTTTGTTATGGTTTTAATTTTAGTTTCTGTTTTAGTTGACTATAATAAACCTGATTAAAATAAAGTTGCAATATTAGATGAAAAACTTTAAAAAATACTTGCCAACTAACTGAAATTAAATATTAAGTTTAAGTACTAAAATTATTAAAACATCAACAAAAATATATTACAGCTAAATATAAAATGAAAATGAACAAATGAACACAGCTGAACCCAGTAACAATGCACAAGAAAAATGCCAAAATTTAAAAAAACAAAAAAACATTTTCATAGCATAAAAACTGCTGACATAAAAAAATATTTAATTTTAAATTTCAGTTATTATTTCAGTTATTATTTATTTTATTTCAAATAATGAGAATGTTTTTAATATATATATTTTAAACTGAGTGTCAGTTTTATTTAACAATAACCATAAAAATAAGTTTATGCTTTTTATATTTATTATATATATTACATCAGCTAATGTTTTATTTACATTAACTTTTTATGGCTTTAGTTTGTCATTTATATACTGTTTCTCCTAAATAGTACACAAGATTAAATTAATGCACAAGTAATTGTGCATTAAAAACCATATATGTCAAAGGTGACTAGATATAGTACCACAACGCCTTATGATATGAAAACAAATGCATCTTTGATGGTTTTCTGATGACTTTTGCAGAGCAAGGACTGCAAGGCCAAAGCTAACACAGCATTTTTTGTCTGTATGAGTCTAAAAGTTTAATAATAATGAATTTAGACAGAGGCTGACACTTACATGCAAACACAAACAGTATGTGACAAAGATGTCTGTGGCATCAACAAGCAATTTTATGACATTAGTGTCCCAATTGTGCCACACTGTCTTACTACATACTCAAAAGCATGCAGATTTCCATTAAAAGGAAAATACAGAAAAGTGTGCAAATTACAATGCTTTCTACATTAGGATGAGCTAAAGACAAAAAATACATGTCATTTTGACAAAAGAGTTTTCTGCTGTACTTGTACAACTGTTACCTGTGAAATTGGAATAAAAAACTAATAACTGCAACTTTTTATCTCACAATTCTGACAATTGCAAGTCAAAATCCTACAATTCAGACTCTTTCTCTGAATTGTGAATTTATATCTCGCAACTGACAGTTATAAACTCATACTTGCAAGTTTACATCTAGCAATTTAGATATATTTTGACTTGAAATCTTGCAGTTCTGAGAGAAAAGTCAGAATTGTGAGAAATAAAGCCAGAATTGCAAAAAAAAAAAACCTATACTAAAAACTATTTATAAGTCAACTTAAAAAGTTTGTTACCTGGCTGCCTTAAAACTTTAAGTTCAGTCAACTCAAAAAAGTTTAGTCAACTTGAAATGTTAAGTTGTACTAAGTGACAACTTAGAGTTGATTCAACTTAAAATTAAGGCAGCTGGGTAACTTACCCTTAACAAACCAATTTTTTGTTAAGTCAACTCAAATATCACTTAGTACAACTTAACATTTTAAGCTGACTAAACTTATTTGAAGTTGACTCAACAAAATGTTTTTTTTTTCTCCTTTTTTACATTGCATTAACTTGTAATTATGAGAAAAAGAGTCACAACTCTAAAAAAAAAACGGAATTGCAAGATATAAACTCAAAAAATTGCAAGATATAAACTCCCAATTCTAACAAAAAAGTCTGAACTGCGAGATATAAATAGAATTGTGAGTAAAAAACTCAGAAATGTCAGAATTGGGAGTTTTTATCTAGCAATTTAGAATTTTTCTCAGAATTGTGGATTTATATCTTGCAATTTTGACTTATAAACTTATAAACGTATGCAATTGCATGTTTATATCACAATTCTGAGAAAAAAAGTCAGAATTGCAAGAAAACCTATAAACTCACAATTGTGAGAAATAAAGTCATAATTCTGAATTGCGAGATGTAAACTCAAAATTGCAAGATGTAAACTCACAATTCTAACAAAACAAAGTCTGAACTGTGAGATATAAACTCAGAATTGTGAGTAAAAAAAACTCTGCAAGAAATATGAGATAAAAAGTCAGAATTGGGAGTTTATATTTCGCAATTCAGACTTTTTCTCAGAATTGTGGGTTTATATCTTGCAATTTTGACTTATAAATTTACAATTGCATGTTTATATCACAATTGTAGGGGAAAAAAAGTCAATATTGCAAGAAAACCTATAAACTCAAAGTTGTGAGAAATAAAGCCATAATTCTGAATTGTGAGATGTAAACTCAAAATTGCAAGATATAACTCACAAATCTAAGAAAAAGTTTGAATTGTGAGAAAAACAACTCACAAATGTAAGGAAAAAAGTCAGAAATTTGAGATTTAAAAAAGAAAATACAATTACCTTTTTATTTTATCCTGTGGCTTCCACAGTTACCTAAAAAATAGCTGCCCAAGGATGTTTCGAAGTCCACTGAAAGAACTTTGATATGACCCATCGATTCATTAAGTGAGTGAATTATGATTCTGATTTAGATTTAGATCTAATTCAAAACAGACTCAACAGAACAGTTCCTTTGGGAATTGAACTTCCCTAATGCAGCTTACATCTGCAACCGTTCAATTAATTCCAGATGCATCCACAATTGCTTTACCTTTTCCTGGTACTGGCGTCGTGAGGAGTCCAGTGATTGGATGAGAGCCGTGGCATGTCCGATGAAGACGGCGTAGCAGGTGGCACCGACGATCATGCTGAGCATCGTCAACCAGATATCAGAGAGACTCTCTGGAGCTTGACGACCGTAACCTATGCACAACATGTGACTCATGGCTTTAAACACGGCAAATGAGTACAGCTCACTCCACGTGTCGTTCTGCAGAGAGAAAAAGACAAACACAGAGCTTAAACAGCATGTAATTGCCGTTAACAACACCTACTGTGAATCTAATGGCACCAATAAAAAGCATAAGTCTATATGACTTTTGCACTATAATTGTTCCATATACTTTTATATAATGGAAAAGCATCAAGAATTTGCTAAACATCTCTTTGAAGTCATACAAGTTCGTAATGACATAAAGGTGAATATATGATGACAGAAATGTCATGCACAGCATCAAACCTGGCTTAAACTATTATTTACAAACCAAAAATAATCTGGAATCAGTGCAAAAATAGCTTCATATTTAAACCTCACAGGAAATATGTAACAAATCTTTCAAAGAGTAGAATGCTACAATGTTGTCACATGACCAAACTATGTTGCATGTTTAATTAAGCAGTTCATCATATGGTAAACCAATGTAGTCATTTTACATTTTGAATACAAAAATGAACAGAGTCTGATCAAATAATCAAGAAAGGTATTTCATGAGCAAATTCCAAGTAGAAAGAGATAAAGCATATTATTTAGTGTATTATCCCAAAAATAAAAAATAAAAATAAATAAATAAATAAAAAATAAAATCTGCATAGTTATCTAATATACACTGGAAAAAATATATTAATTACATTTTCACTTAAAAAGTGTTTTTCTTTAAATCAAAAACCTTTTTTTAAGTATATAAACCAATTTTAAGTTAATTTTCAGTAAAAAAAAAATACAACATTCCCTAATGAAAAAATATACTAATATGTATTTAATGCACTTTAATTGTGCAGAAGTAGTGTATAAGTATATTTAAATGTGCTTTTAATATATTGCACTTAAAGACTGATATCATACAATCCTTATTAATAGTGATATTAAAACACATTTTAGGCATAATATTAAGAAATGTGCATTTTGCAATCAATAAACACTCAAATTATTATAATTATAATTTTATAGCATTAACTCTTAGTTGATATGTCAATGGATTTAAAGCATATAGATTTAATATATTTAATATGGATTTAAAATTATTTTAAATTTATGGCATTGGTTTTTTTCACTAGGGTTATGAAATCTAATGTTTTTATATTTGGCAGTCATTACATACATAATGATTCAAGAAAGATATTATTTACAATGTTTTACTGGTTTTCTCTACATTTTTCCCTGCTACGTCCAAATGTGAAGCCATTTTTGCACTGATTTCAAATAGGAAAGAAAATAATAAAGAGACGTAGCATATTATGAAGTATACTATTTAAAATATTCAATACAAGATCCATTTAAACCTCTTTATATTTTTCAAACTACACTGAAAATAAAACTGTGTAGGTGTAGGATTTATTGTGAAACAGTATTCACAGAAATCCTAGTAAGTGTCATAAATAATTACACTGAATTAAACCTGACATTCTGAAGTAGAAAGACTGAAATAGCATTTACTAAATAGTAATAGTAAAACCTTCTCCAATAATCTTTGTTTTACGCACAGCTTTGGAAAAAAAAACAATTTTTTTTGCAAAGTACACCCTACAATCTTTCATTAATATGGTGTTTGAGTTTCATATTCTGTATGCAATTCGTATTATAACCGGAATGTCTACTGAGCCGCTTTCTGAACTCTAATAAATAAAGCATTTAGCTGCAGAATGGCCGGCGTCTCGGGATGACAGAGATCAGTGTGTGGTGAGGGTCTGCCAGCAGTCTCAAACAAGAAGCGATTAAATGTGCCCTTTTTAAAAATGCGTCTGCTGCCTGACTTGTGCTGACATCCGGCTAATTCCCAAGGCAAGATTAATTACGCTTGCTGTCCTCTGCCCAAATGCTCAAACTCCTGAACTGAGGAGAGAAAAAAAAATGGATATATTGCAATCCATCATGACTCCATTAAAGAAGTAGTTCACCCAAAAATTAAAATTTGCTTAAAATTTACTCACCCTTAGGCCATTCAAGATGTAGATGAGTTTGTTTTTTTTAATCATAACAGATTTCGGAAAATGTAGCATTCCATCACTTGCTCACCAACTGTCCTCTGTAGTCAATGGGTGCCGTCAGAATGAGAGTCCAAACAGCTGATAAAAACATCACACCACTTAAGTTCATCAATTAACATCTTGAGAAGCCAAAAGCTATGTGTTTGCAAGAAACAAATCCATCATTAAGACTTTTAAAATTTCAAAACAGTGAAAAAGTCATCTGGTCTGCATCAGGGGAGAAATATGCACAGATCAAGCACAGTCCAAAACAGATCTAAACAAATATATTGGTAGATTTTGATGTGAGAGGACAACAGGAGATGGACTTTTTCACTGGAGAAAGTGTTATTATGGATTATGGACTCTTATTTTCACCAGAAGCAATGGTTTGAAGTTAAAAATGTCTTAATGATGGATTTGTTCTTACAAACGTACAGCTTTTGGCTTCACAAGATGTTAACTGATGGACTGGAGTGGTGAGGATTACTTGTGGATTATTGTGATGTTTTTATCAGCTGTATGGACTCTCATTCTGACGGCACCCATTCACTGTATAGGATCCCTTGGTGAGCAAGTGATGTACTGCTACATTTCTCCAAATCTGATAAAGAAACAAACTCATCTACATGTTGGATTGCCTGAGGGTGAGCACATTTGCAGTAAATTTTGGGGTGCAAAATATGCAATACACTTGACTTAACCTTTCATATATGAACTGACTGCCAGAATTGGATTGAAAATGCAAAAACAACTATTGATTTCTCAGATGACAGCTGGACACCACTTAACTTTTTTGTTTTAAAATCCTAAAGCTTTTTCTTGATTTCCAAGTGTAAATGAAAAAACAGATTTTCAATGTGACCTCAGACTTTAGGACCCCCACAGTATGCAGTATGGATTAAGAAGTAAGCTAGTATTCTACTCCAAAGATAGCCTGGATACTTTCCTCCCCTAAGACTTTTTGGTGGCATGCAAAGTTAAAGGGAAGAAGGAAAGGACTGAGAAATGAGGAAAGTGTTAAAGTCAGAGGGAGCAGGTCACTGCAGGAACACTGGAGTGAACAGGCCTGAATTATACATGAGTTGAGAGCACTTTGCCTTGAAAACAGAAGAAGTAGAGAGTCCATGCTGGATCTTTGGACACACACACGCACAATGAGACATTGTGTTTGCAGATATAGTGAATAGAGTGGATAGAGAAGGACACATTCTATAGCAGTCTAGAAAATTAAGGGTGCATACTCACATAAACCTGCACTTACTGTACATTGACTATATTGGGATTGCAATACTAGCATACTGTGCATTATCTACTTGTTAGTTGAGTAATATTAGTCTGTGAAACAGTTTGCAACAATACATTTTTCAAACAACAACAATAACAATCTTTCATATGTCACATGACCGCACTATGTTGCATTTTTAATTTAACGAGTGGTGTCCTTTTTTCATTTGGTGTAATTTGACATTTTTTTATTAAATTTTGTATGCAAGTCATAACATTTTGCAGAACACTAAATATATTGCTATATAAGATTACTCATGCCATGGTATAAGATTTTGGTCATGCCGCCCACCCTACAGCAAAAATAGTACATTTACATACATGTGCATTCATGCATTTGGCAGATGCTTTGATCCAAAATGACTTAGAGAGCATACAGGTTATTTACTATTTATTTAATTATTGCCAGTGATATGAGTAGTATGGTTGTTTGCTAATCAGAACACCTTTTGCAAGGACTTCCCATGTGTAACTAGACTAACCCGAACCCTGAAATACACCTTTGGAAAATAAAATAAAATAAAATAAAATAAAATAAAATAAAATAAAATAAAATAAAAATTACAGAACAAAAATGAAACAAATAAAATAAAATAAAATAAAATATAAAATAAAATAAAATAAAAATCACAGAACAAAAATGAAACAAATAAAATAAATAATAGATTAATATGATGAATATATTGAATAAAATGAAATAAATGAAATGAAATAAATTGAATGAATAAATAAACTGAATATTGAAATTAAATGAAATTAATTGAAAAGGTAATTAAATTATATATATATATATATATATATATAAACAAATAAATAATATAATAAAAATAAATTAATAAAATAAAATTACAGAACAAAAATGAAATAAATAAAATAAATAAAAGAATAATATGATAAAATGAATTAAATGAAATTATTTGACAAAGTAATTAAATAAATGTATATAAATAATATAATAAAATTAAATTAAGTAACAAAATTAAATTAAATGATAAAATAAAAAATTTAAATAATACTGAATACTGAAATTAAATGAAATTGAAAAAGTAATTAAATATATTTAAATTAAGTAATAAAATAAAATCACAGAACAAAAATGAAATAAAATAAATAATAGAACAATATGATAAAATAAATGAATAAATGAACTGAATATTAAAATGAAATGAAATTAATTGAAAAAGTAATTAAATAAATTATATATATATATATATAGGCAAAATATTATATAATAAAATGAAATTAAGTAATAGAATTAAAGCAAATAAAATGAAATAAAATTAGAATGAATGCATGAATGATTATGAGAAAGAAATAAAATTAACTGAAAAAATTTAATGAAATAAAATCAATTGAAAAATTAAATGAAATAAATAAAACACTAAATGAAATATTTTTAAATGCAAACAAACAAATTAAAGTAAATAATGCAATAATTAAATATTATATAATAAAAAAATTAAAATAGAAATTCAGAAATTAGGCAGCCACAAAGACAGCAAACATGTGATCATGCACACATACACACACACACACACACACACACACACACTTCTCCAGCCTGCTGTGTGGACTCCTTCCATGGGCTTATTGCAATACATTTCAATATACTGAAGTATGAAAGTGAGAAAAAGTATGTAACAAAAGGGAAGAGAAAATAGGAGCCTCAGGGGAACCGAGACACTTTCTTGATCACTCTCTCATTCATGCCCTGGTCCGCAGTGATAGGGCAAGAGGCATTATGGGAAGACATTCATTACCCGTACAGACACGCGTGCCCTGCGGCCGATAAGCTCAGACTCTTGGATTCTGCCTGTAACAGTGCAGTCGGGCCGCCAGCCTGTTCTGACTCTATTTACAATAGCTTATCTAAACATACAGCAGTCCTCGCATCCTCTGCTGCTACGACACGCGCTGCTGCCCAGGCCTGAGACACCAGATGCCGTGTAATATATGTTTTTAATCTCGGCCGAGACAATCCAACATCTCTTCAGCGACCCATTCATCTTCACGTCTGACCGAGTCAGTGCTGTTTTTCATCTCAAAAATGAATGCGGCAGTCAGGCGGAAAAGCTTCCTGGGGTAATGATACTATACGTGCGTCTGCTCTCCAGGAGGAAGACATTCAGATGCCGAGTAAATTACAGAGGAAAGCGGGATTACGTTTCTGATTGGTTCTGTATGTCACAAAGACGTTATTTGTCCTCTCTTGACCTTTGACCTTTTGAGAGATACAGCAGTTCTATAAGGAATGATGTATTTTTGTAGGCCACAATGTGGTCCCAATGGGTTTGAGTCAAGAAAGATATGGTAAAAATCATGGTCAATGTCACTTCTGGTGCATTTGTCACATTCGTAATATATTGTTATATAAGATTACTCATACCGTGATATGAGATTTTGGTCATAACGCCCACTCTACAGCAAAAATAGTACATCTACGTTTGTATTTATGCATTTGGCAGATGCTTTGATCAAAAATAACATACAGAGCATTCAAGGTTACATTTTGCCAGTAATGAGTAATATGGTCATATGCTGTTCTAAACATACTAATATCATTTGCAAGGACTCCCCATCTGTAACTAAGCTAACCCGAGGCCTTTTAGAAATGAATAAATAAGAAAAAAATACTTTTAGAAAAAAAAAAAATAAATAAATAAAAATTAATAATATAATACGATATAATACAATAAATGAAGCAAAAATAGAAAAATTTATTAGACTAATCCAAACTCTGAAATACACCTTTAGGAATAGAACTGAACAGAACAGAACAGAATAATAAAATAAAATAAAGTAAAAAGTATAATATAATATAATATATTATAATATAACACAATATAATATAATACAATATAATACAATATAATATAATACAAGCAAAAATAGAAAAAAATACGAGACTAATCCAAACTCTGAAATACACCTTTAGGAAAATAAAATAAAATAAAATAAAATAAAATAAAATAAAATAAAATAAATAAAGCAAAAACAGAATAATTTATTAGACTAATCCAAACTCTGAAATAGACTTTTAGGAATTGAACAAAAAATAAAATAAAATAAAATAAAATAAAATAAAATAAAATAAAATAATATATGCTATTCTGAACATACTAATATCTTTTGCAAGGACAAGGATCTGTAACTAAACTAACCCAAACCTCTTTTGGAAATTAATAAATAAAAAGAAATAAAAAGAAATAAAATTGAATAATATAACATAATACAATATAATACAATATAATATAATATAATATAATATAATAAATCAAACTCTGAAATACACCTTTAGGAATAGAACAGAACAGAAAAGAACGGAATAGAACAGAAAAATAAAATTAAATAATAAAATTAAATACAATTACATTTGACTTAATTTAATTTAATTTAATTTAATTTAATTAAACATGTTATTTTGAACATACTAATACCTTTGCAAGTACTTCCCATCTGTAACTAAACTTACCTGAACCCTTTTGAAAATTAATAAATAAAAATAAATATAATATAATATAATATAATATCAGTTGCTAACAAGTGGGACTACAGAGGTTGTCCGAGACATTAAACATCCAAAAAGCTAAACTCATCTACTCAATAGTTGCTTTCACAGCCTTGTTGTGTTTATAACTGTGAAAGAGTTACAGATCAGTGGTGATGATGAAGTCGTGATATATCATTTATAGCCTTTTAATTTAGCCTTTCTCATAAAAGTGTTCATTTGTGAAGATTATCTTGATGAACAAAACAGTTCATGAATCATAAACGTTTGTTGCACACTGAGCTTATTTTCTGCAATAATCCAAAAATCAATGAAGAAGTCTTATTGTGTTTTTGTTAAGGAAAGCAGTGTAATGAACTACAAACAAAAGTCATCACTGCAGTACTTTATTGCTTAAAGGATAATGTTTCTGCTCAGCGCTAGCTTTTCAATGCTTAGGAGATCTTAGGGACGTTTTAATGAGGTATCAGCTTTTTCTAGTTGTCAAAATTCTTGATGATAAATAAAACAGACATGAATGAGCTCAGAGTTGTTATGCATAAACAGTATAAAAGTATATAAAATGAATGTGCAAAGCTCGGATCATTTGATAAGAGTTGTTTGAGTACATATTGAGATTTCTGACTTTTGATTGAGACATAAAAAGACAACTCTTTGCACAGTGTGAGACATCGTTGAGATCACTTCTGAAATTCTAGAGGAAACACATGTGATATCACATCTAAGAAGCACAAGATTTGAGCATAAACATCCATTTAATTCCAATGGTCTTTGGGAGAAAAAAAGAGAAAAAACGATGAAACTACACTCGGGCTCTTTCCTTCTGAAAGGCATTTTGAAAGGTCACACAAATGAATATATTAGTGAAAACAGCAGTATCAATCCAGGGTAAAATATATAGATTCATACCCTCATATACTCATATAGTCATATGGATTCATATACTTAGTATTATCAAAAATCAGTAAAAATCAAATCAATTATTTGATACATCTGATGTTATTTTTAGTAAAACAGATTATTTTAAGTTCTTATTAGAAATGGCTGAATGAGGAAGGCTAAAAATAACCATTGAAAATAAGGTGATGTCATCCAAACATGAAAGCTTATTAGTCGTGTTTTTATCTGCATTGATGAACTGTTTACGATGTGACCAGAAAAAGTAAAATACCAATTTTAATTTTCATATTGACTACACAAATTATGTAGTAAACTGTACTACATTATAGCATTAAAAATAACACATTTTGGAGTGCAGAGCAGTCAGCCTTGATTAAAATGGATTCTGGGAAGCTGCCCATAATGTGAGCGCTCAGAAACTCCTCCAGGTCCATGTTAGCGGTATGTTTTTCTCAGGAGGACTGAAGGCATGTATGGCGAGAGGATTGAGAGCATCTTTGTGTCTCTGGAGGGTTTTTCTCAGAGGGAGTGAAATAACATACTGTGTTTAATCCACTTACACACGTGAGTCTAAACACACACACACACACACACAGTTGTGTTTCCATGATTTATGGGGCCATTCCATAGGCGTAATGGTTTTTATACTGTACAAACCGTATTTTCTATCGCCCTACACCTAAACCTAGCCCTCACAGGAGACTGCGCACACTTTTATTTTCTCAAAAAAACATATTCTGCATGATTTATAAGCCTGTTTCCTCATGAGGACCTAAAAAATGTCCCCATAAGGTCAAAATGTACTGGTATTACTATCCTTGTGGGGACATTTGGTCCCCATAACATGATAAATAACAGGTACACACACACACACACACACACACACAGAGTATATAAACTCCAGTCACACCACAGGAAAATTGATCACATTTAATTGGATCAGGCTATTAAAGCTGAGACTTATATATACTGTTTAACCTATAAAAACTGGAGTCTGTAAGATTTTCCTAATTTTTAGAAATAAAAAAAGAAATATACACTTTTATTCAAGTAGGAATGCATTAAACTTAACATTTCATAACGACATTTACAAGGTTACAAAAGATTTCTGTTTCAAATAAATGTTATTCTTTTCAATTCTGATACAGTAGTTTCCACATTTTAACTTTGAAAATAATCAGAAATGTTTCTTGAGCATCAAATCAGTATATTAGAATGATTTCTGAGGGATCATGTGACACTGAAGACTGGAGTAATAATGCTGAAAATTCAGCTTTGCATCACATGAATACATGACATTTTATTATATTTATATTTATTATATTTATTCATTTATTATTATACTACTTTAAATTGTAACAATATTTCACAATATTACTGTTTTTACTGCATTTTTGATCAAATAAATGCAGCCTTAGTGAGCAGAAGAGACTACATTCATGCTTAGAACAAACAATAATGTGTGTATATCCCGGATGAGCCCCCATTTGTTCATATCTATCTTTATATCCATCTCTCTCTATATATATACATATATATAAATATATACACTCTAAAAAATGCTGAGTATTTAAACCCAAATTCTGGGTTCAGCCCGTTGGGTAATTTTTTTGGGTTATTTTTAATATCTTTACCCAGGTGCTGATTAGTTTTTCTGTACCTCAGCTGCTGGGTCATTTAATGCTGGGTTATTTTTTTCTACCCAACTGCTGGGTAAAGCCTGTCTCTGACGAAACAACCCAGCTGCTGAGTTACAGTCAGTCAGAGCGTAGGCTTTTTGAGTCCTCTGCAGGAGAGAGTGGTTCTCAGCACCGCCGATTTGCACCTCTTCAGCGAAATAAAGGTTTGTATACATTTTATTTCATTTAATTGAGACTTTACTGTGCTGTAAATTGTATTAATTTACGCAACGCAACATAAGGACGAGATGTCAGTCAGCTGCGATTGTTTCACAAGATAGAAATGTCTTTTGCTCTGCATAAAAGAAATGGTTTTTATTCGTTATTGTTATTGTTTAATCTTAAAATATGTTCTCTAATGTCAGTACTGTTTGTTTATAGGCAGTTTTTGGAGTCAGTTATGGCATCTTTCAGCTACAGACGCTATCTATCAGATGCTTCACCAGCTCAGATTTCAGCGGCACACAGGCATGAGAATTAGCGCTATTTCAGTAATTCTGTGTGTGCTTTTATAAGTTCCAGTCCATTTTAAACCAGCAATATAATCATTTTGAAACAATAGTTGACTTAAATAAAATAACCCAGCATGTTCGGTAAAAACATTTAACCCAACCAGCTGGGTCAAAATAACCCAGCATGTGTTCTGTCCAATATTTACCCAGTGCTGGGTTGCCAAATAACCCAAGTTGGGTTGTTTTTAACCCAGCATTTTTAGAATATATATACACCCTATATGTGACCCTGGACCACAAAACCAGTCATTTGTAGCAATAGCCAACAATACATTGTATGGGTCAAATTATCGATTTTTCTTTTATGCCAAAAATCATTAGGATATTAAATAAAGATCATGTTCCATGAAAATATTTTTTTAATTCTTTACCGTAAATATATCAAAAATTTTTGATTAGTACTATACGTTACTAAGAACTTCATTTGGACAACTTTAAAGGCGATTTTCTCAATTTTTTTGCACCCGCAGATTCTAAATTTTTAAACAGCTGAATCTCAGATAATGTATAAATCTCAATTTTTAAATTTACCCTTATGACTGGTTTTGTGGTCCAGCGTCACACACATTATTGCTTGTTCTGAGCAAATGGGGGCTCGTCTGTAACAAGCGATAATGTGTGTGCAAATGGGGGCTCGTCCGGGATGCACACACATTATTACTTGTTCTAAGCGTGAATGTATATATATGTATATTATCTATTCCAAACACACACACACACACATACATACACATTATTGCATGTTCTGAGCATGTATCCCTGAATATTCTTTATGTTTAAACCTTCCAGCTATGTGTCTACCGATGTTAGCGTATCCTCGATTTCCTGCTATCCTAATAGATTTATGTTAGCACCGAGCAACAAACACACACACACGCACACGCACAGCAGTGCATCAGCATTTGTTTACAGATGATTCACTGCATGTACAGCTCAGATGCCACGGCATGCTTTGATTTATTACCAATATCATAAACCTTACTGAGAAGAAGCAAGGATGATAATAATTCACATAAAAACAATAATTCAGATGTTTTTCCATACAGTGATCTCATTCCCTGCTGTTTGCTACATGTAACTGCAAAACCTCACATTTTACAATCTCATAAACTGTATTTAGGGTTTTCGGAATTGTTCAAATGCTAATCTATCGATCATAATCTGTGTTATAAACACAGATGTCAGCGGCTGCCAAAAAACGTTAATGCCTTAACACACTCCCAGAAATTTCTGTGTTGATCCAGCATGTGCGTGTGCGGTTCCAGTAAGATCAATGACGTCCTTTAGGATGCGCTTACTGAAGACGGATGGTCTGTTTCTATATGCGCACACTAATGATATGAGATGTCAAGCACTCAGCGTAGAAGCTCTCCAGAGGCCGAAGCCTGCATCTATGCCAGCTTCCTCTTTCCATTTTATTTGCGTCCTTTATTCTCATCGTCATCAGCAACATGTTCTTTTTTCTTGACAGATTCAGATAGGACTGTCACAGTTAATCAGTTTTGGCTGGCATTTAAATGTTACACAAATAACTATGGTTCATGTATGTCTTATTTGTTCATATCTATTACAGTGTAAGCTTAATTCACACAGACCTTGAGCCTTATTTACACTGAACTTTTTCACTAAATATTACACAGAATGACAAGAATATTTTAAATTCATAAAGGTCATTTAAAAAAATGGTGACTTTTCCATTCTGAAAGTGATTTTTAATGTAATTTTTTATTCTATTTTAAGCATTCTATTAGATGCTTAACGCTTCATATCTTTGTGGTAATCATATTTTTTAAAGAATAAAGGAATAATGAGTTCAAAAGAACAGCATTATAAATGTCATTAATGTCATTTTTCATCAATTTTGTACATCCTTTCTAATAAAAGTATTCATTTATTTAAAAAAATCTTTTAAAAGCAATGTAGACCTGTATGAGCAACACAAATGGTACCCGTTTCAAAAAATAACCAATAAAAATACCCTTATTTGTAGGTCAGGATGTTATTAAATTGAAGTGCACAGTGATTATGATTATCTCAGATAACTGCAATTAGATCAAATAATTGCAATCAGGTGATTATGTAAAAACTGTAACAGACCCAGTTCTTGTTCTCCTCTTTCCTCCTGCATCTGTTTATGTAATTCTTCTCTCTTTCTGCCCTCACTGCCATCTCACATTCTCTGTATCTTTCCCTTGTTCTCTGATCTCCAGAGGGACGGTGACCTTAATGTCACGAGTGACATCATCACCAACCTTCTGTATCCACAGAGACTGAAAAACAACAGCAATCGCCTCAGTTACACAACTCTATGCAACTGATATCAGCATCACATCAATACTATAAAAAGTGAATCTGGTCCAGAATATAAGACCAGAAGGAGCACAGGGGATGAATTTTAACCTGATTTTGAGGTTTGGTTGACCTTTTGGAGCTTAATACAGTTGAGGTCAAAAGTTTTC
The DNA here is from genome assembly GCA_012976165.1 of Labeo catla. Classification (NCBI taxonomy): domain Eukaryota; kingdom Metazoa; phylum Chordata; class Actinopteri; order Cypriniformes; family Cyprinidae; genus Labeo; species Labeo catla. The sequence continues at coordinate 160,149 of VONZ01000456.1, forward strand.
ATACACCTTGCAGAATCTGCAAAATGTTATTTATTTGACCAAAATAAGAGGGATCATACAAAATAGATGTTTTATTTAGTACTTATTTAGTACGATATTTCACATAAAAGGCATTTACATATAGTCCATAAGTGAAACAGTACAGTGTTTTTTTGTTTAGTGATAGTTGTTCATGAGTCCCTTGTTTGTTCTGAACACTTAAAATGCCCGCTGTTCTTCAGAAAAATCCTTCAGGTCCTACAAATTCTTTGGTTTTTCAGCATTTTTGGGTATTTGAGACATTTCCTTTTTAAATGTTTTTCTCTGCTCATTGTGTTACTGTTTGTACAGCACTATGGTCAACATTCTTGTTTTATTCAGTGCTTTAGAAATAAATTTAAACTTTGAACTTTCCAACAATGACTGTATGATTTTGAGATCCATCTTTTAACACTGAGTACATCTGAGGGACTCATATGCAACTATTATAGAAGGTTCAAACACTCACTGATGCTCCAGAAGAAACCACACTGCATTAAGAGCCGGGGGGTGAAAATTTTTTGAATTTGAAGATCAGAGTAAATTTAACTTATTTTGTCTTCTGGGAAACATGAAAGTATCATCCGTAGCTTCTGAAGGGGAGTACTAAATGAACAAAAATATCCTATTTAGGCAAAATAAGAAAAATGTACACATCTACATTCTGTTCAAAAGTTTTTACTCCCCGGCTCTTAATGCATCGCGTTTCCTTCTGAAGCATCAGTGAGTGTTTGAACCTTATGTAATAGTTGCATATGAGTCCCTCAGTTGTCCTGAAAAGATGGATCTCAAAATCATACAGTCATTGATGAAAGGGGTTCAAAAACACAAATAATGGCTGAAAAACCAAAGAATTTGTTGGAGCTGAAGGATTTTTCTGAAGAACAGCAGGCAGTTTAATGTTTCAGAACAAAAAAAAGGACTCATGAACAATTATCACTAAACAAAAAAACAGCTGTGGATCATTCAGGTAACAACACAGTATTAAGAATCAAGTTTATGTAAACTTTTAAACATGGTCATTTTAATAAATTCAACTATTATTTTCTCTTGTGGATTATGTGTATACATCTTATATGTGAAATATTTTATTCAGGTTAGTACTAAATAAAAATTAACATGCATTTTGTATGACCCCTCTTATTTTGTAAAATAATTAACATTTTGCAGATTCTGCAAGGTGTATGTAAACTTTTGACCTCAACTGTATGTTTTTGGCATGCTTTATGTTTGGCAAGCCATTTTCACACATGAATTGGCCATCAGACTCTTGAGTCATTGGGATGTGCTGAAATAAGTTTTACAGAGTGGTTCAACTCTATTACCATCACATTTTTAGCCAAAAATTAATGCAACGCTTGATGGAAATACAAGTTTTAAGGTTTTAAGGTTGTCAAAACAATGCCACATCAAATACCGTACATAGTAATCAATGCTAAAAGAAGTCCAACAAAATATTACAGTGTGCAACTTTATATATTCATTTTCATACACTGTCAGAAAGAAGGTTCAAAGCCATCACTGGTACAATCTTTTTTTTTTTTTTACTCCAAAATGCTACATTTTAGTACCTTAACGATACATATTAGAACTATAAATGTATATATCAGTGCCTAAAGTTTATATATTAGTGCTTTTCAAAGAGTAGCGCCCCAGTGCTTTCTTCTGAGAATGTACAATCATTATTCAGTCATCATTTTATAATGATGAATATGCATTTGACAGCTGCTTCACAACCATTTAAAACATTATGTGTGACTGTGATTGCAAAATGTGACAATCTGTTGCAAATGTCAGAGAAAATGGAAAGACGTCTTTATTGTGAACGATTCATCAGTGCACACTAATGCAAAGAAAATGTGTTTTTCATCTGTCAGTGTTTCAGAAAACTTTCTTTTTGCTGATGTCATCATGCCCTTCTATTTTTACACTCCCTTTAACTTCTATTTTTAAACTCTGCTTTTATAGAGACAATTCCTAATGACAAACATCAAGTCTTATCTCGTTTTCATTGAAAAATGTCATATTATGAAAGTAATATAACAACATAGCCTTTTTATGATGACTTTAAAATTTCTGTAACTTATAAAAAAAAGCACGTAAAATGTCTCTTCCACCTGACAGGTTTCACTGAAACACTTGTACTGAATTACAGTAATTCTTACTTCTGTGACAGAAAACTTGTTGTCAATCACTTTGCACATTCAGGTTTGCTGATATCGGATTTGCTGTCATGTCTTTGCAGGGGATTTTGAAGTGAAAACATGTGGCTGAAGAGATTAGTTAGCAAAGTTAAAAAAAAACATCACTTACAGCACATGATCTTTAAGAAGCTGAACCTTTTAAGACTGGCTGTTGTGTGAAAAAAGCATGCAGGGTCGGACAGACATAAGAGTGAATAAATAGCATCTGAATTTTCATTTTCGTGTGAACTATCCAAATGTTTTTCATATCAGGGATGTGTGTGTGTCTGCGTTTGAGTGTGTGTGTGTGGTGTCTGGCCCTCTAAACAGGTTCTTTCATGTCTGTTTGAGAGATGTACAAAGAGCACAGCTGCTTTGGCACATCTCTAAACCTTAACGTTTACACACACACACATACACACACTTTTATCTCCACTGCCATCACCCCGTCTCATCTCACCCACACCAAACAGCCCAGAGCCGGGCAACAACTCACACTTACTCACAGTTTCATCAGACTTCAATAGAGAGATGCTGTATCAACTAGAGTGCAGAAAACTCAATGAAAGAAGACAAAAACACAGAAACCTGGAGAAATCACTTAGCTGAGATGAGACTGATGAAGTCCTCACTGTCTGTCACAGACCAAAATCACAAATGTACGGTGACCTGGAGGGGACATGTTCGGTTTGCTTAATTTTGTCATGGCCACAACATATGATCTTGTGGGAACGTGATAATATGTCGTAGCCACGAGATATTAATTCGTGGGAACATCATATCATGTTGTGGCCACGAGATCATTTTGTTGAGGTAACGACATCCTTATGTCCACGATTTCTTATTTTAAGGGGAACGACATATTTTTCTCGTGGCCACGAGTTTAATGCGTAAACAAACCTGCATGACCATAGTAACCCGGGATTATCAGAGTTGGATTTATTAATGTATTTATTCATGTATTAATCATGTATTAGCCTATATTAATTATTATAGAAATTAATACATTATTAAATGATTATATTAACCGATGCTAGGTCAATGCTGCCTATGCGCGATGTAGACACCATTCAAATGAAGTTTATCATGAATAAATGTTACATAAAGTACATCAAATAAAATAGGCCTACAAGAAAAAATTTTATCCATCCCACAGCATTTTAAGTCCATTAACTGATCGTCTTTTTTCTATAATATTTGTATATTATTATTATTATTATTATTATTATTATTAGCCTATTGGTATTTTTATATTAGTTTATATTCGTTTTTTCCCTTCATTACGATCTCTTTACTTAATGTTCTGAAATGACTGACATGCTAAAAAGGTTTTGATTATGCTATATGACAGGAATTTTTACTGGAATGCAGTTTAAAGGTTGAATTTAACATAGCCTATATTTCATTTTATTTCGGCTAATTAATAGACTATAATTATAAATACTAGTGTTTCATTGAGGAATGAAACATTCACATTTCATTTTTAAATGAAAACGCTAATTTATCGTCGCATGCGGGAATAAATACAATCATAAAATCCAAACTTTATTTGCATAATTGTCAGGCATTTACAGTATTTACAAAATAAATCAAATACTAGATTATACAGAACGTTAAAGGAGAAGTCCACTTCCAGAACAACAATTTACAAATAATTTACTCACCCCCTTGTCATCCACGATGTTCATGTCTTGGCTGGGATCATTTACAACCACATTTGGGATCGTTTGAAGCTGCATTTAAACTGCGTTTTGGAAGTTCAAAATCGGGGCACAATATCAGTCCATTATATGGAGAAAAATGCTAAAATGTTTACAATTACAATTACAAATACAATTTCTTTATGACTAAAGAAATATAAAAACACAACCAATAATAATAGGCTAATAATAATATGGAAAAAAGACGATCAGTTAATGGACTTACAAGACTGTGGGATGGATAAAAATGTTTTCTTGTAGGCCTATTTTATTTGATGTACTCTATGTAACAATTATTCATGATTCGAAACTTCTTTCGAATACTGTCTACATCGTGCGTAGACATTCACATAGCCTATGGTTAATATAATAATTTAATAATGTCTTAATTTCTATAATAATTAATATCATAATTTCTTAATTCAAAATAAAACATTAATAAATCCATCTCTGATAATCCCGGGTTACTATGGTCGCGCAGGTTTGTTTGCGCATAACGATATCGATATTTATTGCGCGATATGAATTTCCTCGATAACAAGAGTTGGATAAATGTTCGATATAATGTTTATGCGGCAAAGGCGGAACTAAAGTGCGCTGGTCAAAGCGCGCCACTCGGACCATTTATCCGCTCGGATCAAAGTTCAAATGGCGCGAAATTACTAGAGCAGATGCCTTTACTCGTTGATGAATCTCGGTCACTAAAGAACGCCAGTGTGAAGCGCTTGAATTCAGTGGGGAACACAAATGACTGTTTAAAGCCAGATCAAACAGCGCTGACAAACAGGAGAAACACTGTGTGCAACAGTACAGTCAGAAGGCTTTTAATCTACAAATCGTCATTTACCACAGATTTACTGTAGTAGCACTAACTGCACAGTGGTATTGTGTCAGAAATGTGGGTATATTTGTGTCGAATTTCATTATGTTATTAATGTAGACGTGTTAAATGTATTGAAGGAGGAGTAATGGACTATAATTACAGTATTTTTTGTGATTATAGCATTTATACATTTATACTAAATGTATTTAGACTACTGTTTGTCATACAAATACCTAGGAACCATATTACATTTTTACCATGTTATTAAGGTACCATATCTGTGATATTTGTGGTTTTACAGATATTACTGATTTTGATAATGAACATAAATCTACATATGCATCCTGGCTCATGTTACTATCAAAAATGTATTTCCAGGAGAGAAAAATGTATTATTATTATTATTAATATTATCAGGTAACACATACATGTTTCTTGATTTGAAACAATATTACTTAATTAAACAAGCAAAACTAAGAAATTATTTTGTTAAGGAAAAATAAATGAAGAAAGTGTGAAGAATTAAAAAAACATGTGTTTGTCATGTTCTGATAAAGAATATTTTAAAGCCACATTTAACGTCTGGTTTTCACAACTTTCACATTGTTGCAAAAATCTGCCTTCAAAGTTGAAAGAAATAAAAATGTGACATTTATCGTGATAATTATCAATATCGACTGATAATTTTTTGGCCATATCACCCAGCCCTAATTAAACTCGTGGCCACGAGAAAAAATATGCCGTTCCCTCAACATAAGAAGTCGAAAAAATGAAGTGAACCGAACATGTCCCCTCCCGGTCACCGTACAAATGAGATCTATTTGATATCTTATTTACTTGAGCAATGAGAGTCTCCTGCTTCTTAGATGTTTGTCTTCTGAGAGAAAGACCCCAGTAATATCACATCTGTCTTCTCTAGAGTCAATATGAACTCATCAAATTGTCTTGAGTTGAAGTATATCTCTATACTTTTACTGTGACAACACAAATACTGAAAACATCAGCTCCTGAGCTATTAAAGAACAACCTCTGAGAAATACATTTTTCTTTTTGTGCATCAAGTAGATCAATTTCATTACAACTAGATAAACATTATTAGATGTTGCAGACAACATCTGAATCCAGCAGACACTAACTGGGAACCTTAATTTAGCAGGTCATTGAGAATCAGGTAGTATCTGGTTAACAGAATTCAATTTCATGCAATTCAATTACCCCACTTGGATATTCGCTTTGTGAACCAATTTTCTTAATATCAGCACTGTGGGGTGCTGTATTGTTTCGTGGCACATGCAGAGTCAGCCTGGCAGACACAGTGCATTCGTGAGAAACATATCAAAATGGAAAGTTACAAACATACCACCATCTTGTTGAGGGAGACCCAGCAGTCGGAGGGGAAGTCTTGCAGCATGGGCACCAGAAACTGCAGGCACCCGTCCCAGTGGCACAGCAACAGCATCATCGCTATCAAGTTAAAAATCCGCATCACTGCGCTCGCCAGGTCATACGTCATATGGAAGATCTGTGAGGGAAGAATCACAACAAGACATTTGAAGAAGCTTGTGAAAGTTCAAAAACATATAAAAGTGGGTTTGTTTGGGAAACCTGTCTTGAATCAGACACACACACAAACTTCACTATATACTTCACACAATTTACGTTTTTATAAACATTAGTTAATGCATTTGGCATCATGAACTAAGTTAATATTAACAAAGACTTTATATATAGGAAGACTGTGAACACCTTATAATTATGAATAGAAGAAAGTGCAACGCCCAATATGGCAAATAAGCCCCGCCTTCTAAATGAAAGAGCCAATCATTAATTAGTAAAGTCATCGCGTCACTGCAGCTGCCTTTAGAAGCTCTGGTTCCTATAGAAACAGGCAGCATTTGCAATCCCGTGCTCATGACTGCGCATGCTTATTAACTGCTCTAGCCAGAAAAATACGCCATTTTTAACGATATTGGAACATAGGAAACAACAATTATGAGACAGTTGTTGTCAGACTTCACTGGTGATTTCAAATATGAAATTTAATCGTAAGCTTGGTGAACCATTTTGGAGAGTTTTATGTTTCCCCATTCACAGAGATAAGAGCTGCATTTGCATGCCTGAGAGGCGTTTTAAAGATAGCCGCTGAGTGAAATTACTTGCCTTAAAGAGGTCATCGGATGCCCATTTTCCACAATCTGATATGATTCTTTAGGGTCTTAATGAAAAGTCTATAATATACTTTGGTTAAAAATTCTCAATGGTTGTGTAAAACAACACCCTTTTTACCTTGCCAAAATCAGCTCTGCAAAAATCATCTTGTTCTGGACAAGGTTGCTTTAAATGTTAATGCCCCGCCCCTCTCTTCTCTTTGTGGAGTGACGAGCCTGTTTACTTTAGCCGCATTTAGCCGCTAAACTTGCTAACTAGCACGTTATTAGGAAAGGTGATTGCAGAGATTCAGAGACTGCAGAGATGCAGAGTAGGTGAAGCTGGATCACAAATCATTGCGCAAACATGGACACATTTATGTAGATCAGGAGGCGAATTCCCTTCACAAACTAACTTAATCCACTGCATCTTCAGCGGCTCAGATGTCGGGAGTAAATGACGACCACTATGTTCATTATTACATCCAGCAACACAACACCTCAATCGCTCAATCGGAAATATTCTTGTCTAACTTACATCCCTGCTCCGGCATCAAAACAATGGAGGTCGGACTGACAGCTGATCTGAGGTAAGACGCTCATGTCAATCAACTATCGTGGGAGCGGCCTCTGTCGGTGTGACACCACACGAAAAGCATCTGAGAATTTTAATTAATTAAAAACCACTGCATGGATTTGTATCATTATAGGGTAGATTTGTACATACACTGCCACATGTTCAAACAACATGAAAAAGTGAACTTTGCATCCGATGACCCCTTTAAATGGACTTTGATATTAATTTCCACATACTAATATAGGCTACAACAGGGCTAAAGACACCCGCTAAGAAAAAATGTGCTTTTCACTGTGCCCAAAGTGTATTGCAGAAAAATACATAGGATTGTATTGAACATTTATGGTGCAACAGATTTTAAAAATTTGTAAAAGTTTGTAAAAATAAATCATACAAGTGGTTTATTTTGTTTAAAAATCTCATAAATGTATGAGGTGGCAAGGGGGCATTTTACCCCATACATGGGTAAAAGGCTCACCAGCATGGGGTAAAAGGCACACAGTATTGATACAAATATTTTAGCTAAAATAATACTTTTTTTAAACAAAAAAATAAAGTTAATACTTGTTAAAAAAATCACTTTAGCAAAGCAAGTTATTTTCTGTTTATTTTGATAAATATTTTTTTTCACTAAATATACTGTCATTTAAATACAGAAACAAAATCATTTTATGATTAATGTAAAGATTCTGAAAGCATTAAAGGACATCCTATAATAATTTAATATATTTACAGTAGCAACAACAAGTGATATTTTATTACATGATACGATTAATAGCATGTTTTTAAATATGATGGTTTCATTCTAAATATGGTGATTGTGTCTAAGATGGACACCCAACATAAAATATGATATTTACCATCTACCAGCGATTCTAATGTGCTACTTAAGCCCACAACATTTTTAAAAACATCAAATATTAGATCAAGCAAGAACAGACTTTGCGCTGCTGCCCACGATCGTGTCAAGGATCAGACAATTTTGCATGTGTATGTTGAAAAGCAGATGTTTTAGAAAGTGATACACCACATTTTTTTGCCATCTAGTGGTTTTGAGGAAAATAATATCAAAGGCGCCTTTTACCCCGAGGTGCCTTTAGCCCCGTTGTACCCTATTAGTATAAAATAATATATCAGCCATATCGCACGGCTATGAGTGTGATATTGCATTTATACAACAGTTTGACAGCACAAGTGTGTAAAAATATAACAAACAACAACAGAGAGTCTTCTCTGCTGAAAAAAAGGGCTAAAACCAGCCTAAGCTGGTTGGCTGGTCTTAGCTGGCTTTAGCTGGTCAGCTGGTCAGCTTAGCTGAACAGCTAAGTTAAGACCAGGCTGGATGACCAGCTAAAACCAGCCAACCAGCTTAGGCTGGTTTCAGCTGTTTTTTTCAGCAGGGTTTAAAAAAACCTTTTTTGTGCAGAACTACTTCCTTCTGCCATGCATTTAAGTCTAAAATTGACAGTTTAACACCTAAGCCCAAGCCTAATTCAAAAACGTCACTTTAGAACTAACGAAGGAATGTTGAGTTGCTTCATTAAAAACTTATTGTATTGTATTAAAAGCTCACTGTATTATGTAGAGTCAAGTATTACGAGAGAGAGATGGACTGAGCAATTGTGATTACCTACATCTGATTCAGCATTCATTCTTCAGCTCAATCTCATATTCACAATAAAACATTAGTTTGAATGTCCGCTGAGGAAATACTTTGTCATACTATCCTTTCATCTGTTAAGCGGTGTTGCCAAGTCCGTGGTTTTCCTGCAGAATTGGGCTACTTGAACACTGTTTCAACGGGTTGCTTTTCATGTCTGCTGGTTTAAACAAACCAAAAACGTGATATTTATCCCCTGAAATGCAAATTTTACAAGGGGAACCCCGCCAAAAAACGTGTATTTTAACCTGCCAAATAGGATTTTTAACAGAGAACCCCCCACGAAAAGCGATTGGGCTAGTTTTGGACTAGCTTTGAGAAGCAATTGGGCAGGTTTTGTTCTGAAAACCTGGCAACCCTGCTGTTAAGTGTGATATCCGATGACAGCTGCTCAGTGTATTTGTTGGCTGCGTCTTACAAAGTGTTCTTGAAAGTAAAAATAACTTCCTTGTTTACAACCCTGTTTCAGTTTCTTTCAATATAAAACTCTATATTGCCGACTGACTCATAAAAACAGTCTCTAGTCGCCATCTAATGAGGGAACAGCGTAACTAAAATCACCATCATGAACACACACACCGTTTCCCAATACTAAATATTATTATTTGTATAAAATATTATTTATCGAATAATAATATTTAATAAACAACAACAGCCACCATAAAAGTTGCTGGGCAATTCAAAGTACATAAGCAGTGCTCTGACATACAGCATTAAATTTACATAAAATATAATGTGATGAGATTTTGCCTTCAGCCAAATCTCTTTGCTCTGGAACAGCTAATACATTACTATGACCAAAGACTGCCTGTTAGATTTACCCAAAATGAATTATATCTAATGTTTAACCACTATAGAGACATCAGAGCCAGCGGCAAATTCCAGAAGATCTGGCCTTGGTAAGGCCACTCTCAGTGGGTTCGTGAACGCTCATCGGCTGCTGATACCCTGAAGCTCACATCTCCTGACTTTACAAAAAGAGGGTTAAACTTTGCCTTACACATATTTCCTCTATAGAAGAATGATATATTACAGTGTTTCCTTGGTAGATTTGTAGATTAGACTCTCTGGCACTTGGTTGTCCAGAGGGTTTGTCTAAAGCCCAACAGCAGCTACGCACGAATCCTCCTGGGTTTACTTAGTGGAAAGCGAAAGATACTTTGCAAGAAGCTAATCAGACCTCTGTGCATGTTGAAATGTACCCAAAGGTCTCCTCGTCGCGCTCTCTTCCTGTTTTCCGAAGCAGTTTTTTTTTTTTTATCTGTGCTCTATAGAATATCAAAGCAGATAAATAGATGAGACTCACTTCAAAAGAAACCTGCATGTACGATTTGATCTTTATTGCCAAGTAATCCCATTTTGTAAGTGTGTTTACGAATGTCTGGTTATGCATGAACAAAATAAAAAAATACTTTGTTTGACAGCAGTAACGATGATGTATGGACTTGCACTAAACAGTCTTTTGCACTAAAATAAAGTAAACAATAAAATATATATTTTTTTTTTTGTCTGTTGGTCAATGCCAGTAAATTATGTTTGGATATGAAAATAAAATGGACATAAAATGTAAAAAAAATAATAATAATAAAAAATTATATATAAATAATATAATAAATGAAAAAAATTAAAAATAAAATGAAATAAAATAAAATAAAATAATAAATAAAAAATAATTCCCCGACACTGATGTTCATCAGACAACACGATCGGCTCCTGGATCGAGGGGATCCTTCAGAAGGGTTTTCTTTAATTGACCTGCTCTCTAAAGAAACATCGACTCAGACCCTGAAAACCTAACTTGATTAATGAGCCTCATCGAACATCTTCCACATCAAATGACCATCAGACATTGAACATTTGTTACCGCTCAAAGCAGTTCATCAGTCAGCCGACAACTACACAGCGAGACACTCACTGCACGCCTCACGGATACAGAGAACCACCAACTGAACATATGCTGCCATAAATCACATTAAATGAAACATTTAGGTTTTTTAAATGCATAATCTAAATATTAACCCTTTGATCAAGAATGAAGAAAAACAAGTTAATCAGCTTATTGCATTTGTTTACTAAAATATACAAAATGTTTTTTTTCTTAACTAGATCACACTAAACTGACTCCTTACTACAGTACTTGTTAAAAGTTTGGATTTTGATTTTTAGACGTTTTTAATAAAGCCTCTTCTGCTCACCAAGGCTGCATTTATTTAATGAAAATTACAGTAAAAATGTGAAATATTATTACAAATTAAAATAACTGTTTTCTACATGAATATATTTTAAAATGTAATTTATTCCGGTGATCAAAGTTGAATTTTCAGCATCATAACTGCAGTCTTCATTCTCACATGATAAATAATGCTTTTACAATAATTGAGCAGCAAATCAGCATATTAGAATGATTTCTGAAGAATCATGTGACACTGAAGACTGGAGTAATGATGCTGAAAATTCAGCTTTGCATTACAGGAATAAATTGCATTTTAAAAAATATTCAAATAGAAAACAGTTATTTGATATTGTAATATTTTTTCACATTTTTAATGTCTTTACTGTATTTTAGAGCACATATATGCAGCCTTAATGAGCATGAGACTTCATTAAAAATATTTAAAAATCGTAATGTTTCTAAATGTTTGACAAGTACTGAATCAGTATTCATTTACTATAGAGAACACAAAGGAGTCCAGTTTTATAAACTTTACTTCAATTGTTTGTGTTTCACTCACTCATCTTCAACATTGTGTCTTTGCTTTGTCTGGGATTCAGACGATGATTTGTTCATTCGCTCTGTATAACTCAATTTCCTGAGGCAGTTTCCAGTGCAAATGCAAACTAAGAGATTCGCTCCCATTTGGATCCCGTATCTGGTTTCCATGAGGACAGCTGGGATCTTTACTTCCTGTAGAACAGGATACAGAACTCAGTCCTCGCAATCGACCTTCCTTCTGCAGTGCATCAAGTAAACTAGATATCAATAACCATTTTCTACTTCATTACACTGGCTTTCAAAAATTTGGGGTTGGATTTGTTTTGAAAGAAATTAATACTTTTATCTACCAAGGATGCCAAAACCAAGGAAGTTTGTCAAAAGTGACGGTAAAGACATTTATGATGTTACAAAAAACTTCTATTTCAGATAAATGCTGTTGCTTTCAAATTATCATTAATCAAAGAATTCTAAAAAAAAAAAAATGTATCTCAGTTTCCACAAAAATATTAAGTAGCACAACTGTTTTCAACATTAAAAATGTTTCTTAAGCAGCAAATCAGTATATTAGAATGATTTCTGAAGGATCATGTGACACTGAAGACTGAAGCAATGGTGCTGAAAATTCAGCTTTGATCACAGGAATAAATTACATTTTACAGTATATTCAAATAGAAAACAGTTTTTTGAAACTAAAATAATATTTCACTATTTAGCTGATTTTATTGTCATTTTAATCGAATAAATGCAGGAGAGACTTCTATCAAAAGGAAGCGTAAACATTTAAACAGTATGTCTGCATGCACCGTCTGGCATTTTTTAGACATCCATGTTTCTGTTAAACTGTTCACAAACCAAATATTTCAACACTAGTCCATTATTCTGGTATCATTAATTCAGATCTTGCATCTAAATGGCATATAAAACCAAAACAAACTGTAGTCTAAATGGACTGATCAAGCTGCCTTTTTTTCATTTTAGCATTAATCTATACTGCAATATTAAGCCATTGAGTCTTTGTTTACCTTTGAGTGACTCTGGTTGGTTTGGCATAACAACAAATCTATTCTACATGCTTATTGATGCAACAGCTGTCGTTTTTCTGTTTGAACTTATCTGATTCAGAAATCTCAGTGTATTAAGCGGCTCTTCCAGGTGAAAGAAAACAGCGCTCTGAATCCATAATCATAAGGATAATACAATTACAGCAGAGCCCTGCGGCATAACGTTGAATTAATCAACACCGAACCTGCATTTACAAGCATCTGAGATGGCAAAAAAAAATCCCTAAACATTAAAGATATCAAATATATATATATAAATAAATCAAAAAATAATAAAATGCTGATTGCAAAAAAATATATATATCTTTATACCATATGAAATGTTAAGAAATTAATACTTTTATTAATCAAAGACGCATTAAATTAACCAAAAAGTGGCAGCAAAAACATTTATGTTGTTGAAAACAGATTTCTGCTTCAAATAAATACATTTATAAATTAAATTATTATTTTTGCGATTCAGTTTGATGCCACTAGAGACATAAAAATTACACACTTCTTTTTTAAGAAATAGAAAAAAAAAATAGCACATACAATAAGTTTTTATTAACATTAAGTAATGCATGAGGCACCATTAACTAACTTCAGCATAAATGTTAATTTGTGGATATACTAATACGTTTAACATTTCCAGTTATTAACATTAGTTAAAGCATTATGAATGAACATGAATTAAACATGAACAATAATAAATGTGTAAATAATGTACAAATTGTTGTTCATTATTAATTCATGATATCTGATGCATTAACTAATGTTAACTAATTAAAAACTAAATTGTTCCCTGAAAAAAATATTTAAAAAACATAATCATTATATATCAATATTTATCTATCTATTTATCTTAAATGTTATTTATTTTAATTGCCAGTGTAAAGAACTTTGGTAAAATGTGTTGTTTGCATTGAAATCGAAATTCCACAAATAACTTTTTTTTCAGTAACCAAAATAATGACCTGAAGAATCTATAATGAAACTCAAGGTTTCAAGGTTTACTTAATGAGCCCTGTTTGTGAGTGTTTTTGTTGATATAGCAAAAAGCAAACATTTGTACATCCGTTCAAGGCTAAGCCATCTAGATAACTTGTTTCCTAAGAGGAGGTCGTTTGCAGGAGCGGTGCACTTTATGTTTGTAGATTGCTTCGAGTTGCTCCCTCATGCGTGTCGTGAATGCAAAGCGCCCGTACTTTCAGAAAAGGCAAGAACACTGTGTCTCACCTTTACTGCGCTTTCCTACAGGAGTTAACAAGGCAGGTCTCTGTACAGCACTGGTCTAATTGCATATTGCAGACAAATTACCAATCGCAACCTCATAATTATGCAAAGTAGCCGCTCCTGACGGCACCGCCGGCCCACCCGATCCACCCGCAGCATCTTAATTGATAAAAGATAGTTATCGTACCTCAGTGCTACAGACCTGGAGGTTATTTTGTTCGATCTGGAGGGAGTTATTGATGAACAACAGCTAGGAGTTTAGTTTTACTCATGTTTGCTTTTAATGAACGAACTATTTTCCGGGTCAAATAAAATGCATTACCTCTGGGGAACGTTTAAACTCACATCAGTGGTAATCCCAAATAACCCAAAGCAGAAGACCCTTAATATTTTCTAAAATGGGTAGCTGATTATCATACTGGAAGCGTAATAAGTGTTAATTAAGTAAATTGTTAAGGGATTTAAGTGGCACCGAGGAGTCAGTGTTAATTACGACCAACTATTTGTCTTGAAACAAATTAATTTAGAAGTTGACATCTTTATTTTGTGACAGCTTCTATTATGGTTGAGTGATACAGCTGAACAAATATACATATCTTAATGTTTTTTGAAGTGCAAATAGTCATTTTCTCTAAAGGAACACAAGGAAAAATTATAATCATTTGTACTTATGTGCAAGAGTAATAATACAATTACTGTACTGTAATATGCTCACCAAGGCTTCATTTATTTGATCAAAAATACAGTAAAATTGTGAAATATTTTTACTATTTAAAATAACTGTTTTCTATTTAAATATACTGTAAAATGTAATTTATTTCTGTGATCAAAGCTGAATTTTCAGCATCATTACTCCAGTCTTCAGTGTCAAATGATCCTTCAGAAATCATTCTAATATGCTGATTTGCTGCTCAAGAAACATTAATGACTATTAAGCAACAGTAATAATGCAGTTACTTTACTGTAATATGCTTACCAAGGCTTTATTTATTTGATCAAAAATACAGAAAAATTGTGAAATGTTTTTACAATTTAAAATACCTGTTTTCTATTTAAATATATTGTAAAATGTAATTTATTTCTGTGATCAAACCTGAAATTTTAGCATCATTACTCCAGTCTTCAGTGTCACATGATCATTCAGAAATCATTCTGATTTGCTGCTTAAGAAACATTTATGACTATTAACTGTTAAAAACGGTTGTGCTGCTTTATATTTTTGTGGAAACTGCGATACATTTTATGTTTCAGGATTCTTTAATGAATAGAATGTTGAAAAGAACAGCATTTATGAAAAATAATTTTCTGTAACATTCTAAAAGTTTTTACTGTCACTTTGATCAATTTAATCATTCTTGCTGAATAAAAAATATATATTACTGACCCCAAACTTTTAAAAGATAGTTTATATTTTTAACAAAAACATTTTAAAACACAAAAATGATTTTTCAACTGATGACACAAACAAAACAGAGTTATAAATCAATTCACAGAACCTAAGACATACAAAATAAACAAACCTACCAACTCAAATGCCATTTTTGCTACCTAAAAAACACCTAAAATGACTCCTACTCTCTAAAGCATCAAAACGTTGATGTCAATGATAATTTTCATTCACTTACTCTGAGACTGTGCATACAGAAATGCTATTTTGTCAACTTTAACCACTCCAAATGTTACTTAATTATATATTGTCGACAGCATCATTGCAGAAATCACATATATCGCCCTATTTTCCAAACACAGTGAAGTCCAGTCAAAAGCCTCATCCACAGTGATTCAGAAACTCATTGACTGACAGACGCTTAGACACAGAGCTTTAATTAGAGACCAAAGTGTGACTGAACTGTTTCAAAAAGCCGTCAGAACTCCGCTTGAGTCTGTCTGGACTTTGACAAGACAACCGTCAACACATTTCTGATCAATTAATCAGTGTTAAAGTCGCCATCTGCTCTCGGCAGGCTTCTGCACCCATAGGACAGAAAAATCAGAAACAAAATTTCTGTAATATCAACTGTTACTCCTAGACAACAACAAGAATACATCAGATTTAATGAGACTTTTGCTTCTCAGTTGTTTCTCCTGAAAAAAAGAGCCCAATATTTTTAATCAACATCTCATAACTAAAGCTTCTGCAATCATTTAGTCTTAAACCCCGCCCCTGAGCTTAAACCACGCCACATTTGAATGCCACGCCCACATCTCAACATCCAATCAACAACTGATGCATTAGAACCAAGTCTCCGCCTAACCAGATCATCATAATACAGAAAAAAGGTCACTATACTTTAAACAAAGCTTGACCGAAAACTCCATTAAACCTCCATTAAACCTCCATTAAAGGCATAAAAAAAGCAATATCTGAGTGGTTTTGGCCCAGTAAGCATGTTTCACTTGTGCCAACTGGGGACTGGCGCATCTCCGCGTCCTCTATTTCTATTAAGCATGTCTAAACATCCACAGTCCATTTGTGTCTACCAAGAGAATAACCCTTCACTCACACTCATATTTCATTCAGATACTGCACAGAGCATGCCGAGTTCACACTGGAGCCGATGCAGTTTTTAATACCTGTATGAGGTTACGTAACACACCATGTTAGTTCAAACACTGTGTACTTGCAGTGTAAATAAATTAAAAAATTTTAAGATCTTGTATATTTAACTATGGAAGCACATTTTTGCCAAAGAAGAAGAAAGTCATGCTTTGGTAAATCAAAACTGATGATTTGAATATAAAGTCATAATTATGAAATTAAATATGGCAAATTATGAAATATTAAGCCTTGTGAAATAAAAGTTTAAAATATTAAATACAGTCAAAATTGTGAAGTATACAGTTTAAATTCAAAATTCTTTCTTACAAAAATTCAATTTTTTTACATCATAATTATGACTTACCTCATAATTTTTACTTTTTTGTCATAATCAAGACTGATATTTATTAACAACATATCATACATATCATAAATGATTTTTTTTTCTCAGTTTTGACAACTTATGTAAAAGATTACTTAATTTACGCCATAATTTAGACTTATCTCATAATTTGCTTTTTATCTTAATGTTACCTTTTTCATTCATAATTGACTTTTTGTTTCATATTGTTGACTATTTATGTCATAATTAAGACTTTTTGTCTCAGGATTGACTTTATATCTCATAATTGTGACCCTGGATCACAAAACCAGTCATAAGGGTCAATTTTTCAAAACTGAGATTCATACATCATCTGAAAGTTGAATAAATAGGCTTTCCATTGATGTATAGTATAGTATATATATAGGACAATATTTGGTCGAGATACAACTATTTGAAAACCTGGAACCTGTGGGTGCAAAAAAATCTAAATATTGAGAAAATTAATAAAGTTCTTAACAATGTATATTACTAATCAAAAATTACGTATATTTACAGTAGGAATTTTACAAAATATCTTCATGGAACATGATCTTTACTTAATTTCCTAATGATTTTTGGCATAAAAGAAAAATCAATAATTTTGACCCATACAATGTATTTTTGGCTATTGTTACAAATAAACCCCAGCGACTTAGGACTGGTTTTGTGGTCCAGGGTCACAATTATGACATATGTCATAACTATGATTTTTATCTCATGACTTTAATTTTCAGCTTGTTGCAAAAAGTACGTTTTATGCGATAATTTAGACTTACCTTATAATTTGCTTTTTATCGCAATGGTAACTTATTATTATTATTATTAACTTATTATTGACATTTATCTCATAATTTTGACTTTTCGTCTCATATTCTTGACTACGTCATAATTAAGACTTTTTGTCTCAAGATTGACTTTATATCTCATAATTATGGCATATGTCATAACGATGATTTTTATCTCATGACTTTTCATTTTCGACTTTTTGTCAAAAATAACTTTTATGCCATAATTTAGACTTATCTTATAATTTGCTTTTTATCTCAATGGTAACTTATGTCATAATTGACTTTTAGCTCATAATTTTGACTTTTTGTCTCATATTCTTGACTATTTATGTCATAATCAAGATTTTTTTGTCTCAAGATTGACTTTATATCTCATAATTTTGACTTATGTCATAACCATGCTTTTTATCTCATAATGACTTCTCATTTTCAACTTTTTGTCAAAAAGCTTATGCCATAATTTAGATTTATCTCATAATTTGCTTTTTATCTCAATATTAACTATTTATGTCATAATTGACTTTTACCTCATTATTTTGACTTTTCTTTGCATATTCTTGACTATTTGTCATAATTAAGATTTTTTATCTCATAATGACTTCTCATTTTTGACTTTTTGTCAAAATAACTTTTTCCATAATTTAGACTTCTCATAATTTACCTTTTATCTCAATGTTAACTATATCTTATAATTGACTTTTATCTCATAATTTATGACTATTTATGTCATAATTAAGATTTTAAGTCTCAAGAATGATTTTTTATCTCACAGTTATGACTTAACATGAGATTTTTATTTCATAATTTTTATCTCAGTGTTAACTGTTATATCATAATTGACTTCTCATAATTTTGACATTTCATCTCATATTTTTGACTGTCATAAATGACTTTTACATCATAATTTAGACTTTTATCTCATATTTTTTAGTCACAATACTTTATCTCATTTTTGACTTTTTATGTCATAAATGACTTTTACATCATATTTTAGACTTTTATCTTACAGTTTCTAATAGTTTTAACTTACATCATAATTATGACTTTTTGTCTTATAATTTTAACTTTTATGACTTTTTGTCATACAGTAACTATAGTTTATGAAAGCATGATTCTATGTTTTTTTCTTGTATGGTGGAATTGGGGTTCCATATCTAACAGATGATGATATGTATGCATTTGTAGTGGTGTCTGTTGACGTACCTCTTCCCACTGGTGAATATAGCGGATAAGCCGAGAGAGACGCAGCAGCCTCAGCAAGCTCAGGATTTTAGTGAAACGCACAATCCTCAGGGCTCGTGCAGTCTTATACACCTCCGAGTCTATGCCCTTTTCCACGATCAGGAAGATATAATCCACTGGAATGGACGAGACAAAGTCCACAATAAACCAGGTCCTCAGGTACTTCTTCTTGATGGTCTTGGGGTCCAGGATGATGTCGGAATTGTCCTCGATAATGATGCCCGTGCGGAAGTTGAGCACAAGGTCCATTAGGAAGAAGGTGTCGGAGACCACGTTGAAGATGATCCACGGCGTGGTCGTCTCGTCTTTGAAGAAGGTGATGCCGACGGGAATAATGATCAGGTTGCCCACCATGAAGAGAAGCATGGTGAAATCCCAGTAGAACCTGCAGAAGAGGAAGCAAAGAAATTGGCTTTATCCAACACCATCTTATAAGTCAGTGGTAAGTTAATGTGATTTTACTACCGCACATTTGTAAACCCTAGGTTGATGTTCCTATTTGCATATTTACGAGGTTAACATGACTGTGCTTACATGCACAAAAATATTAAAATATAAATCAGAATTCAGTCCTATTAACATTTTGCATGCATCATGTACATGCATAAACCAAGTGACAAGAGGAAGACATTAGTCCAGAAATCTCAGGAAAAAAAAACAGCTAAAAAATAAAATAATAAAAATAAAAAAGACAGCAGCTTACATATGCATATATTATTTTACATTTTCGGACTTTACATTAGAAATGCATTCATTTATATTAACTAACAATGTGCAATACAATTGTTATAGTATTTATTAATCTTTGTAAAAATAAGTTAATAAAAATAATTATTTTATGACTATTCATTGCCCATGTTAGCTTAAGTCTGGGAAATAAAATTGACTAACAACTTTGGATTTTAATAATGCATTAGCAGATGCTGAAATTAACTATGTATTGAATAATTGATGAGGGGCTGTTTAGAAAATAATGCACACTCAAGATGGTGATGCAAAGCGGAGTCACCCAATCAGATTCGAGCATTTAAAAGCAAAATTTAAATGCTTTAGAAGTTTTTTTCATGGTTAGGTCATTTTAACCAATGCACTCAACTAATGTTAACAAATGGAACCTTACTTTAAAGCGTTACCAAATTTTTGATCATGTAGACACCTTATTTGCAATATGCACAGTAACTGAACATTAATTTATCAGTAAATATGTCAAACAAGACATATTTTAGATAGAGATTAGATGCGAACAGTTGTGAAAAGACAAGCTGTTGAAACATTTTTGCAATGAGGAAGAGACATATTTTTAAAAAGCATTTAACAAACATTTTTAGAACATCATGACCTGCATTTGTAAGATTTTCATGACCTACATTTGACAATTCATGCTGCCCTTGAGTGCTTTTGTTAAGACATGAATGAAAATTAATGAGTCGTAAATTGCTGTCCAAAATTGAGAAAATTCAGCATAATAAATAGCAAAAGCAAGCATCTCCAGCATTTCCAGATGAGAATTGACGGAAAAGAATACAAATGTCTTTGCTTAGTCTGAATATGCTATTTAAATGCATGCAAAAATATTCTGACAGCTGTCAATCCAAGAGTCTATTGTGAACATTTCTGCTTTATAATGCATTGCAGCATGCACGTCACCCACATAAGGTACATTAAACAGTTTTGTTATGAAAACAACACTAAAAATCAATAACATTAGCATTGCAAAGATGCACACAACAATGCATTACAATGTGCTGTAGAGAATGCTTTATAGTGACCTTGTGAAAAGGGCAAGAGTGTCGAAAACCTCAGAAGACCCCTGATATTTGAGAGTCTGACACGGCTATGACTGGTGCAAGTCAATTCCTGAGGGTCTGAAATAAAGGTCTACGTGGAGCGGATGTGATCCGTTTCCACGTGGTGCTCGCAC
The DNA here is from genome assembly GCA_012976165.1 of Labeo catla. Classification (NCBI taxonomy): domain Eukaryota; kingdom Metazoa; phylum Chordata; class Actinopteri; order Cypriniformes; family Cyprinidae; genus Labeo; species Labeo catla. The sequence continues at coordinate 181,103 of VONZ01000456.1, forward strand.
ACGTGTACAACTCAAGGTCACAGCAGCGCGCGCTAAGGTGCATGCTGACTCATAACTGGAGACTGATGCAACTCGTACACAATGGCAGCTTCTTTTCGCAAGGTTCGCACAGCTGATCGGCTCTAAGAAGCGCTGAAGGTCTTTGATATGTCAAGATGACTTTTAAAGGAGTGGGAGTATTGAAATAAATATGCATTAGTTTCAGGGTTTCGAGGCAAAATTATACGGATGTGTGCATGTCATTGTGTAGCTTGACTAAATTGCAGAAATTGGATGCATGTTTTTATCATCAACAATATTTATCTATCATCTGATGAGGTCTTATTGTACACAATGCACTGCAGCATTCAGTGCTCTTCATCCAACATAATCATTTAAAGTTACTCACATGTTGCATAAATGCAAAATGCAACCTGATGCACGAACGTCAAGCAATGCAAACCTTAAGAGTAAAGAGTCATCCAGTAGTTTTCATAACATGCAAAACACGTCCAGACTGACTGTGGTGCTAAAATGATGTTCCTCACTGATACAGACATAATGCATAACAGCATGACCATCTGCAGACTAACACTTGAGTGAAAGTTTGGTGTGTCTAAATTGTATTTATTGAGGTTAATGCTTCAGCTTTTTTAAACATTGAGATATATGCATTGTCAGAATGAATGCTATTATTACTAGACAAAATTGCTTATGTGCTTCAATGTATTTGGTCTCACGTTGTTATCTAGTCAGGTAGAAATACATCTAACTCAGCATGGACAAAAATGCTTATGTGCCATAATGTGCATGCTCAAAAATGCTATTGCTTTTTATAACCATAACAATAGCCTGGTCAGATTACATATATATATACTCAAATAAAAATGCATGTTTTTTGGAAGTGTGTGTATAGGTTGTAGTAGCTTTTGAGGGCCAAATTGTGGAAAGTGTCTTGTGAGGACATTTATTTAAAGTGACCCTGCTATAGCCAACAATACATTGTATGGGTCAAAATGACCAATTTTGCTTTTATGCCCAAAAATCTGTAGGATATTAAGTAAAGAATGCATTGCTAAGAACTTAATTTGGACAACTTTAAAGGTGATTTTCTCAATATTTGGATTTTTTTTTTTTTTGCACCCTCAGATTGCAGCTTTTCAGATATTATCCTATCCTAACAAACCATACATCAATGGAAAGCTTATTTATGTATCTTTTAGATAATGTATAAATCTCAATTTCAAAAATATACCCTTATGGCTGGTTTTGTGGTCCAGTGTCACATATTGTATTTAGTGTAAAAGTACTGATCAACAGGTTTGTTGGTTTAGGGTTCGAAAGTCTGAAACCACTATTAAAATACTTGCATTATTAATACAAATGCTAAAAATGTAAATATCAGCATAAATCTGAGAATGCATCTGTTGCTAAATGACACTATTAGTGCATGATCTTAAAACTCTCTCATGCATCTTTAATATTGTTTCAGAATTGAAATGAATAAAAGCACACTTTTGGATGCACGTTTCATTCATGGGTTACATTTGGTCCGTATATGCCATCATGCAAAGTTTCTCCAAGCGGCTGCTCTTACCTGAAGTCGCTGTAGGGGTGAATGATCCAGTTGCCCGCCGATTTGACGCGCTCCTGCTCCTTCTCCACCGCCTTCTGGCTCCCGTACATGCGCAGGGAGAATTTATTGACCCCGGGCTGCAACATGCTGCTGAACTGCCGTTGCATGAAGCTCGCCTGGCTGCCCCGGGTCTCGGCGTCCTCCTGAGCTCCATCCTCGGATTTGAGGAACGTCACCGAGTTGCGGGGCTGCTGCTGCGCGCCGTGGATGGAGGACGAGGCTTTCCTGCTGGGGGCGTTGGAAAAGGACACTTTGGAATCCTTCTTCTCCGGGACCCCGGGGTTCGACGCGTCCTGCCCCTGCGTGCTGGTCGCGTCCACGCTGGTCGTTGAATTGCAGGTTGCGCGCTTGCTCCCGTCCGGCTTGGACATGATGGAGCGGAGGCTCCCGGTGCCGGAGTCCCTCCTGCACTCCCCGTTCTTGTTGCATTTCATGCTGGAAAGCGGTGCTGAAGGATTGCCGTCGCCTTCGGCAGCATTACAAGCCTCTACCGTCACGGTGGCCACTACGGTAGACGCTTTGCCTCCTCCTCCTCCGCCCTTAACGGTGTCGTGGCGACCCGCAGGAGCAGCAGCAGCAGCAGCAGCAGCATCACCATCACCCGGGCGCGCATCAGTGGAAGTGGAGCTCCTGGATGCGCCTCCTCCTCCTCCTCCTCCTCCCCCTCCCGCTCCTCCCGGTGCGCAGCTCTTAATCTGGACGCTGCTCCCTCCTCCTGTTCTCCTCAGCCGCGGATGCTGAAACTTGGATTCCTCCTCTGCTTCGTCCGTCTCCTCCATGGCGACGTGATTGGGTTTCAGGTTCGACCCGGCGGCATCCGAGTTGGACTCCAGGCAACTCTTGGCGGTGCTGTTCCCGGTGCAGTGGTACGCTGGCGCGCTCTTATGGGCCGCTTTCTTCGTCATGGCAACATCCGAACCGGGCGAGAGCTCATTCCGGTCCATGTCATTCACCGGATCAGATTTGGCCTGTAATTATCTTTGCGGGAAACCAATCAGCAGGGATGATGGGTGAGAGAGAAAGAGAGGGACAGGGAGAGAGAGAGACCTACGTGATTTCTTTGCCAACAAAATGAAACAGCTCTTAGTTTATTAACTGTTTGTTGGGTCACTCCTGCGCGCATTTTCCATTTCAATAACCACATTTTTATAAGATTTGAAACATTTAAACAGCTCGTCATTTCGAGCTAAATTAATAAGCAACAGCAGGCTGTGATAGCCAATATGTCTATATGCAGAGCTTTTAAAGTTATTTAGTTAAATCAGGCCTTGTGCTCAAGGTCATGACATTTCAAAATGCTTATTAGAAAGAGAATTCCATTCTGATATATCAACATGCGTGATAAATCAGCACTAAACAATAAAAAATAAACATCTGAGAAACTAAAATCAATTCTATAGGCGCCTACATGGCGTCAGAACTTAAAAAAAGGTACAAAAGCTGTCACTACGGCGGTACCTTTTCAAAAGTAACTAAAATAAAAAATAAAATATAGCATTTAGGTACTAATATGTACACTTTGGGTAGCTTTAAGATACTAAGAAGCACTAATTAGGATAAATCAGGTACAAATGTGTATCGTTTTCAAAGGTACCTTTTTGTCTGAAAATGTAAAATTATTTATTAACAAAGTTGTCACAGTCACACTTCAAGTGTTTTAATAACACAATTGGTCAGTTGAAATAGAATTTATAAACTGATAAATATATTAAAATATTTTAAAAAAATTTGAATTTAAAAATGTTTTAAAAATTAGAAACCTAAAAGAAAAAAAAATTCTTAAATATTTTAATCACAAATATAATAAATAATAATTATAATAGCATAATAACTTGAGAACTTATAGTAGTATTAGGATACTATTATAGTTTGTATTTTCAGTTTTCATTTTATTTAATGTCTTAGTCATTTTTTAAATCTAAAAAACTGAAATTATTTTTTAATTTACCCAAAACTGAAATAAAAAAGAATAAAAACAATATTATTTACATATTAATATAAAAAACTGAAAAAATGTACATGTATATAAATATAAATATTATACTTTTATTTTAATATACACACACACACACACACACACACACACACATACATATATATATATAGCATTTGTAACAATTGTAACAAAATGTAACACTGATCTGGGAACAGGCCAACATTTTTTGTTTTTGCAAACCGTATAATAATAAAATGCGGGCCGTATTAATTATGTATGCATACGCTAACAGAAAAAAAGCAGGCTTCTGTTCTGTTAATCTGTTGTCCTCCCAGTCCTACTGACTTAAAAAGTAATCAATCAAGTCTGTTGTGTCTGTGCAGAAATCTATAAATGACTGAGGTCGCATGCATAAACAGATGGCTGGGAATATTTGTAGTTACTACTGTCGCATAAACAGTCTGGCACTTTTTGTGTCTAAAACTGCAGCTGTCGTCATGGCGTTGTGATGTCATAACAGCAGAGGATGCGCTCAATGACAGGCAACAGAGTGAAATCAGACTGCAGCGCGGCGCCACCTACCGGCGCACAGGCGGAACTACAGCAGCTCACAGACAAGAGTTGTGGACAACCACTGGGGTCATTCAGCTTTAAAGACCTGTTGAATGTCTTAAGAATCCAGATTTAGCTCAAATACAGATCTCCAAAAGAACAAAACACAGTGTAATTTGTCAGTAAATTACTATTTAGCGACCTTATCTGCCCAGATGCTCTCAAAAAGTAGTGTAGCAATAATCTTCAGAAGTATATCAAACACACTCAGGGGAAAAACAAGGTGCAAAAGCTGTCACTGGGGCAGTATCCTTTCAAAAGGTAATATGTACACTTTATAAACGAATGCGTACCTTTAATGTACTAATACTTAGTATTAGTAAATAAGTTACAAATGTATACCTTTTGAAAAGTAAACATATAGATGTTAGCTGAAATGTTCAGGAATGTTTGCCATTAAAGAAAAAAAAAAAAGAGTGGGATAAAAAAGGGCAAAAACATATTTTTGCAAATATGTTACTAAAATATTTAAAATATTTAGATTTAATAATATTTTAAATAAACTAGAATAATAAAAGAAAAAAATATTAAATATATTAATCACCAATATATTTACACATTTGTAACAACATTAAGACACTATTATAGTTTTTTTTATTATTTTCAGTTTTCATTTTAATTTTATTTAATGTCTTAGTTATTTTGAGTAATTGTTTTTTCAAATATAAAAAGCTGAAATAATTTTAAATTTACCTAAAACTGGAATAAAAATTAATAAAAACTATATATTTGCATATCTATATATCTATATCTATCTCTCTCTCTCTCTCTCTCTCTCTCTCTATATATATATATATATATATAGCTAAAACATTGCCTTTGCAAATTTAATTTGCAGTACTCAACTAAAACAGAAATAAAAAAATAAGGAAATATTTATATGAAAAAAAAGAAAAAAAGAATAAAAATGGCAAAAGCCCAAAATCACTAAAACAAACTCAAATTAAAATGATAATTTAATTTTATGTTGAATAGTTATTCATAGTTTTATTAATATTTATCATACAAGTAAAATAAAATATAAATATTAGATGAAAATCTTAAATATTAAAAAAGTAGAGATTAAAAAATAAAAAATTAGAAATTCTGTCTTGGCAACAAACTAAAGTTTAAATGAAATAAAATACAAATATTAAATAAGGCCAATAAAAATAAAAGAAAGGCCTTGGCAACTATATATAATACTATATATTTTACAAATTTATATTTATTTATTTTTTTCCCACACTTTTGAGTTTACTTTAGCACCTCAAGTTAATTTAAATTAACTGTTGTAATTATTTGATTTAACATTTTATGGTTTTAACTTAAAAAACAGTTTTGGTTACAGGTTCCAAGGAGCATTATGTGCAAGAAAATCTGAACGTACTTACATTGATTTACTGCATAATGTGAAATATTTCTTCATTTTCCATCACATCATAATTTTTCCAGGTTTAAATGAAAAAAAAAAAAAAAATCCCAGATTGTCAATTCAAGACTTTCAGATCTCACTGCATGTTCCCTTCTTTCATAATAGACACATGCATGACATTAACATTGATTAAACACGAGAGAAAGCTCATTTGTGATCACCATCTGTTCCTGACCACTTTCACAAGCAGAAAGCATCATCCTGAGCACATCATCTGCAAAAAGCAAGTCATCTTCCTCCTTGAATATCATTGATGCTGACCTACAGCAGCAGACCGCAGTCATTAAGGAGGATGCCGGCTCACAGAAGTCCTGCAGACTGTCAGATCTTACCTTGTTTTCCCTGACGCTGACGTGTGACCGAAAGCAGCCAATGCAGAGAGTGAAGCGCACCTCCAGAACAGCAGCCCGGAGCAATGACATTGAAAGGTTGTCTCAATCCGGCGGAGGGAAAGAGAGAGACAGAGAGAGGTGGGACGCCGCGTCCCTTCACTGATGGAGCGTTTGACCTCTGGAGGTCAGAGAGGTCGCCATGCTCCCAACCACACGCGCTGCTTCCCACTTGGGAAGTGTTTAACCTGAGCAGCTCCGGATTAATCTCTCTCGCTCTCTCTCTCTCTGCCGAACTGAATGCCGGCACTCACTTCCTGGTATGACACATTTAAGGATGATGCTTTGGGCTTCATTTGCATAAAAGGCAAAGTTCCAAGAAAGCAGGAGATCTGTGGATCGATCTTGGAAGCTTTTCAGACTCAGGAGATCAACAGGGTTCCCACAGGTTTTCACCAATGTCCTGTGTTATTACTGAGGTTTTTATAAAAAGCATTACATTTAATAGATTTTTACTGCTGAGCATAAAAGGAAAAACACATTCAATATGACTTTTACAAATGAGTTTCTCTGGGAACGACTGGGAATTCTGTATCACATACTGAACTGTGAAAAATCATTTGAAAGGCCGGAAAGTTGCTTTTGGTAACTGAAATAAAGCTGAAACAAAAATGTTAGATGGAAAAAAAGTTAGAAACATTGCCTTTGCAACTAAATGAAACAGGTCTAAAACAGAAATAAAACTAAGCAAATATTTATATATAAAAAAAAAAGTAATAAAAATGGCAAAAGCACAAAATCACTAATTAAAAATACACATTAAATCTTAAAATATAAAAAGGCTAATTTAACTGAATAGTCAATAGTTATTAATAGTTTTATAAATATTTATAATAGAAATAAAAGATAATATTAGAATTAAAATGATTAGAATTAGAATTATTCTAATTAAAAATTAGAAATGTTGCCTTGGCAACCAACTAAAGTTTAAATGAATTACTAAAACTGAATTAAGCAAATAAAATCCAAAAGTAGTAATAACGGCAAACGCACAAAATCACTAAAACAAACTAAAATTAAAATTAAATCTTAAAATATATATAAAAAAACGAATTTAATTGAATGGTCAGTAGTTATTAATAGTTTTAGAAATATTTCTAATAGAAATAAAAAATAAATAAATATAATAAAATGATTAGAATTATTCTCAATTAAAAATAAGAAATGTTGCATTGGCAACAAACTAGAGTTTAAATGAATTACTAAAACTGAATTAAGCAAATATTTATATAAAAATAAAATCCAAAAGTAATAAAAATGGCAAAGCACAAAATCACTAAAACAAACTAAAATGAGAAATTAAATTTTAAAATATAAAAAAGCTAATTTAATTGAATGCTTAATAGTTATGAATAGTTTTATAAATATTTATAATAGAAATAAAAGATAAATATTAGAATTAAAATGATTAGAATTAGAATTATTCTAATTAAAAATGAGAAACGCTGCCTTGGCAACAAACTAAAGATTAAATGAATTACTAAAACTGAATTAAGCAAATATTTATATTAAAGAAAAATCAAAAAGTAATAAAAATGGCAAAAGCACAAAATCACTGAAATTAAAATGAAATTCTAAAATATATATAAAAAAAAACAACAACTTAAGTCAATAGTTATTAATAGTTTTATAAATATTTATAATAGAAATAAAGGTAAATATTAGAATTAAAATGATTAGAATTAGAATTAGAATTAGAATTATTAAAAATTAGAAATGCCGCCTTGGCAACAAACTAAAGTTTAAATAAATTACTAAAGCTGAAATAAAAATAAAGTCTAATGGAAATACATATAAAAAAGTGAATTTAAAAAAAAGAGCAAAAAAAATTACAAACACTAACATTAAAATGAAATCTGAAAATGTATAAAATAAGATAAACTTTATAAACTCAGAAAAAGGAAATTTAAATGAGAGAATTTAGAGAAAATAAAACAAGTACTTCTGAAATTATATAATATTTCTAAAAGAAATAATAAAAACAAAAATGACAAAAACAACAAAATTACAAAAGCTAAAATGAAAATAAAAACTGAAAACACAAAAGCGATTTGAAATATCAATAAATACAATAATATATAAATAATCCAAAAATAACACTGCAGAAGATGTATTTGTTTAGTGTATACTTTAAACCATAATTTAGTGCACAATCAAGAAAAGGTTTTGCAGGAATGTTTTTTTTCTCCATTTTAGAGCTCAAGCTTATAGAAAAACTGAAGGCTAACATATTTCAAGGGTTTCAGATTTCAAGGGGACCTTTCACACTAAGAAAAAAAGGTTCTTTAGGAAACCAAAAATGGTTCTTGTGTGTCATAACTGCCCAAAAAAAGCTCTTTTGGGAGCCTTTATTTTTAAGAGTGAAGCATAAGAGCAGCAGCAAGGCAGGTCACTAACCGATTCAAGTCAAAACAGCCCATAAGTCTCTAAACATGGTTGATTTAGTGGTCTCACAAAAATACATACACACTGCAAGAGGGCAGAGAGAGCTCTCCGTCTGAAAACACACAGTAGCACAGCACAGGGAGCGCTCATGTTGTTCATAGCCAACAATAAAATAACTTCAAAACGAGTTTGCAGCAACAGGCCGGTCACTCTTGCAGATAATCACAATTAGCAGCTGCTAATGGAGTCTGGCTGGAGATCAGACACACAGCTGCGGAGCAGGCGGCCGATAACACACAGACCGACTGGAGCTGTTACATACAACTCAACACTCAAAAAGAACCTCTGCTACTTTCTGCCATCAAACTTCATTTCAGTCTGATCTGAATAGGACGACCAGCACAATTCAGCACACATTATTTCATGAATTTGTCATAAAATTAAGCTCTTGGCTGTTGAAGAATGAAGCAGCGCATTTTATATTATAACAGACAGCAAACTCGCCACTGGTAAGTTTAATAATGCAGCAGAAAAGAAACAAAACTGAATAAATAATGGCTGCTTGAGGAACTAGAGACGGTGTAAAATGAAAACTAAATTATGAGAGTTTTCGTGACACAGTCACAAGCGATAAAACACGTCATTGTTTTTAAAAAGTTGCAATATAATAACCTTGCTGTTTATGTACATAAATTAAATGGTAACTAAAACTAATTTCTACATTTTTTAATTAAGTAAAATGTCTATTTAAAATGTATAATAATAAATACTAAACATATATAAAAATAAACTTATTTCTAACTTTCGGTTAAAGTACTAAAGCGACTGATTAAAAATTATGATAGTACTAAAAATATTTTAAAAACATTATGTATATTAATTTACATGACTTAAAATAAAGATGCGACTGCAATAAAATATAAAATAATATATATATTTAAACAATATAAATAATAAAATAGAAATAATATAAGTAGCAATCGATTTTTATGCTAAAAATCATTAGGATATTAAGAAAAGATCATGTTCCATGAAAAATTTCCTACCGTAAATATATCCAAACTTAATTTTTTATTAGTAATATGCATTGCTAAGAACTTCATCTGGACAACTTTAAAGGCGATTTTCTCAATATTTTTATTTATTTTATTTTTTTTCAAATTACGATAAATTATAAATTGTCATTTAAAATTTATTTTAATTTAAAAATAATTTTCAGTTAAGGCGAAGTACTAAAAATGAATATTTTAAAATGAATAAAATGCACAAATAATTTAATTTAAATAAAATACATGTTAACTGAAATAAAATTCTAATTTTAAAGTACAAAAATGACTATTATGACTACTCAAAATCAAAAATGACTACTACTACTACAAACTATAACAATAAATACTAAAAATATTACAGAAACAAACATGTTTCTAATGTTCAATTAAAGTACTAAAATGACTATTTAAATATTTTTTAAATAATATCAATTAATACCAAAAAAAAAAAAAAAAGAAGCAAAAATATACAACAAAATTACTTAAACTTGAAAATCAAAATGGAACTGAAAAATACAAACAAAAAACCTAATAAATGTGATAATAGTAGTATATTAACGACATTAAAACACCTCTATGGCACATCCTCATAACTAATACCTTCATATAGGAATCTTGCTTTAAAAGCATCTATCAGGGGAAAAATGAATTGGAACAAAAATCACAGAAACTGTGGTGTTAGTTTGTGTTCTTGATCTGTGTAGAGAAAAATAACAGTTTTATGAAACATTTCATCATCAGCAGTGATACATTCATTCATTTGTTCATTTGTTTGTTGTTCTCCTTTATTATGATTTACAAAAACAAACCATTTAACTTAAAATAAGTTAAAAAAAAAAAGTTGCCTTGAACTGAAAGTCACTGAATATGTGTGGCAGACTGAGAGAAGACAACTGAATGTGAGGAGATTTAAAAATATAAAAGAAAAAAAAAAGTGAGAGAAAGCGAGAGAGAGAGCTTTTATCACGTTCTCGGGCCGTGTGCCGTTTGGATAAAGGCCCGAAAAAACACAGGATGAAATAGAGAAAATATATTTCTCTCAAGAGTTTAAAGGACGATGCTAAATGTAGAAAATCATATTAAATGTTGCCAAAAAACATTCACACTTTCTTGTTCAATGTTCTAATAATCCTCGCAAAACAAAAAATACTGTGCAAATAAATATTAGGAGAGAAACCTGCACTCAGTGTTTTTCTCAGTCGCAGATGTTCTTGTATCGCTTGGCTTTTCACAAAATGACGCAGTTCTTCTTCTTTTTTTGTGTGTGTTTTCAATAAATATGTTTAATATATATGGGTGAATCACAAAAACATCTCCAGGTTTTACTTAACCCCAAAATCAAAAGAAATAAAAAAAGTATTATGCCTAAAATGCATTTATTATTAAGCATTTATTTACCATAATGCATTCTCATTACTGTAATGTAATATTACAATATGAAATACTGTAATAAAATCATTTATTATTATAAATTAAAGGAAGTACAACTAACAATATAATCTATAAACAATTTCAATCATTTTTTTCATATTACAGTAATGAGGTTTTGCATTATGTTGCATTTATTGTTACGAAAATAATTTTCAAAAAGTAACAAAAAGTTATTGGCGGATCTAAAATAGGCTTTAGCATAATACAGTTTTTTTTCTTCTGATTTTGGGGTGAAATGTGACCGTTTTTGTGAGATTCCCCCATACTCACGTTCACATATCAGCCACTTTTATCCGTAAAATAAAAATCAAATGATAAAAAAAAGGTTCTATTCGAACGCATCCCTTTCGAGAGACACAAAGTCTGCTCCTAAAATGCAGTTCAGCTCGGTGTGTCTTCAAATCTGGCACGGTAACATCCTCGTCCTCTTTTCCTTCATCTCTCTCTTTTCCTCAGCATTTTTCTCACGCTTTCTGCTGATTAAAACCACGTCACGCGGACAGGTGCTGCCGTCTGCCCGCTGCGTGCGCCCGAACCTTGAGGAATGATCGCTCTGAAGTTCAACGGTTTAAAAAAAAAAAAGCAACAAAACGCTGTCTGAAGCAATAGAAGAGTGTATTTTTCTCTTGTTTGGGTTTGGCGTGCTCTCTGACCTTTCTGGACCCGGTTGAGGGCTGGTAAGTGTGTGTTAGTAGTGATGGGCAAGGTTCAGAGGTTTGCGTTCAGCCCTGGTTCCACCGTGTCGTAGATCAGTCACCGGTGGGAGGGGAAGGGCGTGCCACTGCGGCGGGGCTGAGATGATGATGATGATGATGATGTGTCGATGTGTTCGGGATGTGGGCTGAGCTCTTACGAGTTATTGGTGGCGTTCTCGTTGCTCGGAGAGCTGGAGGAGGAAGAGGAGGAGGAAGAGGGGGTGAAATTCATCCCTGATAGGCCGGGCGGATCCGTGGCTGTGTTCTGCCCGCTCAAACTCTTCCTGCACACCGGACACGTGTCATGCTGGGAAAAAACAAAGACAAAGCATGTAACGATTTCTAGTTCAAATAAATGCTGTTCTTTTGAACATTCTATTCATCAAAGAATCCTGAAAAAAAGTATCATGCATACATTTCTTTTTAGCAATTTTTTTTTTTTAAATTAGGAGCGCAGTCAAAATTTCAGGAGCACCTAATAAAAAAAAAATGCCTTCCCATTACGAGGTGATATTTGACTCAAAGTGATTTACAGGCGAATTTTGTTTTTACCATTGTAATGGCATTCTTCTTTTATCTTTTGTCAAATTTGTAAAAATCATATTTTTTAAGCTTTTCAAAATTTCTAATTAAAACAACAGAGAACAAGTAAAATAAGAATAATTTACCAATCACATGAAATCAGTATTAACAAAATTAAATTGTACTACAGAGGTGGCACAGAAGCACACAAAAGTGGAGGTGGCATGAGTGCGATCAAATTCATAAACTCATGCTGAGATAAATGTTTTAAATATAAAATTTTGAACACAGAATTGATTTAAATAATTAAAAATATACTTTAAAAATTAAACCAAATCTGCCAGTAGGTGGCAGCAAGTCACTGATTTAATTACTGAATCATTCATCTGATTTGTTCGAACGGCTGATTCATTCAGGAATAAAGCAAGTGACTCTCTTTAGGAATCTGAAATTATATGCTTTTTTGTCTGGGTTCCTTTGGTAAATTCGTATTTCAGGGGCTAAATATGATGTTATTTTGGTTGCTTTAACAAAAACAACCCACAGCAACAGTTTTAGAGTATCCCAATTCCACAGGAAAACCGCAGACTTGGCAACACTGCGGTTACTCGACATTGGAAACTGTAGTCTAGGATTTTTTTTTTTAATTAAGTACTCAAACTGAATCGAGCAATCATGACAGCTCTAATTTAGTCCTAATTTATATAAATAGCCCTAATGTATTTTTTATTAAAATTTTGAATTTTTTTTTTTCCTGTTTGAATTTCAGTTAAAGCTTTACAAATTTGTGTTTTTGTCATTTTTAAAACTATTTATTTATTATATTTAAGTTTACATGATATTTTAGTTTTAAATGTCTATGGAGTTTTCATTAGTTTTTATTTCAGTTTTAATTTTAGTTATTTTTCTACATAAAGTAAAATTAAATGAAAATGAAAAGTGTTGCTTTGGATATTAAAGTTTTTAATATCTTTTCGTTAAAGGGTAATTTATTTCAAGTAACAAATTTTTTTTTATTAAAACCCTGTTTTTGAAGGATCACGTGACACTAAAGACTGGAGTAACAATGCTGAAAATTCAGCTTTGATCACAGGAATTCAAATAGAAAATTATTTTAAATAATATTTAACAAAATTAAAAAAAAATGTACAGTATTTTTAATCAAATAAATATTAAAAACATATTACCGACTCAAACTTTGTATCTATATATGTTAATATGACATTATTAAACAAAAAAAAAAAAAAAAGGAAATTCATTGTTAGTTTTATTTTGTAATAAAATTACATGAACAAAGAAGTAAACTTGATGTTGACATTTTCGTCATGCCCGTGAATGCTGCACAAATTTCTACAAACCTTAACAGTTAATAAATATTATTTGAATTAAAGCCTTTTTTAAAATACTGTTTCAATTACTGATTTTATTTTTTTCCTATAAATTATTGTTCGTTTTAATTGTTAGCTTTTAAAAACTGGCAAAAGTCAGTTCATGAAGGACATGAACCTCCAGGAATCATTTTGGGGGGGAAACAGCAGCAGAGAGATTAATAAGCATCTGCCATGGATTTGAAGATATATTGTGACAGCAGCTGTTTTTTCTGTTTGATTAAAGCTACAAAAAATATCTGAAAATGAACTAGGTTGACGGCCTCATGCGAGCTAACTGACAATCCCTCACTGAGCAGTGACTAACTTCAGCTCTTTATTCCCATCCTATTCATTTTCTTGTCATCAAGTTAATAAAGAGTTTGACGGGAGCATATTTCTGAAAGCCTGCCGTATTATTTTTTACAGAAGTACTTTTTAATTGCAACACATGCATATTCATTTTAAAAAGTAGGAGAGTTCAAAGGTGCTGTATAACAGGATGAATCCAAACACAGCAGCAGCAGGAGGAGTTATTAGCAGAAATTCAATTTGCAAACTCCTGCCTTTCTGTACAGAACCACGAACCATGAAATTAATGTCACAAACTATGAATTGAAACAGACTTTATCTGGATCATTCATTAACAGCCAAATATACAATGTCAAAAGTTGTAAATATTTGGAGTTTAGATGATTAAGTATAGAGAAATGAAATAAAGCAGAAGAGAAGGCCACCTGCTCGAGCCAGGGAACTATACAGTCGTTGTGAAAGAGATGATTGCAAGGAAGTTGTCTAACGTTCTCTCCTGCGCTGTAGTCTTCTTTACAGACAGGACATTCTAGACCAGCACCTGAACCACAAAAACACACACAAGTCAAAAACAGGAAGCATCAACATCACAATCCAGCACATCATCACTATATCATAATTCTGATGGTGAGTGTAAACTGGCTGCAATGCGAAAATATACAGTACATATGTGATCCCGGATCACAAAACCAGTCTTAAGTAGCACAGGTATATTTGTAGCAATAGCCAAAAATACACTGTATGGGTCAAAACTATCGATTTTTCTTTTATGCCAAAAATCATCAGGATATTAAGTAAAGATCATGTTCCATGAAGATATTTTGTAAATTTCCTACCGTAAAATATATCAAAACTTAATATGCATTGCTGAGAACTTAATTTGGACAATTGTAAAGGTGATTTTCTCTATACTTAGATTTTTTATTTTTTGCACCCTCAGATTCCAGATTTTCAAAAAGTTGTATCTCAGCCAAATATTGTCCTATCCTAACAAACCATACACCAATGGAAAGCATATTTATTTTATTATTGCTTTTTTTTTAAAGTCTCAATTTAAAAAAAATTCCCTTATGACTGGTTTTATGGTCCAGGCCATGGTCACATATGTTCAAAATCGACCAGTCTGTGGGTTTGAATGACTAGAGAATTACTCAACTGTGATTGTGCAAATTATTGTTGCAAAGTATTGTTCAGGTGTTACTTGTTTTATACACACTGCCATTAAAACGTTTGGGGTCAGTAAGATTTCTAACAGTTTTGAAAAAAAAAAAATATATATCAAAAATACAGTAAAAACAGTAATATTGTGAAATATTTTTACAAATTTAAAAAAGTAATGTTTGAATGTGATGAAAAGATGTTTCCTATGTAAATATATTGTAAAATGCAATTTATTCCTGTGATGCAAAGCTGAATTTTCAGCATCATTACTCCAGTCTTCAGTGTCACATGATTCTTCAGAAATCATTCTAATATGCAGATTTGCTGTTCAAGTAACATTTCTGATCATTATCAGCATTGAAAACAGTTGTGCTGCTTCATATTTTTGTGGAATCTTTGATGCATTTTATTTTTCAGGATACTTTGATAGTATAGTATATTTTTATTTAATGGCATGTCAGCATCTTAAGCTATTTTCATGGCAAAAACAATTAAAAAATACAAGTATAGTAAATGCAATAAAAACCAGCAAACAAACAAACAAAAGTTATATTACACAAGATTTTTTACATTAACATATGACAAAAATTCTAAAACTTTTTCTGGCAAAACTATACAAAATTTACAAAATGTAACTATTTTATGTTACTTTGATTCTTCTTTGAATAGAAATAAATGCTGCAAAAGAACAGTGTTTATTTGAAACTGATTTTTTTTGTAACATTATAAATGTCTTTACTGTCACTTTTAATCAATTTAATGCATCCTTACTGAAAAAAATATTTATTTTCTTTAAAAAAAAAATCTTAGTGACCTCAAACTTTTGAACTGTAGTGTGTGTGTATTGTTATATATTACAATTTTTTATATTTATCTTATTGCACAAAAGTATGATTTTGCTCACAAAAAAAAAAACTGAGACATAAATGCAGGAACTTCGCTCAAAGCAGCTCTGAAGTTTGCACTAGAAGGCGTGAATCCTTTACAAAGGCGGTGTTTTGAAAGCTACACCAATCAGTAAATGTAGATGTAGAGTTTTACCATGTGGGAAGTCTAACATGAAACACAGATCAACTAATGCTCCAGCAGTGTGTGGTCATGTATCAGACGTCTGTGTTCTTACCCACGTGCTCCTGTGTTATCTGGACCGTAGGGAGATTCTTAATCTTCTCTTTATCTGCCGGAGGGGGACCCGTATTTTCAAATTGATTTAATAACTACAGGACAACAACAGGGACAAAAAGTGAGTATGTGATAATACTGTTTTTTTAAAAGCACTAATGTAGGAACATGGGGCTCTGTAGAGTTTCATGCTGATTGTGGTTAGAAAATAATGCAATAAGCCACTTGAGGACCTGTGTTATGATGGCATCTAATCCATTGGCACCCCATGCATAGTCCATTGGGTTTGAATGCAGCATTCCCCTGTAGGACAGCAGTTTAGAATCCAGTGATCAGCTGTGGATTGTCAAACACTGAGAAATGATGTAAAAAGAGACAAGGGACTCACCATGGCCCCATCGCCATATTCGGCATGGCTGTCGGAGCAATAATTCCATTAACTAACTGCTGAATGATTCTGTGAAGAAAAAACAAATTAACATTTTCAAACATTTTAAAAATGTAACAAAAACATTTTATTCCACCCTTAAACCTGGCAACACGCTGACAAACATATGAAGAGTTTATTCGCAAACTAGCCAATAATTCAGTTTTAAAAAAATAAATAAATAAATAAATCCTTTTTTTATAATGTTATCATGTTTATTGTGATTTTTTTTGGGTTATATTTACTTTAAATCAAAATAACCCAACTGCAGTTTTATAAAGAAACAAACATGATTTTTGAGTTATCTGTTTTTGCAAATGAGCTCTTCATATATACTTTATTATTACTGTACAGCAGAGATGCCCAAACCAAGGCCTAGTAAAATATTAAAATAAACATATAAATTAGAAATTAAGATATGCTTCAATAACATGTTTTTTCCAGTTTTTTTAACTGACAAAAAAAAAAAAAAAATGTTTGTTTGTTTGGTTGGTTGGTTTTTTGCATTTAGATAAAATTCACACGAGTAAATGATTTTAAATAATTTAAACACTGAAATGTTTTTATTATATTAACATTTTAATATCATATAGTTGGAAATAATGCAATATTTACTTCTTCTGGCCCATGGCAAGTTAAATATTTGGTCTTTCATATTAAGACGTTTGGGCACCTCTTGTCTAGTATATTACACCAGAAATAATATTTAATGAAATGGGGCTCACCACTTCTTTTGACCAATGATTAGTTAGTTGATTACTAGGTAAGGCATTAAAAACAAACTTTCAAAATTTTAGAAAAGCCATCATAAAAAGCTAAAAATAACAAGAAAAAAAAAATAACTACATATCACCTCTAGTAATATTATAAATATGTTATTCATATATATTATTTTTACATAATTTTTTAAAAATGTTATATATGCATTTAATATCTACTCATTTATTACCTTGACATTTGGCCTGGAAATCACATTTTTAAATTCCATACAACTTCCTAATTTGTTTCTATTACAGTTGTAATCCAGAAAAGATGGATCAGTTTAAAAACTTCAATAATTCAAAATGCAAACCCGCCTGAATAAATCTGCAGTACAGTGCCATCTTGCTGAATTCTTACCCTTCTAAAGTAGGTACACCCTCATGCCGCGCTCCTTGTCTTCGGGGAGCGTGTCGCCCCCGTGGCTGTCTCGCCCCGTAGCGCTGTCGCGAGGCCATCTCCCGTTCTCTGCGGTTCTCTGCGTCACGGTTATCTTCCGCTGGCAAACCCGCCCTGAAGTCGAAACCCTCATCGAAGATCCCCAAAGCGAACTGCCCGTATCCATGCGGGAACGTAAACAAGTGCTGGTCCACATTCTGACAGGTGAGAGGTAAAGCATTCATGAGCTTCAAACAGCCAGTTGTTTCACACACACATGATTTGCTTAATGTGGCGTCTGTGGTTTTCTATGCAGTACTGGAGGCCTGGGAGAATATTCTACACTGCTTTCAACAACTTGATGATGATTTGCATGCTTCCATTTGTTAACTATGATAGTCTAGATCTGCATGTTGCCCTGGATAAGAGCTTCTGTTAAATGCATATTGTCAAAGTTTGCATTCTGGGCCAGCAATCTCACTTTCAACTCAATATATATAGACCAAAGTTGCATGCCAGTTACAGAGATACAACGGACGACAGCTCACCTCAAACGAGGGCCGATTCTGATCATTAGACGCTGTGGATGTGGACCCATTCTCTGCACTGAAAGCCAAAAGAGAAAAACATGCAAAGAAAGAGAGCTTTGATAAAAACTGTGATAGAAAATATTAAATCTGTACATTATTGTTTTGTAATGCATGTAAAAATCATTCAGTGTTTAGAGCTAAAATGCCTTCATCCTGTTGAGGAAATCAATGTGACACCGGTTTCCTGATGTGGAATCCCTTCCAGAGAAGCAATTTTTGGCAAAACCGTAACGCAATATTTGATTTTCCTGACCAAATAAATCATTTCTACAAATCCACAGGAGCAGGTCAGTACTATACCTTCCCTCTTCAGGTAACTCCTCGATGAAGCCAGACTCACACCGCGGACAAATGTAATCCTGAGAAAACAGAGATCAGAGCAGTATATTAACACCATATACATAAGATGCTAAGATGTCCACATCAAAAGAAATTGTGAACAAAAGTGATTTAAATTAAATGTACGTAAAGTGACTACTTTTAAGTTTTCAAATACGTTTTTGGAGAATAAAATATCAAAATTTGGTTGAAATAATGTTACATTGTCATTCAGTCAATATTTATGTAAAAATTCAAACAGCATGCTTATTCTGACTTGCACATATTAATGTATATATATATATATATATATATATATGAGAGCACATTAAATTTGATTGTGTTTTAAATGAGTACAAAATTGCGGCAAATTTTAAAAATGTAGAATTACAACTAATTAGTATTAGGGGTGAAAGTAATTCGTCTCTTAATGTCATAAATTGATTTTTGTTGTAAATATGCCTGACAAGATTGCTACACTGAATGACATTTCAGTGGGTGTCTTCGGTAAATTAGGGAAAAATGTAAGATATGTCATTTTTTGCTCAGAAAAACAAAACAAAAATGCAATTAAACAGAAAACGTAAACATTTTTTTTTAAAAGAACAACAATTTAAAGCAGTATTACACCTATTGTTTTTTATGCCTAAACCCTTTTTCGTCTTTGACCCATAAACTTACGTTGAAGTACTAAAATAACTAATAACGTAATATAAAAATAAAAGCTAATTATAGAAAATTACTTAAATTTACACAGCACATAAAATTAATAAAACTTAAAATACAATTTTTTTTCATAAAATAAAATGAAATAAAATTTGAATGAAACCTGAAAATATAAAATACACATTTAATTCAAATTATTATCAAAGGTGATTAACAAAGAACAACTGACAAAGTAATTTTTGTATATTTTATGCATCACAAGTCTGATCAATAGTAAAATAAGTTTCAAGAGTTTCAAGACATGTCTAATAACAACAAGAATGCATACTGATGTTAAGCATTACATTAATGTTATTAATAAAAGTATTATTAAACAAAGAAATTCTAGATTTTAATTTAGAAGTCTATGATGACAGACAGGTAGAAATCATAGATCATGAAAACTCAATGCAGGGACTGGTTGCATAAAAGGCTTAAACTAGTCATCTAATTGTTTTCTTTATTTTTTTATGCTTGGTCTAACTTGGATCTGAACCATGAGACCGAGACCCTCGGCTAACTGCTAGTTGGTCAAACTAGTTCTTAAGACACAGCCCTAACATAGTGGCTAAGTGCACCATAGTGCAACTGGCACCAGCACTGTCAAATACATAGTACATGTATTTTCTTGACCTGTTAATACTGTGATCTAAACATAAACAGCAACTGCAGAAGAGTTTGACTGATCTGACATTGCAGCACTGTGACATCTGCAATCTGGACACACAGAAGCGCTGCTTGAACTGAGCAGATTTACACAACATGGTAACGGCTGTCATTCTACACTTCTACACATCCTTAGCCTCTTTATGAGTTTGTATAAGAAATATTTTGCCTCACATGACATGCTTTCATGTACAAATAAACATGTTCATTTGAAACTTTTCTTCAAAAACCATCACAAATAAATCCTACAGGATTCCCTCTATTATATGGAAAAACTTCTGCAGATTGCATCTGGTCTTGTATCATGACCTCCAGCTGACCTGAAGCAGCGCTCTGTTCTGTTTGGGCTCTTTCTAGAACCTCCGCACAATAACAGGAGGATAATAATACTACAGACTGACGAAGAGACAAGCAAAAGAGCTTTGTGACGCCATCCATTCTCTTCCCTGTTCCCCTCTGAAACCTCATACAAGGAGCAGCATGTGCAGAAAGATCTCTGGCCTCGTATTTCCTGAAAGCTAGAGATAACAGTACGTGTGAAACGGACAAATTGAACAGATCTGTGGTGTAAGATTAATTGCTGAGTGTCCTGGATCATTCAGAGTGAAGCTGACAGTGAATTAAGGCACTTTTGCGAATGACATCATCGTTCTCCAACCGAATTAGCTTCATTTATTACGAGTGTCAGCAGAAAGTTGTAGAGCCAGAGAGTGTGACCTTCACTAGCACATGCTGTGTGATAAAACCAACTACAACCTACTAGAGACACCAGTGATATTTTAGTAGAACTGAGACACTGTGACATTTTTATTCATATTTTAAAATATTTTTTATTAATATTTTCTATTGTTTTTTGTCTACCTATTTTTATTCATTTTAGTTATTTGAGTATATCAATTTAAAATAAAAGAAAATGCAAAAATGTTGCCTTACAAACTAACTGAATAAAGCCATTAAACACACACACACACATTTTTGTTACTTGAAATAATATAAAATATATATAAAAACTTTAAACGGTTTATATATATATATATATATATACATATATATATTATATAATATTTCAAGTACAGAAAGTGTGTGTGTGTTTAATGGGTTTTATTTTAATTAACCTATATATCAGGATCTTGATCCTAATCTGACATTAATCGTAATAATTTCTAAAATGAATCATCTCATTATACCACCAGTCTTCAGTTACAGCCAAGAAATTGGACCTAAATAAATCACAAATCAGATAACAAAACCGCATGAAACACAAATCAATAAAATTAGACCAACTTATACATCAACTTGTCAGTTTGAGGCAAAAAGACACTAAACTCACATAAACAAGACAACTTGACTGACGTATGAAACAGAGATTTTAACCAGTCAGTAAAACTAACCAGGTGATCTCATATTAACTAGCCTTCAGTAACAGCCAACTATATGAGCCATCAAAACACATTAATACCATTTACAATAATTAGATAATAGCACTAACCAGCAGATCTCATAATAACCAGCCTTCTGTGACAGCTAACTATATGAATCAAAGATCAAAAACCTAAAGAACGCATAAAGCAAGCTCAAGCATTTGATCAATTCATAAACATTAGGTTATTATAACATTAGATATGACTTGTAAACTAAACTAACTAGTGGCTCTCATAACAATTGACCTTCTGTCAACTAAACAACTTGAATCATAGAAAACCAACCATGAAACAACCTTTGACTAACTTAACCTAAACACAGAAAAATCACAGTCTTGAAATGTTTACAGTTAATTGGGCTTAGTTAAAAACACAACAACTAACCAGCTGACCACATAACCACCAGACATCTGTTTCAATCAAAACACACCACAAAGACAAAAATCAGCATCTAATCAACCGTATCTTATCACATTTAGTTAATAAAAATTAAACTAGCTGGTCACTAATAACCACCGTTTTTCAACTGTAGTTAACTAAACTACATGACATGACAGATCAGATATCAAAATCAGGGCTGTGAACATCTGAAACTTTATAGCAAACCGTATTAATCACACAATATTTAATAAATAACATAACTAGTTACCCAGCTAACCTCATAACTAGCTCTGTTTAGATCAAGTAAACCACATTACATACAGATCAGACAACTGAACCACAGGTGCCATCAAAATCTCACCAATTTAATATCAAAGATCATAAGCTCAATTTAATACTACTTACAATACTTAGTTAATAGCACTAACCAGAATAACTAGCTTTCTGCATTAGCTAAACAAATGAATCAAAGATCAGAAACCCAAAGCACACATAAAACAAGCTAACAGCATTTGGTCAGTTAATAAACATTAGGTTATTATAACATTATATATTACTTGTCAACCAAACTAACCAGTAGCTCTCATAACAATCAGTCTTCTGTCAACTAAACGACATAAATCACACAGACAACCCTGAAACAAAGACAAAAATCAGCTTCTAATCAACTTATTTGCATTGAGAATCAACGGTATCTTATCATATGTAGTTAATAAAATCTAACTAGTCTGTCTCTAATAACCAGCTGTTAGTTATAACCAGCTAAACTTCATGACATAACAGATCAGACACCAAAACCAGGGCTGTGAATATCTGAAAAATTATAGCACACAATATTAATAGCCCAATATTTAACAAATAACAACTAGCTACCCAGCTAACCTCATAACTAGCTCTGCTTAGACCAAGTAGCTAAACCACATGATCTACAGATCAGACAAATGAACCATAGGTGCTATTAAAATCTAACCAATTTAATATCAAAGATCATAAGCTTAATTTAGTACTACTTAAAATGCTTAGTTAATAGCACTAACCAATAGATATCAGAATAACTAGATTTCTGTAACAGCTAACTATATGAATCAAAGATCAGAAACCTAAAGCAGACATAAAACAAGCTATCAGCATTTGATCAGTTAATAAACAAGATATGATTTGCAAACCAAACTACATAGGAGCTTTCATAACAATCCACCTTCTGTCATCTAAACTGAATACAGCACTCAAACTCAACCATGAAACAACCTTTGACCAACTTAACCTAAACCCAGAAAAAATGACAATAATTAGGCCTAGTTAAAAACACAACAACTAACCAGCTGACCACATCTGTTTCAATCAAAACACACCACAAACACAAAAGACAAACATCAGCATCTATTCAACTTATTCGCATTGAGAAACAATATCTTAGCAAACTTATTTAATAAAATTTAACTAGTTGGTCTCTAATAACCACCGGTTTTCAGTTGCAGTCAACTAAACTACATAACATGACAGATCAGATATCAAAACCAGGGCTATGAACATCTGAAACCTTAGAGCAAACAGCATTAATCGCACAATATTTAACAAATGGCAACTAGTTACCCAGCTAACCTCATAACTAGCTGTCTGTTTAGACCAAGTAAACCACGTTATATACAGATCAGACAACTAAGCCACATATGATACACAAGCCAGAGACATCTGACAAGATTATAACTAAATACAATAATGTCAATACTACATTTTTCGCGATGACTAGTTAGTGAAAGTACCGAGTTCATTTCATAACAAGCAGCCTTCTGGTTTGACAGTTTATACAAACAGCAGAGCTCTGGAAAGATCTTTAATCTGCGCTCAGTTCTGCCAAAAATCCGTCTGATCAAACTCTCACCTCCCCAAGTAAGCGGAATTCAATTAAATCTTCATTTTAATCCTGATTGTTGCTATTGGCAACCAGCAGCCTGTTAGCCGTTAGCACAGCCAGCGCGTAGAAACGCGTAATAAATACAGGCCGTTTGTTCCGTTACACCCATTTATTCCGATTTAAAGCCTTAGGGAGAGGTTCGTTAAGACCGCGGCGTCTTACCGGGAGCCGAGGGCTGATCTCTTCCGAACACCGGTGACAGAAGAACCGGCAGGGCCGCGGGGGAGCTTCCGCCATCTTCGCTGCAGGACCGACTGAGAGCGAGAACGAGGCGAAGTATGGAAGCCCGGACGGAAAAAGAACTAGTGCCGTGAGCGCGTACGGACGGTGGAACGCGTTTGGGAAAATACATACAGCGGCACACTTCAAATAGTCTTCACATCAGAATGTGTTTTACAATAAAAATAAAAAAAAATCTTTGAAACATTATAAACCTAGCTAAAATTCTTACAGGACAAAAAAAATCACAGGACGGGCCAATTTCGTTTTTTAGATAATGTATATTAAATATATATATATATTTGTGTGTGTGTGTGTGTGTGTGTGTATTTAGCTTTTTTTGTATTGTTTTATTTTTCACCCTTTTTGGCACGAACATTTACCTACGTGCTTTTTAACCATGGTTAAAAAAAAATATTGCGCAACAAAAAATAAATAAGCTGAAAGTGCCACCTAGTGGAAAAAGAGGGAGTCGACTAATGTATTTTAAGCCATTATAAACTAATAAACAGATCCATTTAACCAGTTAAAGATGTCTTCATGAGTGAGTTTGTCAACAGCAACCTGTTTTATATATTCTACTACTTTATATCTAATCGTGTACAGAGATTTTTTGTTAGGAAAATTACAAATGTGCAATTACATTACTATCCTGCAGATGGTGCTAAAGCATTTACAACCATTCAGAAACACAAAACTATTCAGTCTTTGAGTATTACGTAATTTAACAAAGAAAACACGAAAACATGATAATGTTTAGGATCTCCTACTGTAAAGAAAAACTATTTCAATATGAGATGTTTAAGGCCTCAATTAGTTCTCACATCATTTATAAAATAAATAAAAATATAAAACTAAAACATTAAACTAAAACTACTTGGAATAAAATAAATGTTAACTGAAATAAAAGAAAATACATAATATTTAATACATTCATTTAGTGTAACTTGATGTACTAAAATTACTAAAACTGAAAATTAATAAACATATACACATTTTAAAATAAATCATCAAAATTACTACATCTTTACCTACTGTTTAAACTAAATATAAAACATAAAATTAAATACTAAATAAAAAAATATTATTAAAAATTATAATAATTATTATATCATAATTATGTAATATATTATAATAATAATTTTCAGTCCTAAAAATAAAAACAATTCAAGCAGCAATTTAAACACAATTTGTAGTTTGCAGCATTGTACTGAAACAGAAATGGGACAAAAAAATGTTTTTAAAGCAAAAAATAGTCAAAGTGTGTCTTAAAGTCAGACAAAGAAAGTCTTTGAGGTCACTAGGGAAGTATGCAAACACACACACACACACACACACCTGTCAGCTGTGCTGTGAATGAGGTCTGAGTGATGCTGACTACATCTGGCTGTCATGATGCATTTATGCCAACTTGCATTCAGAGTTTGGCAGAGACGAGAGCTGCGGTGAGCAGCTTATCTCGTCTTATTGTCTGTACTCAACCAGTACAGACAATAATACATCACTAAATAACATATTTTTAACCTAAAAATATTAACCATGAAATTTTTGTTTATATTAATCACGTTACAAGACTTCATGGATTATGTAGTTTCAAAAATTAATTTGTCAGGGTTGTTTTTAAATACTAAATACTTTAAACAGTAGATATAGAAAATGTTTTAAAAAACAGTGAAAAAAGACAAGTTATGTAAATGTTTTCTGAAAGTTTTCTGAACATTCTAAATGTCCACATTTTAAAAACATTTTTTTTCTGTTTTACGAATGTTACATTTTATGAACATTCCATTTGATCATTTTGCAAACAATAAAGGAATGTTACTTTTAAATGTTGCCTGAACATTCCAAAACAAGTAGTAACATTTAAAAAAAGTTCTATAAAACAATGTATAAAGACCACATCATTTTAAATGAACATTCTATTATTTATATTACATTATAGTATTTAAATACAGGTATATTTTAACCTTGAATTTGGTTGTTAAATAAAATAGCATTCATGTTGTTTTTCATTTGTAAAAACATTGTGAATCAAACTGTATACAAATACATCCAATCAAATGTTATACAATTGTAAATCACCAGAAATACTAGTTCAGGAGACTAAAACCCTAAACACCAGTGAATTCATTTGTAAAACAAACACAACCGTTCACTGTAGTTTTTAATAGTCAAACCAGAAATACGAATATGAAATGAGAACTATATACAGATGGAATATGATTTGAATGAGAAATGACCTCTACATGCTGCTGTAATAATTCACAAACAATATCGATAACTTACAAAAAGAAGACCCTTTCCAAAAGACAAGAATAAGAAATAAGAATCTGTAAACAAGAACAGAAATGGCCAGACGTGTTTTATACAATAAAACAGCGGCTGAAGTGTGTACAGTCCGTGTCGGCTTCTCAGATGAGGCAGTTCATGCATTTGACGGCTTTACTGCCATAGTCCAGGCATTCGGGTCCGATGCACTCACAGCAGGCGTTATGAAACCAGCGGTACTTTGATCCGCCCATCGATTCGCAGTACTGCTTACACTGACGGATGGACACGCAGTCATCAAAGTAGACCACTGTACACAAGGCATCTGAGGAATGAGACCAGAGCCAGAGAAACACATCACACAAGAGCATGTGACAACCAGAAGAGAAGAGAAGAGAAGAGAAGAGAAGAGAAGAGAAGAGAAGAGAAGAGAAGAGAAGAGAAGTTCCTTTCCTGAAGTTACATATAAATACATCAAACAAAATCTTCAGCAAAATATTCAAGCTTTTATTTTTTTCATCGAATAAAAGTTTACCCAAAATATTTATTTATGCATTACATGGTTTTTATTCTATAATTTAATTATTTCAGATTTATAAAAAAAAATAATGAATAAAATATAAGTGAATATTATTACACTTTATTAAGATCTGAGCTAAGACTATAAATGAAAAAAAATAAAAATAAAAATAAAATAAAATATTTTCCTTTTGCATTTAATTTTTTTGTAAACTCAAAGTATTTATGCAGTTTACAGTCATTTTAAGGATTAAGTGAGTATTATTATATAATTTAATTTAATTTAATATTTTTAATTCTAAATATTAAAAGTTAATTCTAAATTCTTAATTCTAAATATTTTAACATAATATCATTAATTTTTATATTTATATTTATAAATAATGATATTATGTTAAAATATTTAGAATTAAGAATTCTAAATAAATAAATAATTTATATTTATAAATATAAAAATGAATGATATTATGTTTCACTAAAAATGAAAATGCAAACAGAAAATGTTTTATTTTATTATTTTAATGTTTTGTCTTTTTTTTTTGAAAAATAAACATTTTGTCATTATTACAGAACCACTTATTTCTAACCATTTTCTTTCTTTAATAAAACCAAAAATGAATTATTGAGGCAATTATTCAAGTTTAATTTTCCATACAAGGAAGTTGGGTTAAAAATAAATATTTTTGCAGTTTATGGGCAGTTTATGCAAATAAACTGCTATTTTAATTTTGTTTTAAAATTAATACAAATTTTTATTTGAAACAAAATGATTTATGTAAATCAAAACAAAAGTGATTATTTGAAGAGCTGATTATTAAGATCAATAATTTCAGCTTACATTAAGACTATAAACTAACAACTAAATTAAAAAAATTAAATAATTTTTAGTGAATTCTGAGTAAATATTGTAACATATAATTTTACTTTTATATTTATATTTACATGTATATTTATATTATTTTATTCATAATATTTGTATTTTTAATTTATATTTATATGTAAATGTTATATAAAGCAGAAGAAAAACCAGCCACTAAAAACATTGTTCGACTACTATTAAATAACAACAATAATAATAATAATGTATAATCAATAATAACAATAATCATTTACTAAACTACTCATTCTAAACTCTTTTTATTCTTCTGTGAAACAAAAAACGAGATCTTAAGGTGACACAGCTTATTTTTTCCATGCATTAAAAGCAGGCCGAATAATAATTTTCCATACCAAACATAAAAATTTAGTGCATGAATCAGATTTCATGATATTTTTAAGCTGCTTTTATGTCCTTTTTGGATCTTGACAGTATAAAACCCCATCCACTTTCCTTGTGTGAAAAACAGCATATTCATTGTTTAACAAAATGTTAATTTTATGGCTTAACTATTCTTTTTAATAATGTCTAATCCTCTTTGGTTACTCCAAGGCAAGATAAAATCAGTGATTTCATATGTTCTCCTAGATGTTTTTCTGGCGGTACGCACCATCATGAACGCTGCTGCTGCTGGGCAGCGATATGTTGTGGCTCTGGCTGTCGAGCGTCTCTAGGAAAGACACAAGGTTCTCGTGGTGGGAAAGTTCCTCAGCGACGGGGAACGAAACGACCATCATGTTAATGGGGGCGTCGCCTTCGGTCAGAGCGCGGAAGAGCGACGGGATTGGTCGGTACAGCTCCTCTACGGTGCTCTTGGAGGTGGCAGGACTGTCGTTGTAATTCCTGGGGTTACACATTCCTGTGGGACAGAAAAAAAATGGAAGAACATCATGATGGAAAGACCCTAAAAATATTTATGACAAACTTTATAAGTAAATCTAACAACAACTGAAGAATTTAATTTACATAATTCATACATTTTTTCTATTTATATGTAAATGCTTAGATTACATTATATTTATATTAAACTGTGAATAATTTTATACTTTTTATATTTAAATGTAGATGTTTACATTATATTTATATGATTTAATTAATAATATTTATTTTATTTATATCGTATTTAAATGTACGTATTGTAATATATTTAAGTATTTAATGTATGTGAAGAAAAAACTCAGAACAAAGGAGGTTGAATAATCATTTGCTTTTCACACAAAATATTTGTTCATTTTTTAATTTAATTTAATTTAATTTAATTGATATAATTTTTTTAAGATTTAAGGAAAAGGCAAAAAATCAAATCAAATCAAATCAAATCAAATCAAAATAATTTTCTGTTTTATTAAATTAGATTATTAAGATTTGAGCAAAGACAATAAAGATTTGAGGAATAAAGATTTGAGGAAGAATACAAAAAAATACAAAATACAAAAAATTAAATATAATAAAATAAATAAATAAATAAAATAAAATAAAATAAAATAAATGTTTTATTCAATTGGATTATTAAGATTCGAGCAAAGACAATGAAGATTTGAAGAATTAAGATTTGAGGAAAAAACATATAAAATAAAATAAAATAAAATAAAATAAAATAAAATAAAATAAAATAAAATAAAATAAAATAAAAGTGACTATTATAAAACATCATTATGGAGTTTATTAAGGCATAAGGGAAAAGCCTAAAATAAAATAAAATAAAATAATTTTCTGTTTTATTGGCTTAGATTAGTAAAATTTGACCAAAGACAATAAAGATTTGAGGAATTAAGATTTGAGGAAAAAGCCTAAAATAAAATAAAATAAAATAAAATAAAATAAAATATTATGATTTGAGCAAAGACAATAATAAATACATTTTTTTAAAAATAAATCTGCTTTCAGATTTGAGGAAAAAGCCTAAAATAAAACTAAACTAAACTAAACTTAACTAAACTAAACTAAACTAAACTGAACATAAACTAAAATAAAATAATTAGATAAAATTTTATTAGATTAAATGATTAAGACTTGAGCAAAGACAATAATAAATAAAATTTCAGTTTTTTTTTTATCTTTAGTGTACTTTTATTTATTTATTTTTTGTTATTATACGTTTTTTGCACATATTGTGACATATTTAAAGTCTTCAAATCACGACTGTCAACGGCAGCTTCACTTTGCGAGATGAACTGCCGCTAAAGACGGTAATCAGATCATGGACGAGGGTTTTAATAAGGAGCAGAACGCTGCAGAGACCTTGTGTTTCAGATTAGCTGCGGAGCGTCTGCCAGCACAGCTGCTTCTGATTACCAAAACCATGGCAGGTTCGGCCTTCAGAAACAACACACATCCCTCCTCTCCCTCTCGGCCAATAAACGCGTGTCTGGAACAGAACAATCTCTACAATCTGATGCTTTTACGTCCTTGTTTTGGATGCATGGATGCATGATGCACTGTGCTCATTTTAAGACCGTCTTAGGTATGAAGCATCTTTTTCAACTGGTCTTAAAACTCTCTGTCAAATAAAAGTTTCATCAGTGGCTTTGTTGATTAGATTATTGTTGATTGATTATCATGCATTATTACGATGTGTGTGGTTTGTAATGATTTATACAGGATACCCTACTACTCTTAACCAAAAACCTGAACTGATCTGGGGTCAGTGTTTGAAGCCGTAACACACAGAGATGAGAGTATCTGGATCAACTCACTTCACACTTTACAGTGCTGTCAGGGGAGTGTACACCAGCCCGCCTGTCATCTACAAACTAGTCCTAATATTTACAAGTGCTCTCACTGGACTGGGAATGAGCCAAACCTGTTAACACAACCTGAGCGTCTTTGGTTTATAGTCTCGGCGCAACTCATAATAATCTTCAAAAGTTCTTACAATAAGCACTTTATTTTATTTTGTTTCACATATTTAATTTTAAATTTAATTAAATTAAATTTAATTTAATTTAATTGTCACTGTACATAAAACCAGATGTGTTATATATTTGTTTATTTATGTCTTGTTATGGAAGTATTTCTTTTATAATTTAGATTTGGTTAAAACAGAATAAAATAACCACATAATGTGTTTTCATGAAATACGTAATTATAGTGAAATACCTCCATAATGCAAATTTTATTTTATTATTATATATATATTTTATTTTTTTATTTATTATTTATATGTTTATTAATGTCCTGTTATGGGAGTATTTATTTTATAATTTAAATTTAGATTTAGTTAAAATAGAATAAAATAACCACGTAATGTTTTTTTTATGAAATACGTATTTATAGTAAAATACCTCCATAATGCAATTTTTATTTTATTATTATATATTTTTTTATTTTATTATTTATTATTTATTTTATTATTGTATCTATTATTAAAAGACCTGAAATTAAACAGGAGTTCAGGCAAGACTATAAAATAAATACATTTTTATTTTATTCATTTCATTTCATTTCATTTCATTAAATTTTATTTCATAATTTAAATTTAGATGTAGTAATTTTATGTATTTTTATGAATATGTACTTATAGTAAAATATGTCCATAATGTGTATTTTATTTTTTTTTATTAAAAGTTTATTATAAGACCTGGCACTAGACAGGAGTTCAGGCAAGACTATAAACTAAACACATTTTTATTTTAGTTTATTTTATTTCATTATTTCTTTCTGTCATTGAACATAAAACGGGTGTGGGATTAATATGTTTATTTATGTCCTGTTATGACCTTTGGGAGTATTTATTTTATCAATAAATTAACCACATAATGTATTTTTATAAATATGTATGGTAAAATACCTCAATAACGTATATTTTATTTTGTTTTATTATAAGATTATTACAAAATTAAAAATTATTACAAAAAATAAAAATGTTATTTTATTTCAGAATTTAATTTTGATTGATTTAAAAGGTAAAATTAAAGTGACTATTATTAAATGTAATAGGAGTAAATAACATTAAATGGGAGTTCGTTTTATTTTATTTTATTATCCTTTTTTAATAATTTAATAATGATTTATTTATTTAAAATGCCTCCATTATGTATTTTCTGCTTATATAAATTTATAATTTAACATTTAAGTTATTTTTGATTACATAAACCAGTTAAAAAATAATAAAATTAAATAAAATAAAAATGTATTGTTCATGGAGCAGGTGTGACATTTATTTGGAGTTAGAGTTCTGAATGAATATTGATCATGTATTGATTTCAGTCTCACCGACACAGTCGCAGCACTCCTCCCAGAGAGAGCTCAAGCACAGCATGCACTCCTTACAACACGAACAGTTTCCCTCCGACGGCCGGCACTGACACAGACCCTGTACACACACACACACACACACACACACACAAAAATATACATTACGAAAGGCAAACATACGGGGGGAAAATTGAGATGACGTGGAGGAAGTCTAGCTCACATAAACATGATCTCCAAACACATGTGCTACAGAGAGCTGTGAGTCTTGAAGGAAACATCAAAATCTTTCAGCTGCAACAGTTAAAAGGAAACCACCCAAAGAGACAAAGAACATTTAAACATGACAAATAACACCAGGCTGAAAAGAAACAGAACTGCAAACTGTTCCACGCTGGAAAAAATGTCAAACGGCCCAGCGGAGAGTGGAAAGAGACTGACCGAAACCTGGGACACATTTAGAGTTATAATTACAGAGAAAACAGCAGAACACAGACACACACATTTGGCTCTCTGCGTTTCGTGTTTTGCCAGCAGTTGTGAGGAAGAGGTCAATTTCCAGATGTGTATGTGTGTGTGTGTGTGTGTGCCATTAAAACTGAAAGTTCAGGGGACGAAACAAAGAGAGTTACAAAAGAAACACAAAAAAGCCACTACAGAAACAGCAATACCTGAAAACACACGTGGGCCAGATACTTCCAAAAGAAACAAGCCCAGACAATTCCCCATCCCTGCCCAGTGCTCTTTAGTTTGGGGAACTGTGTGTGCGATTTTCATGCATTCCTTAAAAGAATCATCCAGCCAAACTACATAAAAGCAATAAAAGCTCAGATTACTTCAGTTCAAGACACTGAAGCACAACCTGTCCAAATACAACCTCACTAAAACTCCTGCTGTACCTGCAAACAATCCAGGTATGATTCTGTCCAGCTGTGAAATGAAGCATGTGTAAAATTTCAAAAATGTACTTTTTAATTAAATGTAATTAAATCTTAAAATTAAATTTTTTATTCGAACGTAAAATATAATATAATATATATATATATATACACTACCGTTCAAAAGTTTGGGGTCAGTACATTTTTATTAATTAATTTTAAATTCATTTTTATATAATAAATAATTTACATTGTTATAAAATATTTATATTTTGAATAAACACTGTACTTTTTAAACTTGTTATTCATGAAAGAATCCTGAAAAAAAAAATCACAGGTTCCAAAAAATATTTGGCAGCACAACTGTTGATATTATCCAACATTGATCATTCTAATAATAAATCCGCATATTAGAATGATTTCTGAAGGATCATGTGACACTTAAGACTGGAGTAACAGCTGATGAAAATTCAGCTTTTCATCACAGGAATAAATTCTATTTTAAAGTATGTTAAAATAAAAAACATTATTTTATATTGTAAAAACATTTTGCAATATTACTGTTTTTTCTATATTTTTAATCAAATAAATGCAGCCTTGATGAGCATAAGAGACTTCTTTAAAGACTATTACAAGTCTTACTGACCCCAAACTTTTGAACGGTAGTGTATATATATATATATATATATAAAAAATGTAAAATACTTTCCAATGATGTTTTTAATATTACACACTTACACACATACACACGTTAATATATGTATATTTATATATAATTTTATTTATATTTTATATTATTTATATTTTAGAAATATATATTTAATATATTTTATTTTTTATTTATATTTTATTATATTATATACAGCCACACAAATGCTTTTTTAACAAATGATTAAATATAATACAATAATGTCTTAGCGTATGCAACATTTAAAAAAATTTAATTAAATGTACAAAAAATAAATATTTTATAAATATAACGCAATGCATTTTTAACAAAATATTTAAAATATTACTAAAATTATTATTATTTTAATATATATTTTTCAAATATTATTGTACTTTTCCTGGTATTTTTGTTTGGTCTTTTATTAGTCAGTGCTATTGTTATTATAAAAAATATTATTCAAAGCATTGTTAACATAATCATTCATAGAAATGCTCAACATCTGAATCAATTTTCCTGTTCAGTCTTTATTTATTATTTTTTCTTTTATGTAAATCATTTTTTTTACAGATTTACTTGCAAACATGACACTTTACAGAAGAAAAAAGTTTAATGATTTAATTGTTTAATTTAATTGCAATTATTGTAATCTTAATTCTCAGTGTTCCACCTTTGAACCAAACAGCCAAACAGGAAAATACTGGCTATAATTGTTAATTGACTATATTGACTTTAATTGTTGTATTTTCTATGTAACTTTTTTTTTAGTTTTACTTTGAAATATGACACACTACTAAGGTAAAATGCTTCATGTTGACTTATGTTGAGCTCCTTTAATGCCTCAGTGATACTAATATCCACTAAACTGAAACTGAGAAAGAACATGTCATTAAATCAAGGTCATGTTTTGGGGTCCGGACGGGGGCCGGGAACACCTGGCCGTTCATGTGTGCCCTCACTTCCGCTTTACTCCTCAACCTGACACACTGATGCTGACATTCGCTCCTGCTCTCTCTGTCTGCTCTCCAGGAACAAACACACACACACTATATATATAATGTGTAGTTCTTTTGTTGTACTTTTGGATGAAAAGCAACATGAACCTCTAAATCAGTGTTATATGGTGGAGCACAGGGCTGTTGAGACAGCAGAATAACAGAGAGCAGGAGAAAGTGTGTGTGTGTGTTTGCACTGCACAAGCGTGAAAGTGCTCTAAGAGGACGGGACGTGTGCTGCCTTGCCCCACAAAGCATTCATGTGTGACTAAAACAACCTCAGCTGCCCCACCTAGAGACACACGACTGACAGCCCACAACTTACACTAACTACACACACACACACACACACACACACACACATACTGATTTCAAAAACATCTACAGTAGCAACATACATAACAACCAACTACCCACCTAAAAAACGCCATAGGAGCATTCCACTTATCAATAATACATTTTGGAGTAAATTTCAATATTTAGATTACATCTAGATGATTGGGCACATGAAATTATGACAAATACACTGCTATAGTAAAATGTACTTTTAAAAGTAATAATAATTACAATCATACAGTTTATTATAACATCACACTGATTCATGTATTTTTTTTCTTTAAGATTGATTAAATTTAATTAAAGTTTTTCAGTTTGAATAAAAGTTTTATGAATTCATACCATTATATATTTGATCCAGATAAATAAAATGAAAACACAAAATTTGGTCCTGTGTAGAGTATTGTTTGTAAACATTCAGTGTTATATTAGTTTTATATATATATATATTATTACAGTATTTATTTTATTTATATATTATTACAATATTTTACATTAGCTTTTATTTTTATATTTTCAATTCTCATTTATTTTTTATTTGAGTAATTTTGCTATGTTCTTTCATAACAAAATTTCACTTTCATTTTAATTTTTTTTTTAAATATTTACATTTACATTTAAACAAAAGTTTTATGAATTCATATCAATATATATGTGATCCAAAGAAATAAAATAAAAACACAAA
Organism: Labeo catla; assembly: GCA_012976165.1. Lineage (NCBI taxonomy): Eukaryota > Metazoa > Chordata > Actinopteri > Cypriniformes > Cyprinidae > Labeo > Labeo catla. Next base: position 216,311 of record VONZ01000456.1, read on the forward strand.
ATGTGGTTCTGTGTAAAGCATTGTTTGTAAACACTGAGTTTTATTTTAGTTTAGTTTTATTTGTATAATATTATAGTATTTATTAATATTTAAATTTGCTTTTATTTTTAATATTCTCACTTTCATTTTAATTTAAAAAAATACTTAAATTTACATTTACATTTAGTCATTTAGCAAACGCTTTTATCCAAAGGCTTACAAATGAGAACAATGAAAGCATTTGAAAATGGAATTCTATTTAGGTTTAATTTAATTTAATTTAGTCATTTTAATACTATTTTATTTCAGTTTTCAAATTATAATTTATTAGGTTTTCACCTAATATTTATATTGTGTTTTATTTCAGCTTTATATCAGTTAATGAATATGATTTAATAGTTTTGGGTTTAGTGAACAATCACTTGAAGTCTAAAAAATGTGAAATGTGAAATGCACCTCCTTCCCCATTAATGGTATGAAATGAACATCAAGATAAATACTGATATCAAATGAAATGAAAAAAAAATTGTATGATAACATTTTTGGCCATATTAGCCAGCCCCACAAGAAAAAACTCTATAGAAACAACTCAGACGCTGTAGCAGTGCCATAGCAGAACATACTAGAAACTGGCAGAAACATACCCAGATGCTAGAGACTCCCTAGCAAACCACACAACATCCTTCAGAAAACAAAAAAAAAAAATGGGCTGTTGCTTTCAGCAGGTTCGCCTCATCTGCTCTGGTTTGTCTCTCGTCACAGCGTGTGCCGGGCCGTTTACTCGTGTAACGTCATGAACCTCTGTGTTTATTCCCCAGACAGACGTCTCACTTCCCCCGACTGCCTGTCTCTGTCTCTCTTCCTCTCCCAGTCTCACCGGGACACACAGACTAGAATAAACACAGCCAGCAGACACACACGCAGATACGATCACAGCAGACACGTCAGAAAGAAAGAAATAAAGAAAGATATCATCCGATACCACCACAGTGCCACTGAATCACCATAATAATTTTTTGTAAGAGCAGACGTTTAAATAAAAAATTTAAAATCAACACTGAGCCACATGCACAAGTGAATGTGCCACAAATAACATATGTGAAACACACACACAGCATACAGTCGTCGTTACGCTTCAGGGAAAAAAGTGATCCAGTATAACATGAGTTACACCCAGTCACCCTCAAACACAGCGTTTCTGCGGTCGAGAGCGAACAGGCAGAAGAACATCACGATATCAGTCAGGTGACTGGAATTTAATCACAATATTTCATTCTGGGAATGTTTTCAAACATTTTTCAGTATTCCACATTTCCAACTTGAGTTACTGAAGAGGAATTTTGTTAAAAAAAATTCCTACACCTCAAACAATGAATCTTTGTTAATGATGATTAGATTTCCATCTAGTGTAATATAAACTCAAACCATATCAGAGCATGAGGTTGAAAGAGTTCAGAACCACCTGCTGGAGAATTTCCATCGCTTTTCCAAGCATTTGTGATTATTAAATAAGGATTTTTATAGATTATCATTTTATACAGATTTTATACTTACACAGACAGCCATTCATTTCTGATTAAATATTTTAAAGCAGCGCTAAGCCAACATATTCACCACAGAAATTTTCATGACTTTAAACATCCTAGAAATAATTTTTTTTTTTTCAAATTCCCTGATGTTTTCAGTTTAATGGTTTTTTTTTACACATTTACATGACACATTACAGAAGAAAAAGTTCAATGATTTCATTGTTTAATTTAATTGCATTGCAATTATTGTAATCTTAATTCTCAATGTTCCAACTTTCCAACTTGGAAAATAATGCCTATAATTGTTAAATGACTATATTGACTTTAATTGTTGTTGTTTTTTTTTTCCATGCAACGTTTTTTAGTTTTACTTTCAAATATGATACTACAGAAGTAAAATGTTGCATGTTGACTTATGTTGAGCTCCTTTAATGCCTCAGTGATACTAAAGTCCACTAAACTGAAACTGGGAAAGAACGTGTCATTAAATCAAGGTCATGTTCTGGGGTCCGGATGGTCCGGATATATATATATATCTGTGTTATTATATATAATGTGTAATTCTTATGTTGTACTTTTGGACAAAAAGCAACATAAACCTTTAACAAAGTGTTATATGGTGGAGCGCAGGGCCGTTGAGACAACAGAATAACAGAGCGCAAGAGAAAGTGTGTGTGTTTGACTTTAAACAGGCCTAGAAATAAAAAATGTTCAAATTCCCTGATATTTTCCATGACTGTGGGAGCCTTGACAAGCAGCGTATTAAAGAGTTTAAAATAAAGATGAAAAGCACATTTCTATAAATTCCGGAGGAGAGGAAACATTGGGAACTGACCTGGCGTGATAAATAAGCGTCTGTCTTACCTGTAGAAGACATTTGCTGACGTCACTGGCACACAGAGCTTTGTTACAGCCGTTGATGACGGTCAGTCCAGACAGAAGGAATAACAGAGAGATCAAGACGGGACAGAGGAACAGAGCCGGCCGCATCCTGACCAAAACTGCACACACCTGCGTTCAACACAGACCAAGTATTGACAGATCAGATGATGGACACTGAAATATACAAAAATAAAAAATAAATAAATAAATATATTTAATATTTTTATTATATATACATTTATTTATATATATATATATATATATATATATATATATATATATATACACAAATATATATATATATATATATTTTTTTTTTTTTACATGCAATAAATAAATAAATAAAAAATTAAGCAAACATGGGAAATATATTCCATGTCACATTCAGGCAAATTAAATGTAGATTTGGATTTAATGAATAAAATGTATTTAATAAATATTTACCTAAACAAATAAATATACATACACGTATATAAATAGTGCTTTTAGCACTTTTATGTATAACATACGTAACTTGTTCCTAGTTTTTTTGTTTTGTTTTAAACTAAATTGAAAAATACAATTCAGCTACGTCACATTCAAGTAAATTAAATACAGATTTGGAATGCAGAACACTGAGAAACTTTTCAGTGGTATTGTTGAACGTTCTTTCCCCGCGTAAAATACATAAAAACAAAGAAAAGCTTTGCATAAACGCCACAAAGACTAATTTACTGAATAATACAGGCACAAAAACGCACTGACGTCCAAAAGCGCTGGTGTTTCTCTCTTACCGCAAACATGACGCAAAAACACTAAGGATTATCACGTCACACATCTGGCATACGTCACATCTTTACACGTATTTGTCAAATATAAATAAGCGTACTTACTGTGTCACTTTGAAGCGTTCTCAACACTTTCCTTTGGTTTTTGACTTTCTCTCATGCGGATCTCTTGTCTTGGCTCCTTTTACTCTGAATAGAAACATGAGCGGCTTTGATTCATAGAAATGGAAGAAGTGAGTAGAACGGCACTTAGCAAAACATACGGGTCATCGAGGGGGCGTGGCTTACTGGCCCGGATGTTGTTTCTGGTTAGTCGGAAACCGCGGGTCTACACTATAAGTCTTGTTTTTTTACTCCTCACTATGTATTTAATGTTTAGTAAAGCTTCTTAGTGATATTATAAGCTTTAAACTATTGTTAGGACCGATGCTGAAACAGGAAAAAGTACATAAGCGAAATCACGCAATAACCGTTACTTTTCACAGCGCTGGTGGGTTTAAACTTTAAACCAGTCACAGTCGCCTGTGCGGATTTCCGTTTGTACATTTAAAATTCGTTTGAATTAACAGATTGAAAGGATTTTAATGTCTCGTCTTATATTTAAATGCAGCTCTATGGAAAACAAATCTGCTTTTTGAGCCTTCGAGCGCCCCCTGGAGGAAGATCCCATCTGTCCCACATCTGCCGCCCGATGAACTCTGATCTCAGCAGAATGAGACGCGCTCTTAAAGACACACAAACCGCCCAGGCAAGTGTGGGATTACTCAGTCTTGCAAAGAATGTTGGCTCCTTATGATAAATTGTTGGGCTTTTTTCTCATTTGTAAGACAGTCGGAATAAAAGGATCTGCCAAAATTATTAAAAGTTTCTGTAGGCCTCAACAAAAGCACATGCATCATAGTGGTGCTATCTTAAAGTTTGTTGTTCAATCACTATTAACCAAACACATTAGATATCAATAATAATAATAATTATTATTATCATTATTATTATCATTTATAAGAATGTTTTAAGAAATAATAATAATAATAATATAAATAAACTAAAAATTATTTGTATTATTCACTTTATTATCAAGAATAATACGGAAAATAATAATGACCCCAATTATTATTATTAAATGTCAGTATAATAGGTATACAAATATTTAAAATTATAATAACAATAATAATAATAATAGTTTTCATTATTACTGGAATATAATTTAAGAAATATAATTCTATGAATATTATTTTATAAATAATTTACTTTTAATATTTACTATTTTAATAATAATAATAATAATAAATTATTATTATTATTATTTATAAGAAATATTTTCTAAGAATAATAATAGTATAAATAAATGTGAAATTATTTGTTATTCCCTTTATTATTATTAAAAATATGTTAAGTAATAATGACCCTAATTATTATAAAATTTCAATATAATAGGTATACAAATATTTTTTTTACATGTAATATTTTAATTATTAAAATTAATTTAAGAAATACAATTATATAAATATTATTTTTATAAGTTAATTACATTTAATAATATTTGTAATTATACTAATTATAATTATTACTTCTTTTTTAAAGAAATAATAATAATATAATAATAATAATAATAGTATAAATGCAAAAACTTTCATTCACTTTATTAATAATAATAATAACAACAATATTAATATAAATATATAAATATTATTTTATAATTAATATAATTATAATATTTAATAATATTTTTAATAGTTCCAAAACAATGCAATATTTATATATTCATAGAGATAAAGACTGAACTAAATTAGTTTTCAAGAATAGTTTTGATGTTAATTAATATCATTTAATCCGTCCACTCTGCCATCTGCTGGACAAAATGCATGCACACAAACATTTGTACCCAAAAGAAATTACATATAAATTACATATAAATAGACTAATCTTTCCATGACTGTGGGAATCCTGTTTAGACATTTAAAAAGAAAAAAAGAGAGCAAAACAGTTTTTGATTTCACAACCAATAAAATTTATTCAATTATATATTACAAATATGTACATCCTCATGTAACAAGTAAATATTAAAATAGACATATTTTTAGAACCATCGTTCAAAAGGCATTACGTTGTAAAAAATAGGTTTTGCTGTGATCTCACATTAAAACTGTAAAAGTAAGGGTATTTTTTTTCCTATCGAGAAACCACAACAAACTTTTTCGTTGTTTTTTTTTTTTCTTTAAATGTGCACAAGACACAAGGGACAACACACAAGAAGTGGATGTTACTAACAGACACAACAATGGCAGAAAAGAACCAGGACCACTTCAGTAAACCTCACCACGGTACAACGTTTCAGAAAGGGACGAACCTGCGAAAGCATGCACATTATAGAAATCACGAGTCAAAAAACATCGGCTTTGATGAATGTCAAAGGGGTAAAAGAGGAATTTAAAAAAATAAAACAAAAAGTATTTCAAAACACATGCTTAAAGAGTTAAGCGAACATCAACAACAACAACAACAACAACAACAACAGAGAACTTCAATGTAAAAACAACTTTGGTCCATTAAACATTAGACAAAAAGTTTACAATCAAAATATTTATTACTTAAACTTTTTCCGTCCTCTCAGTTTTCTTTCATTTTTTACAAGTTAAAAACAATAATTACATGGCTATTTACAAATGCACAATCAGTATGTATAAAATAAGTTAAAAAATGAGGAGCACATAATCTATACATAATCTATGAACACTCACTGTAGAAACATGTTGGATTGAGATCTCTTTCTTCACCAAGGAGAAAAATCTCTCTCGCGCTTTCCAATGGTGGTCTTTACCCTCCGGAGGCTGGTTTTTCCGACACTCCTCTGTCGACCCGCGGTCTGCCGTTCTGGATGGTGGACCTCGGGGTTAAGTGCGTTTCAGTTTAGGCCTGCAGTCTATCGGAGCCAATCTGGCGCCCATATGGTGAAGTGCGTTTGGACCGGGAACCAGAACTAGCACGGCGAACACAGACTGAACCGGTGATGACAGCTACCCTGGAAGTGCAGCGCTCGCTTGTGTTTTTTTTTTTTTAAACTTCTTTTATTAGAAAGCGTCCGGTCGACGACATGTGCACCGTGACACACAAACACACAACATACATGCGCACGCACACCTCCAAATCAAGTGCTTTGTGTTTTCTCCTTGACATCATCACTCGTCGTGGTCCGACAGCTGCTAAATCGTCGTCTATGCATCTCGTCGTCTGGTCATATCGGCGTCAGGTCGAAGTCGTCGTTGACCTCCACGAGGGGGATGTAGAATTCGGGAATCTCGAAGATGCTGGTAGACTTGTAAGTGGCGGGATCCAATTCCTGCAGCTTCAGCTGCCACTCCAGACGCTGAACGGCGTTTAACGCCGCTGCTTCATGCTGCTGACGCATCAAGAGACACGTCTGTGGGAAAACACAGAGTCACGTCAGTCATACAGGGACTAATATCAGTGATTTTTTGCAGTGTGATCAGCAGGTACAGTTAAAATGGTTTCTATAATCTTCTTTATTTTCTGTAGAATATATTCTGTATTGCTTTTGTACCTTCAGCTTGTCAAACTTGTCATCTACATCCTGAAGCCAAGACATAAATTGCCTCGCATTGAACCGATCTCTAACAGAGGTCTTCCCATCATCACCCTGAATTGTAAAAAAAAGATTAATAAGGATGAACTATATGTTGCAAAACCATTTTTCAAGAACATTCTAGATTCAAAACAAGTTCAGCTCCATTGATGTAAAGTTGCAGGAAATTATTTCGATTTATCCCTCTGGTTTAGAGATCACTGTTACACTAACTAAGCCGTGCGATGTAATTTTATTGTATTCTTACATACATGAAGCAAAAGTTATGTTTACTCAGCTGTAAAAATACTTGTTTTAATTAAAAATATTGTCCTAACAATGTGGCCACTTACCTGGACATCCTGGGGCATGTTGTATACTTCGGCATCCAATAGAACTGTGCAGGCACTGAATGGAAGCGTCTGATTGGCTAGTGTTCTTGCAGCACGGTAATGAACTCTCAAAACCTCCTGCTCATTGGATACAATCAGCTTTTCCTGGAAGACAAACACCTCAGTCATTTCAAGTTATCTTTACTGCAACCAAAATGCAGCAAGCTGAAGCTAAAAAAAACAAACAAACAAAAAAAAAACATAAATAAATAACTAAATGATGTTTCTGCATATGAACTTCTATAATATAATTATAGAATTAAGCAGGCTCAAATGTTGACTTTTGTAACATTTATGCGTATACATAATTACATAATTTTAACTCTTTCATTTTTATTTTAAAAATAATGTTAATATTTTGTTTTTATTTTTTGCATTTTGATTTATTTATAATGATAACTTCTTATTATATATATATTTTTTTTCATAATTTTATCTGTATTTTTTATTTTTAATCGTTTTTATTTTATTTTTTTTTATTAATTATTTACTCATTTACATATTTACTCAACAAATACCCTGCAGTTCCATCATGAACCTCTAGGGGGAAACCTTGCAGGGCAACGTCCGTCATGAAGTGCCAGTGTACTACAGAGTTTAGCTCCAACACTAATCAAACACACCTGAACAAGCTAATCAAGGTCTTCAGAATTACTAAGGCTACAGGCAGGTGAGGGTTATTTTCAGGGTTGGAGCTAAACTTTGCAGGACATCGGCACTCCAGGGCTGCCTATACTTGATCTAGAGATTGATGTACAATAAATGCAGAACATTCTCGGTTTCCATTTACCCTTTCAATGCTGTGCTGCAGTCTTAGCTTCATCCGCACCACCTCTTGCTGTTTAAACATCTCCTTCAGTGGTTCAGGTAGTGAGGGAGGTGGCGTTATCTACAAAGGCAAACGAATTGGCAAGACTTTAAATTTTAGCATTTGAATTTTCTTAGACTTCAGCAAAAATGAGTTGCCAGAATGGAAGCATACCGTTGGGATGCAGAGCTTGCTGAGAGGGTTGCCATCCAGCAGATAGGACCCATTAAATGTCACATATTCATCGTAGTACTGAGGCGCTTGAGGAATGACGCTACAAAGTACTTTCCTCTTCTCCTCAATCTTCTTGCGAATGTGTAAGTATTCGTAATACGGGTTTGCCCTTTCGGTCTGGTAAGGCTGGATCTCTTCAAGCTTAAGTGCATCCACAATTGCAGCTAAGGACTGCTGCGTCTTTTCTTTAACCTGCTGAGCCGTAAGGTTCACTTGGGCTGGAGGAGAAACCCTAGGCATCTTTCTTTTCCTTGGATGAGTCACCTGAATGTCAGCTTCTTCTTCAAGGAGTCGGACCTTGGCTCTGGCCCCAGATGTATCGGAATCTCTCTCCACAACTGATATCGGGGAGGAACTTCCTGAGGTTGCGCCACTGAGAGGCTCTGCCTGATGATCAGGCTGGACAGCAGCACTGCTTTGACCCTGTTCTACGTTAGCCGGAAGGTCCGATTTCACAGGCTTCTCCTCAACGGCAAGCTGGTCTGATGTCTCTACGTCAGCTTTGCCTTCAGACAGAGCTTGGGTTGTTGCACCTTCGTCTGAGGATAAGTCTTTCGCCCCATCTGTTTCCGTGCTTCGGTTCTTGTCCGAAACATCCTCAGACACATCCATGGGCTCCTCAGGGATCCTTTCCGGACTGGCACAGCGGGACACATCTGTTGCTGAAGCTGCATGAATGCCTTGCTCTTGTTTCTCTGGTTGAGCGTCAGTTGTAACCAATGGCTCACTGGAGAACCTTGAGGTACTTTCATCTTGCTCTCTTGCATCACTCTTTTCCGTATCCTCTTGGACACTGGTTGATCTCAGCAGTGGTTTAGTAGTTTCTTCAGAGCTGGATCTACATGAACCTGTAGATGTACTTGGAGTGCACTCTGTCTTGCCGACATTTTCCCCACTCTTGTCCACTTTGTTCTCAGAAACACCTAAGGGTTTCTCTCTTTGCTCTGGCCTCAAACCAGAGTCCACTGTCAACGTCTGTTCACTATTGGAAACTGGGACAGTTTCCAATTGCTGGCTACTAGAACTCAAAAGTACATTGGAGTCAGATGAATTTTGCGTGTGAGAAGACTGAAATGATGCAACTTGTGACGCAACAGCCAGAGAGGACTCCTTGTTTGATCCCTCCGTCATTCCGGGACCAGGGACGTCAGGCTGAGCAAGACTTGCATTCTCTGCTTGAGTACTAGTGTTGCAAGAACTGCTCTGCTCTTGCAGATGGGTTTGGAACACACTGTTACTTACGTTTTTAGCACTAGACTCTCGTAAGTGTGAGGAAGGTTGAGCTTGACAAGCAGGAGTGACGCCTTCACCTTCATTGCTAGTCAGATTTTCACTTTCTGGAAGAGCACTAGTAAGACTTTGACTGCTCCGAGTCTCCTGAACAGGGGACACGCTAATCTCGGTCGGATGAACCAAAGCTTGCTCGCTGCTTGGCTGTGGCGCAATACTGATTATCTGAGACTCTTCTGTCAGTCTAGTTTCAGCTGGTGGCACCTTGGCTTCTTCATCCAGAATAGCCCTTAAGCACGGGGACGCATGCCTGCTTGATAATTGTGTTCGATTGCAAAGAGCCGCTTCGGGAAGACTGCTGGTATCTTTATCATGAACAGTAGGTGATCTGGAGGACTGTACAGTGAGGGAAGACTGCAGGAAAGGTGGCTGGGAATCTAAAGCTTCAATGTTCATGTCAGAATCATATTCAGTTGGTCTAGGTGTCAGTATAGTTGCTTGACAGGAATCCTCTGAACTTGCAACAGAGATCATGGATACTGATCTTGACATTACGCCAGGTTTTTCACTCTCTGGTCTCGGAGATCGACTGAGATTGTTTTCTATTACTGGTCCATTCTTCCCGAAGGTTTTCGCATCCAGTGAGAGTGTTCTTGCACTGGTGGCATCTTTCAAAACCTTCTCGCGGTGCCCATCTGGTGCTTCTGAGCTTTTTGACCGAGTTAGTTCCTTGGTTAGACAAGGCTCACTGGACAAAGAGGAAGTTTTTGTTTTTTCCTTGCTTTTCTGTTTCCCAGGGTCAATTCCTGGACGCTGCTTTAGCCGCTCACGTTCCTTCTGCTTGATTTTCTCTAAGTGCTTCCTGTGCCACTGTTCGATTTCCTGGTCCTTGAGACTGAGCATGCGTTCAAAGCTGGTCTTCATGAGGTCGTCGTTCACCAACCTCTTCTCTTTGGGACGAGTATCCTTTAGCGTAGGTGTAACCTTAGATTTGGAGTCCACCTCGCTTGATTTCGGCTTGCTGATTTTGCCATCCCTGTTCAGCTGGGATCGGTCTTTGTCCTTTTCCTTGTGTCGATCCCGCTCGCGGTCTCGATGCCTTTCAGACTCTCGATCCCTCTCTCTTCTATCCCTGTCTTTCTCTAGAGGCTTGGTTGCCTCTTCTTTTGATTTGGAGGAAACAACCTTGTTGTTTTCACAAACGTAGCCTTTCTTCTCTTCCAATAACAACTTTAGATTGGAGTAGGATGAGGAAGAGGGGGTGGTCTCTTTTGATTTCTCCTTTTTCCTCTTGTCAGAATCTTTGTCCCGTTCTTTTTCTTTACTGCGGTCAGATTTCCCATGCTCAGTGGTTTTCTCGGGGGCTTTGCCCTTCTTTTCAGAACTTGTTTTATCTTTGTCTCTGTGGTCACTGGTGGAGTGCTCTTTCTCAGCTCTTTTGTCAAGCTTGTCCTTATTCTTCTTGTTCTCTTCATGCTTTTTCATTAAAGACATTGCTTTGAGCTTGTCACCCTCTTTATGGCTCTTATCATTGGGTGAATGTGAAACATTTGCTAATTTCTCCTTTTCTTTCCATCGATCTGTAGAGTTGTGAGGTTCAGGCTTGTCAGCTAAATGCTCGGATTTTACTTTCTTATCTTTATCTGCATGTTTCTTATCAGACTTTTCAGACTCCCGATCCTTTGTTGGTGGTCGCTTATCATTTTTCTCTCGAGAGTTCTTCTCTGGAGACTCCAGTTGATCTTGGTCAGCTGAACTGCCAGTGATCGGTTTATCATCTACTTCTTCTTTCACTCCTGAACTGTGCAGTGAGCTGTCAGGTATTCGGCCAGAGCCAAGACCCTCATTCTGGTCATCAACTTCATCTACTTTTCCGTCCTTTCCCCGTTCCTCTTTAAGAGGCACTTCTTTTTTCTCTTTCTTGATGGTCTTGTCCTTATCTCGCTCCTCTTTTGGCCTTCTGTCCTTGCTGCTGCTACTGCTTGAATGTTTGTCTTTTGACACCCCTCTTTCCTCTTTAACAGGCGATGAGTCTGAGGACTTCGGAGGAGATCCGCCAGCAGGTACTTCACATTTGCCTGTGAGTTCTTCATTTTCATCACTTTTGAAGAAGTTTTCCTTCCAAAACTCCCGATCAAACTCCATGTTCCTATGTCCGTCCTTGCGTGGCTCTTTTTGCCTGTGCCGATTCCTCTCAGCCTCATACTCCTTCCTGTACTTTTCCTTCTCCTTGGGTTTCAGCTTGTGCTTTTTTACAACTTTCCCATCTTTGTCAGTCTTCCTGAAGACAGCCTCAGAACTGTCCATACTGTTGCTTAGACTACTGTCTTTGAAAGGACTGCAACTGCCGTCATCGCCATCCAAGTTAAGCTCTTTGTGGTGATGTTTGCTCTTTTCCTTGTGCTTGCAGCTCTTGCTGCTAGAACCTTCTGTGCAGAAGTCAGACTCCGTGTAGTGGTTGTATTTGACGCCGTCCCCTGGACAGGATCCATCAGCAATCGAAACACAAGTCTTAGCGTTTTCCTGTTTCAGTGGAGTTGTCTGCTTGTCAGTTTGGCTGTGGTTCAGCTTTGGGGACTTGACTACAGACAGGTGAAAGAGGTGGACCGACGTGTCATCCTTCGTACTGAATGACATTTTGAACGAGTCCTCTTCTCTGACGCCCTTGTCAGAATTGTCGGACACAGTTGCCGAGGAAAACAGAAGGGACTTGCTGTTCTCTTTCCCTTCTTCTCGGACTTCCTGGTTCTCCTTGTTTTTGCTTTGGCTCTTGTTCTTTTTCTTCTGTTTGCCTTTTTCTTTCTGTTCCACTGGCGTGAGAGTCAAGCTTTCTTTCTTCGCCCTACCGTCCGTTTTGTGACCATCCACACTGACTGACCTGGTGGGCGAGTTCCTTCTTTCCATCGGCACCTCAGCTTCATCGCTCGAACTGTCTGAACTGCAATAGACACGGGATGCCTTTGTTTTTTTAGATTTGCACGTTGGTGTCGACTGGTCGCTTTTGCTGCCTTGTTTGGAAGCATAGTGGTTCCTTTCCTTCTCCTCCTTCTCCTTTTGCCGTAGCTCTCGCCGTAGGATGTGTCGGTCGTTAAGTGCCTTACTGAGGTCCTCCTCCTCTTCCTCATCCTTAAACTCATATTCATCCAGCCCTGACATGGATGATGAGGCTTTCACTGTGGTCGATTTACTGTCAGAGTCTTTTTCACCATCAGAATACTCCATATTCTCGTCTACACTGGATGGATTTACCGAAGGTGGGTCCTCTGATTCTGTGGCATGCAAAATAATGGAAAAAAGGATGTTTACACTAGTAATGCACTAGGACATCAAATTTGAAAGAAAATAAAGATTTCTGGGGTAAAAGCTGTGGATAAGAGCATCTGCTACAATGCATTTAAAACAAAAATCGTTGATAAAACAAACCTATAGAATGCAGATATCTATTAAGTAATAGATTTGACTTGACTTGGACTCTGCATCAGAGTTTGCTCAGCATGTCTGACAGCATGCCACAAATGCTGACAGAGCTTGCATTTAACCCGGAGAAAAGAAAATAAAAAGCTCAAAGGAAATGCCAATAGCAACAGCACTGGCAAATCTCTGGCCAACTGTCTCGTACCTGAAGAGCTCTCTTCTGCTTCAGAGAGTGGGATCTCTCCCTTGAGTAACTGCTCAAGCTCCTGAGAGTCAGCAACATCAACTGGTCTCTCCCCTCTCTTGTTGGCCTGGAAGGCATTGCCTCCATGACGCAAGAGCAGCTTCACAATCTATGAAGGTTTGGTAAAACATGACAGAGACAAGATACACAGGTAAATCTGATTATCAGAAAGATTCACAATTACTATGTTCTTGCAACAGATATTTGGCCGTTTTGAAAATATCAATCATCAGTCTGAATGTCTCCACTCGTCCATTTAACAAAAGCGTGCTCTAAATTTTTTACCCACAGCCTCATTTGAAACCTATTTTTTTTATTATGTAAATTAAGTGTTAATTTTATTTGTCGCAAATAAATTGTATTAGTTTGGACACACATGGTCATCATTTAAAGTAAAAACTTACGTCTTTGTGTCCGCTGCTTGAGGCGTCATGAAGCGGAGTGTCGTCGTCCAATCCCTGTGTGTTCACTTCCGCTCCTGCACCAATCAGAACCTTCGCCACATCATAGTAACCAAGGTTACAAGCTTCATGGAGAGGCGTCCAACCTGACGAAAAAGAAAAAACCAATATGAGCTCATGAGCATCTACAACTGGAAGGAAAAATGGAAAACTTTTAACCTTAAAAAGACTGTATCACACAGGATACACAAATTTCTAAGGCCTCTAAATGATCACCATGATCAAAACTTTGCTGCTGCACACAATCTGCTACATTCCTACTTTTTTTTAGGAAGTAAACGGTCTTTTAGTGTAATTATGAGTTCATATTTTGAGCTTTACAGGGTTTTTACAACTATATAACTGTTGTTAAGTAATCAAATTACTTTTTTTTTTTTTAAATTAAATTCCTTAAAACATGAAAATAACTTACAGACAGCTTGTTATTATGAAAAAAAAAAAGTGTGCATAAAACACAGTCTCACCTGCAAAATCTTTGACGTTCACATCTGCTCCGAGCCCGATAAGTTCCTTCACCTGCTTGACGTCTCCTCTGATGGCGGCCATATGCAGGGGCGTCTCTCCTCTCTCGTTCCGCTTGTTCACTTTGTCCTTCTGCCGTGAGGACGAGCTGCTAGCGATCTTCTTCTGCACCGCCGGAGATTGAGAGGGGTGGCTCGGTGTGGTATCTGAGATTACAAACCGATTAACCAGGACGTCAAGGTCATATCGTTTATCTGAACTGTCAATCTGACCAGACTATACTACAAAAGGAAGTGAGTGCTCTGATAACAAACAGATTGCATCATAACTAAGTCACTGATCGTAAATAAACAGGTGAGGTGAAATTTCCTACCATAAATATATCAAAACTTACTTTTTGATTAGTAATATGCATTGCTAAGAACTTCATTTTTCTCAATATTTAGATTTTTTTTGCATCTTCAGATTCAAGATATTCAAATACTTGTGTCTCAGACAAATATTGTCCTATCCTAACCATACATCAATGGAAAGATTATTTATTCAGCTTTCAGATTATGTATAAATGTAAATTTCAAAAAATTGACCCAAATAACTGGTTTTGTGGCCCAAGGTCACATATTATAGTGAAATTTTTGAAATGTTGCTTTGGTAATAAAATAAAATAAAATAAAATACTAAAACAAAAAAGTTATTAAAAAAAAAAAGTTATTCAAAAACAAAGCTAAATAAAACAAAATTAAAAATGACAAAAAGGACTAAAAATGTTACAACTAAAACTAGTCAAATTTCTTTTCATTAATTAAAGCTTAAATAAAATATAAATATCAGATGAAAAATTAAATAAGAAGTGTTGCCTTAACATCTAACTAAAATAAATCATTTTTATTTGCAATATTTATGTAACTATAATTATTTTTATCTGCAACTAAATTTTTATTTTTATCTCCCACTTTTTTTTTTTTGAAGTGAGAAAAAATTGAAATGAAATAAATTATAAATATCTGATGTAAAACAACAACAAAAAAAAATTTAAATTACAAACAAAAATTACCTACTTTGGCAGCTATATAAAAAAAAACACTCAAATAAAATAAGTTGAAGTACTAAAATTACTAAAACTACAACCGAAATAAATTAAAGATAAACTGTAACAATAAAACAAACTGATAAATATGACAAACGCATTAAAACTATTACAACTAAAACTATTAAAAATCATTTCTTTAATGGACAAAGCTAAAATGAAATAAATAATTTAATGATGACTTTAAAAATATATAGAAAAGAAAAGAAGTCGTCTGAAATAATATAAGTTGAAGCACCAAAATTACTAAAACTAAAACTGACCAATTAAAAAAACAAATAAACAAACAAAACAATTAAAACTAAAATTAAAATGAAAACTTTTATTATTATATTTTCAGTTCATTCAAACTATTAATGCGTACTATAACAGTATATAAACAATACTACAATAACACTGTTGAGAGAGTACAACATTATTGTGACAAATGAAAACATTAAAGCACATTAAAACATACACTCAAAATATGTTTTGAGTAAATATTGGCTTTTGAACATCAAGAAATCAATTTAAGAAATACAGACAAGTCTACTGAAACAAAACAAAACAAAAAACAAAAAAAAAAAAAAAATCAGTGACAACTTTTACATCAGTGAAAAATCACCTGATTTTTAGTTAGAAAAACAGAACAGGTGGAGAAAAAAAAAAAAATCATTCTGTGCTCGTCATTTCCTACCTGGACTGTTGTCTCTTGCCGTCATCTGCATGACAAGTGCCATCTGCTTTCGTTCTGATAAAGGGTAGCCGAACAAAATGTTCACAGGGGTCGACTTCTTGGTCCCCGGCTCCTTCTTCACTTTCTTCTTATCCGGACCATCTTTGTCTGCAGCGAACAAGAGAAATGATGAACAGCGCATGAGCACGGCTCTCCACTTTGCATTCATGCATCTCAGTTTCTAAAAACGTTGACGTCTGATACAATTTATCCCCTTTAAACAAACAGCTGAAGTGAAAAAACAGCGTAGGAAAATTTCCAGCCTGACAGACACATGCATTACCCATCTAACGGCGTTCCCACGAGTCTTTGCGCGCTACTGAAATGCATGCGATTAAAACAGATGCAGCGGATAAACCAAGAAAGTGTCAGTATGTGTGCTTCCTTGAAACGAATCGACGGAAAAGCGAGATGCGCGAGACAGCAAATTTCCGCAAAATGATGTAACCAAAAGTCGGCGGTCTCCCTGAGAGTGATGCAAAAAGGCTAGCAGACAGACAAGGTCATGCGGTAGCGGTTAGTGTATCCTAACGGAAATTACATTCGTTTCAGCCAGTGCTTTGATACGGACGGAGGAAGGGTCAGGCGGAGACAGATAAACAAATGAAACCGTGATGCGTCTCAGACCGTTTGCGGCCGTTGGCGACTTTAGCGGAGGCAGTTACCTGCGTATATCCTGCAGGGAGGAAGTAATCTCTCTCCCCACGCATCGCTCGACTGCCCGGGGTCAGAGTCATCTACAGTGCAGAAGCAGAGAGGCGGGAGGAGGAGGAGGGAAGGAAGGGGTTCAGGGTTCGAGAGGTGGATGGGGAAAAGGGGTGGATGGGAGAGCAGAGCACTGATTACACCCACAGGCTCCGCCCCTCACTCAAATGACAAATCACAGCACAGGATTCAAAGATACCGCGATGAATATTAAGAGCCACAGATGACATCACAAACCTAAACCCATCCGAATCCAAACAGTTCGCAAAATATAGTTTTGGAAAAACGACAATATTTATGTATAAAGTTTAGTTTTCTGTAACTGAAAAAAATGTAAATAAATTATTTAGTGTTGAGCAACGATTAAATCACATTGTTCTTGTGTACATAATATATGCGTGTGTACTGTGTATATTTATTATGTACATATAAATACACATGGATGTATATATTTAAAAAAAATATATATATTTTTATATATTAAATATATTCATATATAATATAAATATATATGAATATAAATATATATACACACATGTAAATATTTTCAAAATATTTACTGTGTGTGTCTTTATATATACATAATAAAAATACACAGTACACACATATATTATGTACACAAAAACTATTTTGGATGCGAATTCATCGTTGCCCTGCACTAAAATTATTATAAATATTATAAATTATAAAATTATATTACAAAATATTATATATTATAAATATTTGATATTATCAGAAAAAAATAGTATATAATATTAGAAAAACAAACAACACAAAACAAAAAACCAAATCCGATAAAAATGACAAAAACAAAAAAATATTATTATATTATATATTATCATATAAATTGAAATTAAAACAAAAATGAAAATATAAATATTATTAAAAATGTATATATAATATTATAAAACGTAACTTAAGTAAAAATTTGAAATTTTGCCTTGGCAACTAAGTAAAACAAGTTTAAGTTGCAGTACTAAACTAAAACTGAAATAAAAATTAAATTAATGAAAGCCATATAGAAATATTTATATATAAAAATAAATAGCAAAAGCACACAAAATAAAATAAAATTAAAAAGGCATTAAAACTATTACAACTAAAACTATTAAAAAACATTTTCATTAAATGAAATGAAGCTGAAATTAAATAAAATATTTAAAGTAAAAATTTTTTAAAAAAAATAATGATAATTGGCAGCTAACTGAAATAAATTAAGTGACAAATTAAAAAAAACAAAACACAAAACAAAAAAACAAAACTGATTAAAAAAAAATATATATATTAGAAAAACTTAAACTTAAGTAAAAATTTTAAATTTTGCCTTGGCAACTAACTGAAGTAAGTTTAGGTTTAGGTTGCAGTACTAAACTAAAAGTGTAATAATTAAATGAAAGCAGCTGTATACTGAAAATATATAGAATAAAAGCTCATTTAAAATATTAATAAATAGTAATAAATAATAAAAAATAGTAATAAATTATTAATTTTCACATAACAACAATATAGTTATTTTAAGTAATTCAACAAACAACTGTTTAAATATTAATTTACACTGTTGCAATGGAAGTGTTTTGTATAATCCAGTCAATTAAATATTTTCAAAATTAAAGGCACTTCAATTAATATTTTCTGCAAAACAAAATGTCAGTATATTCAAAGAAATCTGACAAAACAGATTTATTTTTTAAAACAGTTTTTTTCCTGAATTTATTTTACTTATAAAATTAATAATTCAGACTCTAATTGTGTAATGTCCTGCTCTGTATTTTTGCATGTTTCCATGTTTCTTTATTGTTTTCATATAATAATGCACTAAAAAAATGCACTGATAACAGCACAGATATAACACATTATAAACAGTTTGATTAACACACCGTATAAAGCGTCATACCACCGGCCCTATTTGATTATGTGTTGTAGTTTTAATATTCTCACCATCTTATGCTCATATTCTTATTTGG
Organism: Labeo catla; assembly: GCA_012976165.1. NCBI lineage: Eukaryota > Metazoa > Chordata > Actinopteri > Cypriniformes > Cyprinidae > Labeo > Labeo catla. The sequence continues at coordinate 234,764 of VONZ01000456.1, forward strand.
TCTTAGCATAGTTATATTCATTATTACATTGTCTAAGTAGTCTTTTCTTATATAATCAACAGTATTAAAGTATTTTGCCTGCTAACTACAGAACTGGGACTAAAACAAGAGATTTTAGGCGACATGTAAAACAACAACAAAATATTTTTCATTATTTGCTCATGATCTTCTGCTCGCAGCTATTGTGTTTTTGAAAGAGACCCATGTATTTGATGAGGCTGGCTTAACCGTTACATAACACCCTTGAAAAAAACCTCCAGTACAGCTTGTCCAATAAAAACAGGTCTTAGAAGTGACCAGGAGGGGGCGGCAGTGAGGCACAGACACAAGCTACTAGAACTTTCAGTGTGAACGTTAAACTGACCCGTGTCGGAGTCCCGCTCCTCATTCCGGGGCGGACTGACGGTGAAGGAGAGCTTCCGTTTCATGGAAGACTTAGACTTCCCTTCTTTCCCCAGGATTTCACTCCGATCCAGCTTCGGAGTTTTGGCAAACGGAGAGATTTTCTCTTTACTCTGAGAAAGAGAGAGAGAGAGAGAGACACAGAGAGAGAGAGAGAGAGAGAGAGAGAGAGAGGCATTGTATGATATTAACCAGAAGAACATACTAGCAGTTAAAACGTTCCGTGTAACCAAGTATGCAAATAATAAACAGTTTAACAGCATAAAAATACTCTAAAAATAAGTTCTTTCAGGTTCTAAATTTAATATGGTGCAATATTCAATTTTAAAAATCTAAGAAAAAAAACTAAAGAGCCACACACAGTGTCAACTAATGAAATTACTAGCAAGTCCTCATCATGCATGTCTTAACCGTGGATAAAATAATAAGCTACAATGATTTTAATCAGCTTATTTGTGTTTTTTAAAGTAAAAGAGATTAAAAGGTACTGGATAAACTATTGAGGAATGATCCTGCTCACCTTCTTCCCAGCTGTCTTCTCCACCATGGCTCCATCTCGGTCCGATCCCGGTTTGGCCATGGTGCATCATCTGACTAGCTGTGGCAGCTACGGCTCACAGATTTCATCATGGGCCTGAAACACAAAAATACAACTCAGATGAGACTCATTTATCTTTGAAATATGAATGCATGTCCTTTTGGTAATGATAAAAATGCCAGAACAATGCTACAGTTTTTACTTTATTTACATTTAATTTTATTTTACATTTTTCTTTATTTACTTTATTTGAGGCAGTCAATTTCAGATTGGAGCTTTACTGAAAAAACAGTAAGTGAAAAAAAATAAAAATAAATAAATAAATAAAATAATATAATATAATATAAAATAAAAATAAAATAATATAAAATTTAAAAAATAAATAAGTAATTATTATTATTATTATTATTATTACTATTACAATTATTAAAGTGTTGTTTAAATATGCTACTAAAGTGTTCTGCAGGGATTTCCCAAAATAAAATAAAATAAAAAATAAAATATAATAATATAAAATAAAGAATTAAATAATAATAATAATAATAATAATAATAATAATAATAATAATAATAATTATTATTATTATTATTATTATTATTATTATTATTATTATTAATTATTATTATTACTACTATTATTATTATTATTATTATTAAAGTGTTGTTTAAAGTGTTCTGCAGGGATTTCCCAAAATAAAATAAAATAAAATAAAATAGCATTTTGGTAACAATAAAGATTGTCAGCCAATATTACAGTTTACATAGTATCTTTTTATTTTTCTCTTAATTTGAGGCACAGTCAATTCCAGATTGGAGTTTTACTGGAAAAACAGGATCTAAAATAAAATAAAATTAATTTAATACTATAAAAACTATACCTATAAAAACACTTTATTTGGAGCATGTACAATTCCAGATCAGAACTTTAGTGTGAAAACTGGAAAAACAGTATCTTTAAATGTTTAAAATAAAATATATAAAAGAAAATAATTCAGCACATGATTTATGTTGACACTATATATATATATATATATATATATATATATATATATATAGTGTCAATTGCTAATGGTCAATTGGAATTGCTAATGGAACAATGTTCCCTTAAGACACTAAAGCAGAAATATCATGAACTAGAAGGAAACAAAAAACAACTTGGCAAGGACATCATCTCGTTCACGCCACCAGGGAGAGACTCTGACTCAAACACTACAGGACCAAAATACATTTAAGGCAATCTGTCACAGTTAACCTCTTGATATGGAGAAAAACTGAGAGACAGCAACAATCAATCTTCTCCAAAATCTCAGATTAGAAATTTAGACAAGTCAGGAATAGTTTGGCTCTTCTCAACCCTGTTTGACGTGTCAATTCAAAGCACACTGAAAGCACAAAAGTGTACAGGAAATACAACCTTCCAGAAACATGTTCTGATTGGTTCTTAAACACCACTGATAACAAACATCCTGGGTGCTTGAACTGAAATAATAATATTGAAAAGGTGCAGTCTAATGAGTCGTGTGCGTGTTTGGATCATGTGAGCTTTATTTTCCTGTTTCAGAGGTCATTCAGTGGGAACAGGACTGATGTTCATGTTATTCATGATTAGAGCTCCATGTGTTTCTTACAAGCGTAACAAAATGACTGCAGCTGCATCACACTGTGTCACTTATTGTGGTGGTACCATAGTACCAGATGGTCTTACCACAGTGAAACCACAGCGCTCAGATGTATTTCATGGTATTGTAACTGTACAATCACCATTTTCATATACCATGGTATTAGAAGGAAAATAAAGCTTAAAAGACAGTTTGACAAATAAACAGATTCCTTTTCATTAAATAAAGACAGGAAATGATATTTAATAATTTATTTATATGCACTAATTGACCAATACAAAGAAATGAACAGCATTATTTACATAGTAAGAAAAATTTATTTATAGAGCACATTTAAATTCAGCATTACACTGACCAAAGTGCTGAACAAAACCCATACAACCAATTCTAAAACAGAGTAAAAATAAAATAATAATAATAAAATAATATCCATATCAACCTATTTTTTTTTTTACAAAAATATTTAAAATAATAAATTATTTATAATGCATCACACAAAAAAGAACTGAGTTTTAATTCACTGAAAGTGAAATAATTCACATAAATGAATCAAATTCTAGCACTACTGAAATTAAAAATAATGTGTTTAAATAAGTTACTAAAGTGTTCTGCAGGTATTTCCTAAAATAAAATAAAATAAAAATAATTATTAAAGTGTTGTTTAAATGTTACCAAAGTGTTCTGCACGTGTTTCCCCAAATAAAAAAAAATAAATAAATAAAATAAATAATTAAAATGTTGTTTAAATATGTTACCAAAGTGTTCTGCAAGCGTTTCCCCAAATAAAATAAAATAAATTATTATAAAAAAAATAATTATTATTAAAGTGGTGTTCACATAAGGTAGTAAAGTGTTCTGCAGGCACTTCCCAAAATAAAATAAAATAAAAAATAAAAAATAAAAATCTATTATTAAAGTGTTGTTTAAATAAGTTACTAAAGTGTTACGCAGTTGTTTCCCAAAATAAAATAAAAAAATGATTATTGTTGTTATCATCATCATAACAATAATAATAACAGTAATAGGATCATTTTAGTAATAACACTAACAATATAACAGTAATCTGAATTGTAAATATTTTAATTAGTTACTATAAATAGTAATAAATATATACTACCTAACACACATAAAAAAATAATTATTATAACACTATTAATAATAGTGATATTGAATTATTTATAAATATATTAAAATATATACTAGAAGATAATATTACTTTATCTTTATTTAAAAACTATTATATGTAAAATAAATACACATACGCTCACTGTTTGTATGTTACATTTGATTTCTCAAATGCATTCTTGCTTTTCTAGCTCTTTCTATGGCTACAGTAAACCATATATTTTTATACATTCTTGCATCAACACAATAAAGAGCCTAAACAATAAAGAGCTGTTTACACATCAGAACAGCAGCCAAACACAAGACCTTCAGTGCTTCATCTTCACATTTTATTCTGCAATTTCTCAAAGCAACAAACAAGAAAGTCAGCAATTAGGGAGCGTCTGACGCTGACGGCCGGGTCTCTTCTGAATGAAAAGCAAATCAGCAGAGACCCACACACCTTAACAATACTTTCCCCGACAGACTCGAGCAGATGACACGGAGCAGAGGCTCCTGGGAAAGAACATTTCCACGACACCTGACACCCAGCGGGACTGAGTTAAAACCAGCTGAGTCACTCCCTCTGAGAAAGAGGAGGCGGTGAGGAGAAATAAGCTGCGCCGTCCGCGTGCATCATCAGTGTGGGACAAATGTGTTACAACTACACCACAAGATTTCCTGCTCGCTGTGCCAGCATTAAAACCGTGCCACACACACAGCCTCTGAAACAAAACAACCCATCTACTATCAAGTCAAGAAGTTTCATTCTCTGCAAACAAGTTAAAATTGGACTAGCAAGATTTTAAATCACCAATTTAAACTAGGTGTGAAACATCTTCTCAGAAGTTTATGCATTCTTGATATAGCCAATATTAGCCTACATGCACACGTGCTCCGATCATCCTCGCAAATGGCATGTTATTCATGCATTAGTGCTGATATTTTAGACCTTTATCATTTGAGTCATATTCTATAGCTACCTGAATTTGAAACGTATTCAAAGTAGCATAATTTTTCACGGTCTAACAGTGCACCCTTAACAAGCAATGATGACCTCTTGTTGAAAGGAAATCCCATTAATTCAAGTATCACCTTTGAAAATGGATCTTAATTATAGTAAATTGGTGTAAAGGTGCTTTACAATGTGCAATATTAGAAATAGTACAAGCTAATATGAGCTTTTGAAGAGTATATAAAACAGTGGCAAATAACTGAATGTAAGCCACTGGAAAAAAATAAATATATAAACACAACCGGTAAAATGATTAGAATAAATTTACAATTTTTTTTTATGTTTTTTAAAATAAGTTACAAGACAAGTCTTCTGCTCACCACGGCTTCATTAAATTTAAAAGAAGTGTTTTCGATGTAAATGCATTTTAAAATATAATTTATTCCTGTGATGCAAAGCTGAATTTTCAGCATCATTACTCCAGTCTTTAGTATCACATAAACCAGAAATCGTTCTAATATGCTGATTTACTGCTTAAGAAATTATGATTATCAATATTAAAAACAGTTTTTACTGCTTAAAATGTGTGGAATTTATTTGTTTATATATAAAAATAAAAATGCATTCAATTTCTTAATATTTATTTATGTTTCTAAACTAATAAAATAAAACATTCTGGGCCATGCTGTGTTTAATAATCAAAATGATGGACATCCTTTGAAATTTTCCATGTCAATAAATGGTGTAAAATTGGTTTTATGCATTCAAAATCAACAGGACTCTTTTTCCACTTAAAACCAATAAATATTACCCAATAAACATTATTTTCATCACAAATGGAATGTTATTGATGCATTAGTTCTGATATTTTAGTCCTTTATCATTTCAGCCGTATTCTATAGCGACCTGAATCTGAAACCGCTTCAATATAGCATAATTTTTTTTACATTATACATACAAATGTCTAACAGTGCACACTTAACAACCAAATGAAAGGAAATGAAAACACATTCATTCAAGTATCGTACCATATAATAATCGTAATGAGCTTTGTTACTTTCGATATGAAATCAGATTTCAGACAAAAAGTTTCAGACAAAATAAATCTGGTTTTGGTGCAGTTCAAGCAGCACATAAACCGACCTCCTCTTTCTCTTTACTACTAGTTATAGCATTAAATAAACCTGATTAAACATCAGAACGCATGTTGAAAAATACAGCAAAACTTAGTGAAATGCATCACGTCTCATGCAATTGCTTAACCAGTGTTTCAACTTTTAAATACGTCAATAAAACAGCGTGTAAACAAGTATCACCTTTGAAAATTAACTTTAATTACAGTAAACTGGTGTAAAAGGGCTTCACAATGTACAATAATAGAAGTAGTACAAGCTAATATGACCTTTTCAACAGTATATAAAACAGTGGCAAATATTTGTGCCTACTGTAAATGTTAGCCATTGGAAAGAACAAAATATGTAAACATTACCGGTCAAATGATTGGAATAATTTAAGATTTTTGTAATGTTTTTTTTAAAAGAAGTTACCCTGCTCACCAGTGCTGCATTTATTTGTTCAAAATACAGTTAAAACAGTATTATTGTGAAATATTACTACAATTAAAAAAAAATGCATTAAATTTCTTAATATTTACTTACGCAGTGCAATTACTTAGGCAAAGCAATTTATTATTCTGCACTGAGGAAAAAAAAACTTGCAGAAAGAATTTCCACTCATAATTGCTAGCAAATTACAATGAAATGTCAAGTAACACATTGACATGAAATTTTTGAAGTAGAAAAACTTAACTTAAACTGTAACCGCAATGATCTTTGTTTTGTTTACAATTTGGAAAAGATCATTTTTAGAGTGTGCGTTTGAAATAAAGTGCACAAAACAGGTCGCATTAGTCAGTTTATTTTACTTCATGTCTATTTTCCCAAAACAAAACTGACTTCAGTCGCCTCATCTGCCCCTTCCATGTCTAACATCATCCGTTTGAGATTTCACCCAACTCTTCATCGGAACCCAAAAATGAAAAATTCAACACCAGGAAACAGCGTTCATTGTTTAGTGTGCACTCTAGGTAGTCGTCAACATTAATATTTCATGGGTTTATTCCCTCTGAAGTTCTTTGTTATCATGAAAACCCTCACATCCACAGGCCTGGCATCACAGAGAGACGTCAAACATTCAGAGGAGGCAAAGACGGCTTTCTGTCCCAGAAACGAACTCGTGATTACAATCCGCTGTTTACATCACCCAGTCGCAAAATAACATTCAAGGTTATTCTGGAAGCACACGGATGGAGGACTGCACCAGTGCATGCAAACTGCCAACTAAATTTCAAGTGAACTTTTGGGAAGCAAATGACTAGGTTTATTCCTGCCTCCGAGACGTGAGACGAAGGCAAAAACAGGCACGCAGAAAGACAGGGGCCAGAGCCAGGGAATGGAAACACAAACAGAGCACTACAAACCCTCCAGCGCATGACCTCGGACCGCCGTCTCTACTGGGACAGCGGCAGTGGAACGACTGACGGGCCTGATTTATTCTCCCAGCAGCCCCACCAACAAACCACCCTGTGTGGCATCACCACGTCTACAACCAGCGTTAAGGCTCTGCGTGTCCTCTTGACCCTGACCCGGACAAATAAACTACATAAAAGGCTTTGGAAACAGAGAAAAAAAACAGAAGGAAAAAAACAAATATTGCAAAATGGATTATTCCAAATTGGACATCAGTTGTATTCTGTATTAATGTGGTACGTTGTTCTTCGTCTCGTTTTGGACACGCCATGCTCTGTATTTTTGCATCACTTCACATTTAAATGTAAACAGTACGATTGGAAATATCTGAATCGATTCTCATTTTGATAACTTGTTATTGTTTTTTAAAATTCAAGAATTGATATTTTAGTCAACACTGTTTTCAGCTGATACTTGAACATAACTTCATTAAGCAAATTTGTATCTACCATACAATAATCGCAATAAGCTTTGTGCTTTGTTACTTTCACTATGAAACAGTAACAGATTTCAAATATAATATATTTTCAAACAAAATAAAAAATATAAATCTGATTTTGGTGCAACAGCCGTCTTAGTTTAAGCGGCACATTAACCAATCATCCTTTCCTCTTTACTACTAGTTATAGCATGAAATAAACATGTATGAACATTAAAAAGTAGGTTGAAAAATACAGTAAAACTTAATTAAATGCATTACGTCTTATGCTTTGTCATTTCAATCGTATTCTACAGTGACCTGAATCTGAAACAGATTCAAATGTAGCATAATTTTTCACATTATACATATAAAAGGTCTAACAATGCACCCTTAACAACCAAATGACGACCACTTGTTGAAAGGAAAACCCATTAATTCAAGTATCGTACCATATAATAAATCGCAATAAGCTTTGTGCTTTTTTTCTTTCGTTATGAAACAAAGTTTCAGATTTCAAATAATATCAATTTTCAAACAAAATTCAAATAAATCTGGTTTTGGCGCAACAGCTGCCTCAGTTCAAGCGACACATTAACTAATCATCTTCCTCTTTACTACTAGTTATAGTATGAAATAAACATGAATGAACATCAGAAAGTATGTTGAAAAATACAGTTAAACTCAATTAAATGTATCACGTCTCATGCAGTTGCTTAAACAGTGTTTTAACCGCAAATATGCAAAAATTAAACAGCTTGTAAACTATGTGACTTACTGTCACATTTACCTCAGGAAAGCCATTCGTTGTCCACTATTTGATAGTTAGCTAGAAAAACTCTGGCGAGGAGAATTTGAATAAATATATGCACTATATTAAATATTTATTATTTTCATCACAAAAGGCATGTTATTGATGCATTAGTTCTGATATTTTAGTCCTTTATCATTTCAATCGTATTCTATAGTGACCTGAACAGGTCTAACAATGCACCCTTAAAAACTAAATGATTACAACTTGTTGAAAGGAAACCCCATTAATTCAAGTATTGTACCACATAATAATCGCAATAAGCTTTGTGCTTTCTTACTTTCGTTATGAAACAAAGTTTCAGATTACAAAGAATATCAATTTTCAAACAAAATTCAAATAAATCTGGTTTTGGCGCAACAGCTGCCTCAGTTCAAGCGACATCTTCCTCTTTACTACTAGTTATAGTACAAAATAAACATGATTGAACATCAGAACACATGTTGAAAAATACAGTAAAACTTACTATTTAAAACTTAATATTTGTAATAACTTACTTAAAAATTGTCTAATTGAAATGTTTGCAAATCTGTTGTTAAATTTTAACCTTTAATATTATAGTAATATACCAACTGTCAGTATTCCCTCTGTATTTTACAGCATTAGTTGAAAGATGTTTTAACATAGTGTACCTGATATGTCCAAATGATCCAATATTAAATCGAAAGGAAACAAGATTGGAATTGAATCGAACAGCAAGCTCAAAATCTAATCAAAGCATGAAATTTGTAATAATTTGTAAAATAATGGCATAAATCAGTTTGTGTAAACACATCTTCAGTACACCAAAAGGACAGGGAGAAAATGCTGCAGTTGAACACATGAATGTATTCCAGCAGCACAGCCCTAAACAAACAACAGGAAACTGCAATCAAATCTTCAGAGGTAAAATATTTACAGACGGCCAAATATTCTCTGAATGGAGAAACACTGAGTCACAAAACCTAACAGGAATCAAGACACAAAGACAAATAAGAGCAGAGGGAATCCTGCCACTTTCTTGGTGGCCACAAACATTAAGGCCAGAAACCAGTTTGTGGACGCAAACGTGACTAATTCATTTAACAAGAGCCTCTTCAAGCTCATACTTCAGCATGAGAGTCATTGACTTAAAAGCAAAAATCGATCATAGAAGAATACAGTTTACGCTAATGTCTCCTACAGCACCCGTTACAGCCACGTTCTTGCGTTGCATTAGGAATTGCTGTCTGACACATTTCACAATGCAACAACATACAAAAATAAGCTTGTTTAGCTGTAAGATTTTACATTTATATTCATGACGTTCCAAATCACAATTATGACTTTATGTCATGATTGTGGCTTTAAAATGGTTAAAAATGCAAATACATACAAATCATAAAATTATACATTAAAAAGGGTACAATTATGACATACTAGGTCTTAATTGCAATTCAAAGTTTACAAAAAACACTGACTTTTAACACAATTATAGTTTTAATACTTTAAGTCAATGACGGCTTGTGTCATAATGACTTAAAATTTATTAAATGCATACAAATACATACAAAGATCAAAAACCATTTTGTATCGGTATTTGTATGCATTTTAAATATATTCATGAGTCATAATTATGTCAGTCAAAATTATAACAAAAAAAAAAAAATCAACTTGTCAAGTATGACGTAGAATGCTTTAAAAATACAAATACATACAAATCATAAAATTATACATCAAAAAAGTCACAATTATGACATACTAAGTCTTATATTCAAAATGTTCAAAAAACCTTGACTTTTAATACAATTATAGTTACAAATGCATTTATGTTTTTAATAATTTTAAGACTTCTGTCAGTGACTTACAATGTATTAAATGCATACAAATACATATTTAAAAAAAAATAGTAATTTGTATTTGTATTTGTATGTATTTAATACATTCTAAGTCATAATTATGAAAATTATGCTAAAAAAAATCTACTTTTAATGTCAAAATTTTAACATGTATTTATGTAATGTATTAAAATTACTTCAAAATAAAGAGCATATTAACTGTAATTAATAATACAGAAAATATATACCATAAAGTAATTGTATTTTTTTTTTTTTTGCTTTAGGAATTGCACTCATTTCACAATGCAGTGTACAAAAATAAGCTTGCATAGCTTGAAGTTTCTGTGTTAAAATACTTGCATAATGCATTATGTTTTGAGATTAAAGGGATAAAAACCTTCTAAACCTGAATGAATTTTTCTTCTGTGAAACACAAAAGAAAGTATTTATAGAAATGTCTCTTTTGTCTATACAATGAAATCCAAAGGGGACCAATCAGTAGCCACGTTTACATGCAACCAAATAATCCGTTAGCGATTGGATTGATGGCTAAATCAGACTGAAAACCCTTTTTGTAAATGTTTAAATTATTCCGATACATCTCGATCCAAGTAAAACTTTGATCCGACACTTGAATCCCACTATTTTCTCAATCAGATTCAAAAATACGTTGAGAATGCAATGTTTAGGGTTCATATAAACAACTTTCAGAATCAGTTTGAGGAAAATTAGTGTATGTAAACATAACTGACTTTCATTGTATGGACAAAGAATACAAGTATACAAGTAGAGCACAATTAAAATTAAAATAATATATATCTTCTTTTGTGTTTCACATAATCAGGAAAGTCAAACAGGTTTGGAATGACATAAAAGCTGAGCAAATGACTGCAGAACTGTCATTTCTGACAGCTTTTGCTTTAAATTTTCAAGAATAGCCTGACAGAGAAGAAGAACATGACGAGCTGGAAAATTCAAATCACTACAGGTGCGACTGTAATTGCTCAAGAATCTTTGAAATGGACAGTGTGAAATTTCTGATAGTTCCTGTATGATGCTGTACACACATAACACAACATATTCTCTACGAGACTCCAAAATCCCAAAACCATTTACGCTCACATCTGCCATCTCTTCAAAAACATAATTCATACTCCTGGACTGTTTTTTTTTAATAATAGAGGTGCTGCTATCCTCAGTGTGCACTGCAGTCTGCTATCCAACCCCTGCAATGCATCACAAGACAATATCAAAAGCCCTGAAACGCAGCGCATTTCTAATATAGCCATCGCATGTTATAAACGACTTCATTTTAAAGTGATCCCACCGGTACAATATAACAGCTCCACACCTGCTTAATTGCTTTATAAAACATGTAATAAAAATATTAACGACACAGAAATTCATTAAAAAGTTATTTTATTAAGCAAATTCATTAACTGGTCTTCGTGCTCAAAAGAGCAATAGTGTATCCTTCAGATGTCTGTGGCATTACACTAGATGTGTTATTATTCAGGTATCTAGGTATAAACACAAAGACAGTTTAACTAATGTTAACTAACTTGCTCAGCAAGATTCACTTCAAATTGTTGCTCTCAAAAATAAGTGATTGTAGAAGCAATGCTGAAAATGGAATGCATGCATTCAGGACTGGAAATATCTCTTTGAAATGGTTCGTCTGTTTACACTGAGGATTCATGGAAATTGGAGCATATATAAATCGTACAGACAAGCAGTGCGATAATGAATTTTATTGATGCCATGGGCTATGTTTTATTAAAGCTCCTGCTGTATTCGAGATTTTAAAGATGACACAAAGCATTGCCCAAACTAAGAAAATATAAAATTATTTATTAACATTTTTTAATAAAATTACTACTACTACATAATTATGATTCTACTTTTTTAATCTACTTTTTATTTTTAATAATTTTGACTTGTCAATTTATAAATTACAAACTCAAAATTATGACATATTAAGTCACAATTATGAATCAAAATTATGATAATTTACTAAGAATTTCATATTTTTGTAACATTTCTGAATTTATTTGTATTTATTTTAATACATTATGACAGTAAAATGACTAAAAACAACTTTGTCATAATCATGAATGTTTTAAAATACAAATACATACAAATTATAAAAAAACATGTCAAGTCATAATTATGAGTCAAAAGTATGACCAAAATAAATAAATAAATAAAAATTACACAGTAAAATGACAGTAAAATGATGACCCAAAAAAAAACTACTTTTTGACATAATCATGAATGTTTTAAAAATACAAATACATACAAATCAAAAATAAAAAAATATGCCAAGTCATAATTATATTATATTATATTATATTATATATCTCAACCTTTTATTTAATATTTTTTACTTTTTGTCAAAAAAAATCTGTTTAAAAAAAAAATCTTTTTGTCAATTTAAAATTTTTATTGTATTTTTATGTATTTTAATACACTCCAAGTAATAAATGACATAAAAACTCAAAATTATGACAAAATTGACAGTCATCACTTTTAGTTTTGTCGTATTTCAGAATTTATTTGTATTTATTTTAATAAAATTATGACCAATAAAGACGAGCCTTTTGTCATAATTATGACATGGAATGTTAAAAAAAACATATATATACAAATCATAAAGCAAAACAAAAATTACATGCCAAGTCATAATTATGAGTCGAAATTAAGACAAAAAATAAAATTGTCATAGTTTCGACTCTTTCGCCTATGACTTTATTTGTATGTAAATATCTTTTGAGATATAATTATGAAAATAATTATCAAAATAATGACAAAAATAAATTTACTTTTCATATCATAATTTTGATTTCTTTGTCATTATGTCTGTATTATAATGTATTAAGACCAAAAAGCAGCTGGTTAATTTATTATTATTATTATTATTATTATTATATAATATAATAATATAATGATATAATTTTCCCATATTTCCCAAGCTCAAAATACATATATTCACACAATCTATACCCACATAATAATACAGATTTTCCCCAAAAATCTGAGCAGACAAAAATCAGCAGATTCTGCATGGGTCTGTATGTACCAGTTCTATCATATTTTTCCATGTTCACCAGGTAACTCTCACGGTATATAAATATAGCAAACATTCAGCACCTTGATTTATTTGAAAGTACCATGGTATAAAATCCCTGTACTGTGGTACTACCACTGCAGTATATCTGTACATGTAAAGGCACAGTTTGCACAATTACACTACAAATGAAATGCTGGTGTTAGACAGAATTTTCCACTTACTGTGACAGAACATAATAGATTTTTAAGCTATTGTCAAATACAGTAAGCACACGGTTTACACATAATACAGAACAGAGGACCACAGTGAAAGCAATCATAGCGCACGCAAATCTCCGTAACGCAACCTCTGTTTACTTACGAAGGGCTGGCTTTTGTCCATCTGTAAATACTGTAATATACAACATGATTACTGCTGTTAGCACTAACATACTCACTTCTGGATGTGCAGACCCAGAAACGACCTTCCCAGAATGCTTTGGATTTATTCTTGCATTGCTGAAAGCAAACAAATGGACACCACATAGCTCAGACCAGACAACAGGCAGCATCATTGCTCGAAACGCTCTGACAGAGGAAGTGTCATGACAGAGTTCAGATAGCACTTTCGTGTGCTAAACATCTGCTTGGTGATGCACTCGGATTGATGGAAAGTGTTACAGTGTGAAAAAAGGTGCAACAACAGCATGTCATCATCAGACTGAGCTGGCGTTGTGCTAAATCTTTCGAATAGCACCATACTACACGTACTAAACACACACTGCAGGTCTAGCAGCAGGCCTCTGCTGGAGCCCTCTGAAATGCACGGCTCGAATGTTTTTGAGACGAAACGCTCTTTGAAGTCTCGTGCGTAAGTCACGGACAGCTGCTACAAATAAAAATCAGGAATAATGAATCCAGCAGAGACACTAAAGCTTTATGTAACAGAAAGACAATCATTGTACTTCAAACTCGTCTGCAGTGCAAAGGAGTGCAAAACAAAACTTACACTATAAAGATAAAGAGAAAGATGAGCAATTTTATATAACTAAGTATAAAAAAAACTATACAGAACAGAACAGCTTGCCAAAAATTCAGTTAATTAAATACTGTATAAATTAAAGTATTCATTGCATTTAATTATTGTATATATATATATATATATATACATACATACATACACACACACACACACACACTTATACTACTGAGAAATTATGACATCTTCACATATACCATATTATACTTGAACTAAAAGTAAAACTTAAAATAAACTTAATGTACAAATTTTTGCTAAAATAATTATCATAATTAATAGTTTTGATTAAAACATGCTGCATTTTAAAAATGACTTTTGTAAATTAAAGATTAATAGAGTATCTTTTACAAGAAAATACTTCACACATTTAATTCAATGTGTGATTTGCCATTTATTTAACTGCAATCACTTGTAATTATTGTATTTAATTGTAAATAATTGTGAAATGCATTATCAGCTGCTGAGTGAAAATTGTTTCTACACAATTGTTCCTAGTCAATATATACAGATCTGTTGACTTGTAAATCAAAAGTCATAATTACAACAAAAATTGGCTGTCAGCATGTAATACTTAGGATTATTTTATGTGTTAATATATTCATGAGTCAAAATTGACAAAATCTTGTCATAATGACGATTTAAAATGCACAAATAAATACGTACAAATCATAAATCAAGTAAAACTTACATCATAAGTCATTAATTGAGTCAAAATTATGACAAAAAAACATAACATTTGTCAATTTTGACTTTTTGTCATAGTTATGACTATTTGTACGTATTAATATATTAATCATAATTATTAGAGTCAAAATTGAGTAAAGAGACAACTTTATGACCAAAAATTAATCTCACTTTAATTGACAATGAATTGACCGTAATGTAATTTTACTGCAATGCACTAATAGTTTGGCAATTTCAAACAACTAAATTCCTCATGTTGTACCAACTTAAACTAACACATGACAAACACAACACAACAAACAAGTCCATGCTTCACTCGCAAATAACAAAGCAGCATATAGTACTGTATAGTACAGTAAAATGTAATTTATAAAACGGATAGTTCTGGTCCTTGATTCTGAGCTGCATTCTAAGCTGTTGTAAATTACTCTACAAACATGCACCTTTGTTTATGTTTGTGTGTTGCTTGGCAACCACTTTGTTGCAACTATAACTTTCTGAGGAACTACATTGTCTGGGAGAGGAATAATGTTTTTATAAAAATCATTGCATTTTATTTGCTCTGTTTTATTTTGTGAAACCTTACAACGTATATGGAATAACCGTTTTATAAAAGCAATAAGCCACATGCAGCCGTAGTTTACAGTGTATTTATAACAGCTAAGGGGGTTAAAAATTCTAAAGAACCATCAAATAACGCCCCTTAGCTGTTATAAATTCACTGTAAACCACGGCTTCTTGGGGCTTATTGCTTTATTATAAAACGGACAGTTTCAGTCTGTGAATCTGATTGGTCAAGCTGCA
The DNA here is from genome assembly GCA_012976165.1 of Labeo catla. Lineage (NCBI taxonomy): Eukaryota > Metazoa > Chordata > Actinopteri > Cypriniformes > Cyprinidae > Labeo > Labeo catla. Next base: position 250,509 of record VONZ01000456.1, read on the forward strand.
TTCTAAGCTGTTGTAAATTACTCTACAAACATACACCTTTGTTTATATCTGTATGTTGCTCTGCAAACACTTTGTTGCAACCACAACTGTTTCTGAGGAACTACGTTGTTTGGCGGAGGAAATTTTTTTTTTTATAAATATTTCATTTAATTTGCTCTGTTTTATTTTGTGAAACCTTACTACATATGGAATAACCGTTTAATAAAATCAATAAGCCGCGTGAAGCCGTGGTTTACAGTGAATAACAGTTAAGGGCTGTTAGACATTCACTGTAAACCATGGCTTCTTGGGGCTTATTGCTTTAATTTATCTACAGTGGTGTAAATACAGCAAAATTTCTACATTTCTACTGTTGTGCAATGTGCAGTGTCATACCATCAAGTACTATAATAAATCTATTAATCAAAACATAACATCACAAATTTCTTTGCCATTTAAATCAAGACATAGAATACTTCATTATCCAATTACAATTAGACTAACCCAAACTCATACTACACTTCTACAAGCAATTTTAAAAATAAACATGTTTACGTTATTTATGAGCAGTTTTACATAACGAGTTCATCCCTAAATACGCCCAAAAGGGAAGTTTGTTAGATTTAGCTCACTTCTGAAGACTAATTTGTCATCAAAGTGTATCTAAGTGAACCCACACACGTTGGACGGCATGTAAAAGAGCTACATGGAACACAGTAACCTCATCTAGTGACTGCAGAGGAGGACAGACACGCTAAGAATAGTTTCTACACACAGCACGCGCTCATAGCGCACATGTGGACGCTAGAAAACCTGTATTTTGATGTTGAGTAGTAGTGAATGAGCATTAATCTGAGACAGTGCGTGGGTCGAAATGACACGTAGACCCAGTCACACTTTCATATTGTAAAGAGGCATTTGTCATCTGGGAATTTTTAGGACTTGACATTTTTTTCATTTCACTGACAATGTGTTCTCTGTTTCAATTTCAAAATTACAAATACACATTTGAACATCTAATTATATACATACTCACACATTTAGGGTTGGTGTTAACCTTTGACGAATGATTATATAAGGCATAATCTTATATATACAGAAACAAATCAATTGTAAATTAAAATGTCAATGAAAATGCTTCACTTCTTCCACTGCTGTCATTAACTGCACGTTATTTAATAAAACCCAATGGAAAATTAGACTTTTATTTAACTTGCATGCCCAAACACTAAAAATCAAGTCACACTGAAATGTAAAGGTATTCACGGCAACCCATGAAAATAAAAGTTCGGTTTAACCTGAAGACAAATATTACTATGGTTTCGTAGAATGCACGTAATACTACTACTTCTGTTATTACTAAAATTGTTAAAACTTTATTTTATTAAGGAGTAATCACACAATATTACTTTCATGTTTTAATTTTAATAGTGACTTTGTTAGCTAAAAAATAAAGTTTGTTTAATTTTCATTTGATTAAAAGAAAAATTTAATTATTATTTCATACCTTCATTTGTTAACCAGAAAAATGTAAATATTGTAAAAAGAAAAATAAACTTTATAAATAATAATTAAATAAATAATTTAATGAATTATAAAAAATAATTTATAAAAATTATATTAAAAATATTAAATAATACTAAATTAAGTTGTCCAGAAAAATTTAAATGGAAAAAACAGAATCCAGAAAAATTAGAACAGAATTTGGAATTAATACTAATGTTAAATTATACGACTTAAACCCCCGGTTTCAAAGAAAAGGCTTAAACCTAGTCCCAGACTAAAATTTAAGCCTAATCCTGGTTTAGTCTAAGCCATGTCTGTGAAACCAGGCCAAAATGCTTACAAATTAACACAGTTCATATTATATAATAATTACATATTCAACTAAATTCATAAATTGTTGTTGTAAGTGCTGCTCAAGTATTGCCCATGTACAAAGAATTGTCTAATGTACTTTAACAAAGTATTAAGAGAATGACCAAATTAGCCATTCAAGATAGACATTCAAGTTCTGACAAAATTGTCTTTGAAGAAAAGTATAAAAATAATTTGCTTCGTATGTTTTGTGTGTGTTTTAAACAGACTGCAGAAAAAAATATTAAATTCAGATTATCCTGAAAATAATTTATTTCTAACATTCTCTGCAGTGGTTTCAAAGCATTTCAGCACTCAGTGCTGTTTTGAATGTGAAGTCGAGCTGTGATTAGCTACTACTCAAGGTCACATGACAGAGCCAGGCTTCCAATTACGAGAAAGCATTTTCCAACACACATGCATTAACACTCATGCTCAGACATGAATGCACCTCAGACATAAACGCATCCTCTTCACTTGATCACACATAAAATACAACACTGAATATTCAAAAATGAAAATGTGCTTCCAAGACATCAGAACAGTCTTTAGGGAAAGCAGGAGTTGCAAACACAAGCACACACCCCAACACGCTTTCATAAAACAATAGTCCACCCACAACATCATCTGAACGTCCCACTGACATTGGCCCAGTAAATATGCTCCCCTCCCCCCAGTCTTCTGCTGAAATCATACAACACTCAACATTAAAAAATAAAAAATAAAAACACTACAACAACAAGAGCTCCGTTCAAGTGAGGTTAGAAATCCCTGATCAACACAAAAACAGCCGTGACACAAGCTCAAGAGTGACACGACAAAACAGTGAGTCTCAGCCAACATCTGTGTTCCTGAAAAACACCACAGTCAAAATTTGTTCTGAGGGATAAAAACACTTACGTATTTCTGCCTTTTGTTTGTTTCACAACACACCAAAATTACAGACCACAAGTATATTAGAGTCAACGGGCAAAAGATCTAAGACACAAGCATGAACACAATTACATGGATGTTTTTCAGGAAAGGCTCAAAATTTAGCGAGCTGCATTGTTGTTTATTTCTCTACATAAGCAGCAACATTGTCAGTGACTGTTTTGGAACGCATCCGTGCACCCAAAAATACATTCATACTTTTACAGCAGTAGATTTATAAAAAAAGGCCGCAAGACTTCACAGTATTCATAAAACAGCACCCTGAAAAAAATGGTGTCAATTAATAATTTTCACTCAACCTCTGTTTAAGTATCACATTGAATTAAACATGACATTTAAGTAGAAAGACTAGAATAGTATTTTCTTGTAAAATGTACTCAAAAAAATCTGTTTTATTTATGCCTTAAAGCATTTTTCAGTGCAAACAGTGTGCAAAAAAATTAGTATTTGAGATATGCCTGTCAAATGATTAATATATGTGTGTGTACTGTGTGTAATTATGTATATATAAATACAAACACATTCATGTATATATTTAAGAAATATTTACAAGTATATGTACTTGTTATAATTTTCACATAATTTATCTAAATAAAAATATTTTGTACATAATCATTTCTTTTAAATATATACATTATTTATGTGCATGCATATATAAATAATTACTAATAACTAATAACTCAAACTTTTTGTATGCGATTAATCACGATTCATCATTTGACAGCCCTAAAAGATGAGTTTTCCTTCAAAAATTGCTAAATTTCACAAACAATTACAGAGAAATGGCAAGTAACGCTGAGTGCGTTTACATGCACCGTCTTAATGCGATTATGATGAGGTTTTTGGCAATATTGCAAATAAACTTTACCTCACGTAAACGCAATACTTCAATCTAAATCAGGGCTCGAAATTGCGACCGTTTTGGTCACATATGCTCCCGGAATTTAGTCTGCACGACCTCAAAATATATTTGGGAGAATCTGTGCAAGTGCTAGTAATTGTTGTGGTGTGACTTGTTTATTTCTTTACAAAACTTTCACTAAGTTCTGCACAGTACATGACTGCTGTGAGCTGATACAGTGAGCTGTTCTATCCAACATTAGCTTACATAACCAATTAAACTTCATCTTTATATTCTTAGCTTTAATGCACATTTTAGATATTAGCCAATCACTCACACTGTGCTCCGTTGGAGCTCGAAACAGTTTTCTTTCAACCAATCTGTTCCAGATTTGCACTGCATTGCAATTAGGGGTATGCAATATGAGCATTTTTGATTGTTGACAACTAAAATATCCCTACGATCTGATATTATTGAAGAAATAAAGTAAGCCTATCGTGCTACAGCGCACAGTTGCAGTTCTGGCGCCCCCATCTCACGCGATATACATTCACACCAAATGTTTACTCAGCAGCAGAATTCCACTCACTAAACACTGCACTTATTTGCAATCACACAAGTACATTATTTGCATGTGCTTTAAACCTTGCCACTTAAACATTTCATTCGCGTGCTGTTCTGACATGCACTTACATTTAAAATGTGCGCACTCAAAAAAAACAACAACAAATAAATTTTAAAAAAAAAGCCTGTCAAACAGCGCCTGATTACTGGAGTAAGTTATCTTTCATGTGTGGTTTGGCCCAGGTGTTTTATGTAGCATAATTTCACAAAGCTAAAGTCCGTCAGACTATTCTGTTTTTGCTTCAGATACTAAAATTACAATCTAATTATTAATAATCTATAATCTACATGCAATTAATAAAATGAAACCGTATGGTCTAATTACGCATAGCTCAAATAGCAAAATAAACAGGCTTTTCAACTTTTAAAAAGAGGAAAAAACGCTTGCCATATTTTTTGTTGACATCAAAGTGTGCGTGCAATCAAATGCTACAAGAAAAAGCATTGCAATATATGACATCGTTACAGCTGTAGTGACAAACGAGGGGGAAAAGCACAACGTTTTCCCTAGTGTGCATAACCGACAGCGAGTCTTTGCCATAACACTGTGCTCAAAGGGGAAGGAAAGGGTTAACAGACAGAGAAGCGAGCGCTGAACTTCCTGATCGGAGGGCATCTGAGAAAGCTTTAAGAAGCCGACGGCCTGCTGCTCAGTATGTAGGTTAATGACCACAGATACCCACGCCACACAGAACAATGCACCTTTTACTGCAGATTATACAGCCACGGGGGGGGGGTCGGCAGCCGAGGGGAGGTGGAAACTGGAATGACGGGGAACGGCGGGGTGAAAAAGATCGAGAGAGAGCGAGACAGAAACACAGAGAGAGGGAGAGAGGGATTAGCGCACAGGCCAGTAGATGAGTGTTGGTCTTGCTGTGGTTGTGTGGTTATAATCAGCTTCCTACTAGCGCTCAGGCTGATTACACATCGAACTGTACGGAGAGGATCAGACAGACAGAAACAGAGACGGCTAGCGGCATTAAGAAAGGAAATCAGACTTTAACAGTTCTGTCTCCTTAATGACTTCCAACAATTTATAATGATTTAAAAATAATAAACTTATGAGTCTGAGACAGATTCATTTAAAATGAACTGACTCATACATTCTTGGTTAATGTGCTATAGAGCTTTACTATTTTTTCTGATTTTTCTAATTTTAAATTCTACAGGTTTTTTGAAAGGCTGCAAAATTGGCCAAATATTTTGTTATTATACATCAAAAATTAGAATAATATAATATTATTGTTCATTTTTTATTATGATTATTATTACTACTAAACAGTATTGTAATATTTCAATGCAGCATTAAAATATTGAATAAGAAAAAAACATTATTATTATTATATTAATTATTAATAGCGATTTTATTATATTATTGCCAGGGTTAGTATCATCAATAAAAAAAAAAAATAATAATAAAAATTTAAAAATTTAAATAAAAAAAACGGAAACTGGAAAAAAATAAATGCTTGCTGAAAATATTAAAAACTATCATAGTATAATAATCATGCCAACATAAAATGCTGGTTATTACAGCACAATGGTAAAACTACAATACTAATATCAATTAATAGAAATATAAATATTAACAGTCTTAAATGATTCTCAAATGTTCAAACCCTAAGCTTTTATTTTGGTGAAAAACAACAGGGCTTTGATTTCTTTTAAGCTTGAAACACAAACGTTCTTGTTTATTTTATTTATTGTTTATTTATATTTTCTTGTGTCAGGAAATATCTGAAAACATGCCTTTTTAGCAACATTTTTACAGCATATTAATTTGATTCGTGCATTGTATATTTTTAATCTATTTGGCAACAGTGTTTTTTTTCTCAAAATGCTAGCTCTTCTGACTGGAATAAAATCTATAAATACATAATCTCAAAGTAAATACATAAATATTGACAGAGAAAAATTCTGAATATGAGAATATAACTAACTGAAATGCACAGGCTTGAAAACCGGTGCGGTCCGACCCAATGACTCAGCCTGACGCAGGGATGAAGTTTGGGTGAGTCACAGACGCTTTAATAGACTTGTCCTGAGATGATATCCCGCATTAACCAGCCTCATGGGAATGACCCGGATTGCAGCGTTTACTCGAACCACTGAGAATACAACAACACCAGCATGCTCAACGATGGCTTAATTGTAAACCGTTTTAATTAGAAAATGCATTTGAAACCGCTTTCAATACAAGACTGAAAAGGCAACGTGAACAAGAGAGCACAAACATTATTCAACAAACACAATGAGAGCGAGCATCATTACTAAATTCAAGACCCCTGACATCTGCTGTCAGGAGACGTCTAGACAGGGTCGGAAAGGTCAAAGGGTCAAACGATGTCTAAACAGATTCTAAACACTAAAGAATAAACAGGGCAATGAAAGGTTCAGCTGCTAAAAGACAAATATCTGCCTAGATGTCTAGATCACAAACAAAAAAAAAACCAAAATAATAAACAGTTATTTATGCCAAATAACTAAACAAAAACATTTATTATTTAAAAATTATTAATAATAATATTAATAATAATAATAATAATTATAATAATAAATTGTATGAAAATTACGTTTTATTAATTAAATAAATAAATTATTTTATTTATTTATTTATTTATTTTTTTTAAAAGGTAAAAAGGTTTTGACGGGAGAACTAATGCTCTACCCATTTAACAATTTAAAAAATTCCTAACAAAACAACCGCATCAAAGACAGAAAAACCATCAACACAGACAATCCCATTATTAAATATGAGTAGAACAGACAGCGCTCCTGACAGCAAAGGCCTCTGGGTTTTAGCAGGTCGGCTGTTTCTTCCGCTCTACTCACTATTCGGCTCTTTCAATTTCAAGTCTGTTCACCAGCACTGAAATGTGACTTAAACCCGTCAGTCAAAAGTAACAAATCTTTTATTCCCCTTTCCCTTTGAGCCTCAGTTAAAACACAGTAATCCCATATTGCTGCCACACTAAGAACAGGATCATGGGTAAAGACGTTAGATATCCACATCTGCCTTCTCAGTCCCTTTCATCCTCACATCCAATCGCATACATTTCCTTGCCAAAGAGAGCAAATGAATATCGCCCAGCTCTGATATCCTGCCAAAAGCCTGTTCACATTCTAACACACTTGGACCTCTGAACGACTCTATTGGCTGACAGGACTTTTTGGGGGTTTCCATTCAGTGCCTGATTACAAATACTACAACATAAAGTGTTGATCCACGTAGCTTTAACAGTCAAAATGCAGTGACTTGGAAATTATATAATTGCACATGGGTGTCATATATAATTGTTTCTGATGATCTTAAAAATAAATAAATAAATAACCCTCAATTTTATCATAAGCTACCTTTTGTTGTTTGAAACTTTGTAGTCATGTAAATGACATGATAAACAATAACAATTCCATGATAAATAAAAACAAGAACATTTATTTATTATAAATAAATGCACATTTTATAAATGGATATTTTTAATAAAAGCATCCGTTTATTATTTATTATTATTGTTATTATTATTAACAATAGTAAACATTATTACTGTTAAGAATGTAAAGATTTATAATATATTAATATTACTATGATTATTATTTGTTTTTTTAATCATATTCACTATTTATATATGATTAAATAGGTAATTTCAAGCAATAAAGTACATGTTTTTTAGAATTAATGTAAACAATGAAATATTAAAGATATTATTACTATTATTATTATTATTATTATTATTGCTACTACTACTACTACTACTACTACTATTATTACAGTATTGTTTATAAAAAATATTTTTGTCATTTATATGATTACAAAGTTCATTTCAAGCAATAAAGTATGTAATTCTTTTTTTGAGAATGAATGTCAACATTTACAATGAAATATTACTACTACTACTACTACTACTACAGTTTTGTGTTTTTGTTTTTAAATAATTTGCCATTTATATTTGATTACAAAGTAAATTTAAAGCAATTAAGTATGCAATTTTTTGAATGAATCTAAAAAAAAAAAAAAACTGTATAATAAATTATTATTCAATTGTTATTATTATTTTTTTAAATCATATTCGCTATACTATATCTACTGCTACTACTAATGTTTTGTTTTGGTTTTTTAAATCATATTTGACATTTATATGATTACAAAGTTAATTTCAAGCAATAAAGTATGTCGTTTTTTTCAGAATGAAATGTAAAAATTATTTATGATAAATAAATACATACATACATATATATATATATATATATGTGTGTGTGTGTGTGTGTGTGTATGCTTTTGGAGCAGCCAACAAGTAAGAAAGTAATTTTGATAACTGTATTATAAAATGTGTAATAATAAAAAAGGAGGTGTGTTTGAACTTTAGACTAGAAATGAGCATTATATTGTTAGTATTGAAACGGTTCACGTGACTGGATTCACGCTATTGTAACGTCAAAAGCATTACGTTACAAATTCTGACACCAGAATGATCAAGAATTAAATTCATGCTACCATTTTGTAAGTATTTGTCAACTCCAGAGAAGACAAACGGACTCTTGTATGGCAGTTCACATTGTGAGACAAGTTAGTGCAGCTCCTGCAAAACCAGCAGCACATGACCATCAACCGTCTCAACACAACTCATAAAAAGAGCCTGACAACAGTGCAGGCCGTCTCACGTTCCAGTCAAGCACATGTTGTGCAAACAGAAAGCTCCGCCCTCTTTTGGCACAAACAGATGCACGTTATGCACCAGAAACATGCTGCTGTCAAACTAGGCTTCTTGTTCCTGTATTCGAGAGGTTGGTTTCACTTCACATGAATCCAGCATAATCCTACACGCAAAAACACACACAGATTTAATGCAACAGAGAACAACATCAGTTTTGCATCCTCTTTTGTACTCGATATGCTCACATAGACAGGACCAGGCAATGCACCAACATTCCCCAAATTACAATCCAAACATTGCCAAACTCTGCCAAGGTTTGAACAGGCAGCAATGTGTTCACCAAAGTAACCAAACTAGTTTGTCTTGCAGGATTTTCACACAATCCTTCATTATGTCGGTTGCATTATGGTGTCAGGTTCACTGTCAGAGATCTGCACGCTAATATTGATCGATAAAGTCGACGTGCAAATGCAACAGTGTCTGCCAAATTCACTTTAAGGTAGAGCTAGATGATACTGCCAAAAATATTATCAAGATTTCATTTTTCCATTCATTTTCCATTAAGGAAATGCTTTCCACATGTTTCTTAGACCTTGAGAATGAATATAAGCTCTTAATAATAAACATAACTTGTTTGTTCACAAAATGTAGGGACACATTGAAAGTCATTTGATTTTTCCTTAAAATCTGTTTTTCATTTTATTATTTCCGATTTTTGCTTTAACATGAACACATCATCAAAAAAAATGAAATCATGACATCATGAAATGAATTTTAAAAAGTTACAATTTAATGAATATTTTAAAACTGAATCAAATGAAAATAAAACACCAATCATTTTTGGCCAAATAAGATGTTGCACAGAACAGAACTATAAATTAAAACAAGGAGGAAAAAATATTTTTGTTGTATATTTCTTAAAAATTATTATTGTTATTATTTTTTTAATCATCATAACTTTGAGAAACACCTTTTAAAATACAATAGTAATATATTGTGTCATAATTTCTTCAAGTTAAACTAAATTTTTATTTTGGCGGTTTGCCATAAAGATCTTTTTCACAAATTAAATTGTGAAATGCTGTGTGATTGGCTGTTCTATATCAAGCAAAAATGGAATGATGTTTCTCAGAATATTCATAGCAACTTCCATAACCTTAATTTTAAAAATTATTGTCCGTGATAAATCAATGAAACACCACAGATGTGGTTTACAGGTTTTTCCTGAAAATACCAAAAAAACAGAATATTTCATTAAAAGAACCAAATCCCACGTCACTGATTCAAATGTCAAGAGTAAGAAATCCAATAAAGATTTGTGAAATTAAAACCTGTTTTTTTTTTTGTTGTTGTTGTTGTTTTTGTTTTTTTGCACCTGTCCATATAGTCTGATCATAATTATGCTGCATTAATCAAAAACAGCAGATTGTTGATTGGACAAGACTCAAATACAGCATTGTGATGTTTATGTTAAGTTGGACAGTATTTCACAGCCAATAAATGATTAGATGGACTTTAACTGTGGATGAAGTCTTATCAAATGAGGAATTATTACAGTCCATTCACTGTCAGGTACCTTGGTACCATTTGTTCAGCACACAAAATATTGTAAATACATCTTTCCAACAATTTCCAGAAAACATTGGTTAAATATTAGATATTAATATATGTATCATTAATCATTTAGCTGTACAATCTATTAAAGAGACGGTACGTCTATTCCACACAGCCTTGTTTTCATGTGTCAATGCATCCATCCTGATCAAGAAGTGAACATGACCTGCTACTATAACGTGAACATATGTCATTTAATTAAATGGACATTTATTTTCTTATTTTATTCAAAATTCACCCTAAAAATGTTTATAAAACATGTACTTTTTTCCAGTTTAATTTCATTTCAATGGCTAAATATATTTTTGATCAAAAAGCACGCATATATATATAAATTCATGAAAAAAATTAAGAAAAATTGCCTTATCTAATGCCCTATGAAATCGATTTTATTTTTCCCCAAAATTCTGTTTTCAAAAAGCATGTCTAATAAATTGAATTAATAAAACTTTAACAATCTAATAACCTAAGAATTAAACCAAATTGTTCTTTTTACAACAATAGGACCCTTTTTTCCAGAAATCCTGAGTTGTTTGTTTTCATTTTCTGGATTAAATACAAATGTATTATTGGTGGCAATCAAATAAAGGGATAAAATATTACCAATGTTAAAAATGTCATAAAAAAAAAAAATAAATAAATAAAAAAAATTTAATTCTTCACAACATAGGTTCACTGTTAAAAATAAAACATGGAAGAAAAATTGTGATATTCCTTAAGAAATGAAGTTTTACATACATATGAGTCTAGCAGAATCTGTATATTGGTCTATCTGTCAATAGTTGGCCATTTTGAGCTCATTGGCATTGATCGATAGACCAATACACCAACCAGACTGATATTTAACTACTCTGAACATTGGAAGATGACAGAAGTCCTTGTAAAATTAAAACAGAAGTGTTGTTGAGAAGTACACGGGACTCTGTCGTGGTCTGTGTTTTGGTGTAATTAGATTTACGATGGTGTTAGAAGGTTTGAATGGATGAGCAGGTAACGTGTGCTAGAACAATGGAGAAGACAAGAACGTCTCGAGTTCTCCAGACAATCTGCTGAAGAGCATGAGGATGCTGGCCGTCTCGTCTCAAGTGTCAGAGACATGACATTGCGAGATGGCCTGACCATTGTTTGGAAGCTCCTTTACAAAGGCTGCGGAAACGCGGATCGAGTTTTACAACTTGATTCTCCAATATAGCTAAATATTACATTTGCCATACACTGATGGCACTCAACACAGCTTTTGCAGAACAATGGTAAAAAGCAACAACAGGAAGCATTTAGACTGATTTTAAGCAGTTGCATTTACATACAAACGTAACATTTTAAAAGAATTTTGCATTAATTTAGCATTATGAATTGTAAACATTGTAAAAACATGCTACATGTTGTTTTAACATCTAATGGATCATTTTGCTGACATATTAACAAGACGACACTCTAAAACATTTATAACCTGGATAAAAAGGTGCAGCTCGAATAGACATTTTGGTATATTTTCCAACTAAGCAACTGCATGGAATATCCAACATAATTCCATTCATATTCACAGGTGTGCATATGTAAATATTTATTTTTTTCCAAAATATCACAATTCTCACCCAAGTTAATTTTAACTGGAAACAAAAAATGAAGGGAATTTGTCAAAAAGTTGTATACGTTAATTTGATTACCACTGTTTTTAATTCATTTGTTTTGATAAATTTGTATTAAGTCATGACTTTGACTTATCACAAAATCCAGAAAAATTAAAACACAGAATTTCTGAAAAAATAAGACATTTCATAGGGCACTATTAATGTTAAAACTGAATTGATTAGACATTCTTTTTGAGTATTAAAACAGCTATTCATACTGTAGTCAAAAACATAAATAAAACGCACATCACAACACATCATGCCATATCCAGACTGAGAAAAAAAATACAATTTTCAGTCAGCCAACACATATTCTGAATGAACTATGAGGATGTCACACTCCTTATGATTAGATATCATATGTAAACAAACCCTGAGCTGTTACATCACATCGTGCAAGGGCTCTGCAGAAAAATGTGACTGTGGTTTCAAAAACAAATAACTGTCGGGCAGTATGCGTGCCGCCCGTGTCTTAAGCGTGAGGAGAAAGTCACTCCACTTCCTAAGAGGACGCGTGTACAGACCAGTAAACACAGACCCGTTGATTGAAGGCTTTCTAGAGACAGATCCCCTCGCAATCCAACTGCGCTCAGCAGCATGACATGAAAATAAACCTTCAGTTATTGCTGCTACACTATATGAAACATAAAAGATCCAACTGGTCCTTCACTAAGCTCTGCCCCCTAGATCACAAGATTCATAGATGATATTCCTACATGTAGTGTTAATTTTGACAGCTATTTTCAATTTGTCTTGTCTTAGATTTTTGTGATATTTAGTAATACCAAAGACTTGTGCACTCTCTCTGTCTACATTATGAAAACTGGTAAAACAAACAAAAAAAATATTACAACAGTGAAATTCCTAATACTAATTCCAATAATTCCAAACTGCATTCATTCAGCAACCAAAATCACAAATATAGTTGAGATCTCATGACAAACACAGACCGGCTGAATGACACTTTCATTTAGATCGCTAAAGTCCAGCTTGTTTGTCTGTGTTTTCAGATCATCAGCGGCGCTTCCGCAATGAGGAGCGAGCACATGCGCATGGTTGCCAGATTGCTTAAATTAAGCAAAACACAGGGCCGAAAATGTATATTTGTAACAGCGAAGCTCTGATTCAGGATTTGAACTTGTTATCTGGCAACCACACACAAAAGTTCACGTAGTAGAGATGTGTAAAGCAGTCTGCAATAACATTTTGTTTTTTTGTTTTTTTGATGAAAATAGAAAGAAGTTTTTGGTAAAGTTTCTATTTCTTTAAATGCATTTTATTCTTGCCGTTTTTGTCAACGAAACTGCATGTTAATATAGTCACAGTATCGCTAACTGACCTTATTGTCGTCCTGTCTTTGTTGCTCGTCAACACATTTTTCGTCATAGTTTTCGTTGACGAAATTAACACTACTTACATGAAATGAAGCAAATTGCTTCCAAATTTTTCTTTAAGCAAATTGTTAAGTTTCACAATAACGTTATTAAAAGTTGCAGAGATGACAATTCAGCTTACAGCCAAATTCTTGTCAATAAATTAAAAGCCCAATAAAAAGAGAAATTCCTTTTTATAGCAATTACATCTGACAATGTTAGAGTAATTGGAGGAACCGGTTCTAAACATTTCTACAATGCTTTCTTTATGGCACAATATGGTAATTTTCAGTAGACTGTAACTAGGGATGTGCGGGTCTAGTTGACTAAACGGTACAGCTCCTACTAGTCGATACTGAAAACAATAGTCGACTACACGGCAGGAAAAAAAAACAAAACATGATTTTATGACTGAAAAATCGCCATAATTTTAACGTTACATTCAAAACATTTAAATAAGTCAAATCAAATTGGCTTACAATAACTGTATTGGAGCGATGCGTAACAGGCACGTCATAGGCATTAGCTTAGAGGCTAGCCAAAGCTGACAAATGTCAATCACGGCATTAACTACAGCCTTCCGCTGCTGCGATCCCGTCCGCACGTCAATTCCTCTAAACGAAGACCCACTTCGGTGGTGCGAGATGTCCAGGCACTTTCTCAAAATATCGGCTTGCTTTTCATTTATCTCTGCGTACCTGCGACTTCAGTTCAGTTCAGTTCAGCATGATCTAGAGTAAGTAAAATGGGCATTGTTGCATTGGTGTTTTTTTTTTAAACAACATAGCCTACATGACGCAAGTTTTTAAAAGCTGTTTTAATGCTTTTCCTTGATACACGTTCCTATTGTTTTTGATGTGTGTTTTAATATGTTGGATAGCGTTATATGAAGAATTGTCAGGCAGAGTTTAATAAATAAGTTATGCATTGGCTGACGTTGAGTGTATGCTTTTCCTTTTTAACGACCACCTAAAATTAAATGATGATAACGCGAGGCAAGCGGAATTCATTGAGGGATCTGACAGCGTGATTTATAGAGAAGTATTTCAAATGTAGGCTATTATATACACGCACACAGTTTTTTTTTTTTTTCCTTACCATCTTTTGGTGGTATATTGCTTTTAGACTAGTCGACTAGTCGGATACAAAACTTCAATTTAAACGACTACCAAATTACTCGCTGTGCACATCTCTAACTGTAACATTGAAAATGATTTTTATATGCCTTTTTCTTTGAACAAACTGTTTTATTTCATCACAACGTGATTAAAATTTGTAGACATGGCAAATCATCTTGAAAGCAAATGTGACCCTGGACCACAAAACCAGTCATAAGTGTCAATATTTTGAAATCTGAAATAATCTAAAAGCTGAATAATAAAGATTTACATGAATGTATGTTTTGTTAGGATGTGACAATATTTGGCTGAGATACAACTATTTGTATATCTGGAATCTGAGGAATCGCCTTTAAAGTTGTCCAAACGAAGTTCTTAGCAATGCATATTAATCAAAAATTAAGTTCTGATATATTTACAGTAGGAGATTACAAAATATCCTTACTTACTTAATATAATAATGATTTTTGGCACAAAAGAAAAACTATATTGCTACAAATATACCCGTGCTACTTAAGACGCTTATTTTTTGATAAGTCATATAACAAGAGAAATCCTTATTTTTCCAGCGGTTACACTGAATAATGTTAATGTAAGCAAGGGAATCTGCTCTAATCGTTTTCACTGCAGTACACTTAAAAATTCATTTACTTGAAGTATTTTGATTCAGAAACTGCTAGTAAATTTCACAAATAATTAAAGAACTGCCAAGTAACATTGAATTAAACATGACATTTTGAAGTGGAAACACTGTAGGGGTATTTTCTTGTGAATCTTTCTTTAATTTTATTTAAAACAATAGTTTTTTTTATAGTGCATTGTGAAATGTTTTGAAACTCTCTCTTGTACTATGACCATAATCAATATGTAAATAACTCAGCATTATGTTATTACCACTAATTCAACTTTGAACAAGCGTAAGTGCCCTTATGAGCAAGTTAATCTAAGAATAACGCGAAACCAGTACAAACATCTGAAGAAGCGAACATGAAGCATCAAGAGCTTTCTTAATCTCCAAAGAACCGCATATCAACTCAAGATCTCTATACAGTTAAAAGGGTTCTTGATAAGAAGAGGCTACGTCAACTTAAGATGATGCAAATAAAGAGTATTTCAAGTGTCTGAATTTCCATTGTAGTAGAAACAGCAGCAGGAAAAATGACTCGATTCACCGCATCAGCTGAGTCCTACACACCCAAAGAGCCACGGGTTACACAGCCGTCCTGCTGAAGGCTTTCAAAGCCTGACCTTTGTGAGGTGAAGGATGAAACTTGACGTATTTTTCACAGGGGGTTTCCCCAAATGTGATCGGTTTCTATAAGGGACTCGTAAAAGAGGAAATTCAGAGGATTCAAGAGTGCTGTTCAAGAGAAAGGCTAGAGGGGAAAATGTTCGACATTCGTGACACATACAGCTGTAAATGAATGTTCACATAATGTGGATTGCATCACGGTGACAAGAACAGGTGAATAAAGAGTAAATGGCAACCGGTGCGGCATGATATTGTGATTATGAGTCGAACAATGCCGATCGTCGCCTCTCCATATGCTAAAAACATTTTAGGCCAGAAACTCTCTATGCAAATACACAAACGGAATGATATATTTTGGCCAGACCAATTTATTGGCCAATAATTGGTCATTTTGTGATATTATGCACACCTGATTGATTTACAAATGTGTGTTCAATATATGGACTATTCTACAGAATTGGTCCAAAGTCAGAGCTGGAAAAGTCTTGAAAAAAATGTCTTTTTCCAAAAAAGATGTCTTTTTGCCATTTTATTAAAATTTTTTTAAAAGGTAAATCCATAACAATTAAATTTTTAACAATATTTCAAGTGTAATTTTTTTTTCTTTGTAAATGGCTAAAAGATGATCATACTGATTTAAAAATTAAGGAATATACATTGAACCTAAAAACTTATAACATCTTAGTTAATAATTCAGTATACTTTTTTTTGACAAAACATCCCATGTTTCGGTAGTGACAGTAATGCAAAATTTTAACTTGCATACTAAAACACTACTAAAACATACTAAAATACAAAAAAAAATGCATAGCTGTAATAAAATTTTGTTTATCTCCCCCAAATATGAGGATTATATGTTCCCTTTTCCTGTGTCGGTAGTGACAATTCTATGGGTTGACACCCCAAAAAACAAAGATGTCACTACTGAAACATCAAATGTTTCAGTCATGACTGTTTCGGTAGTTACAATTTTAGGTACTTTTGAACCTAGCTCAAAGATGCTAATCAGCACATGGTTAGCTAGAACAGTGGTACACATATGAAAACTAAATGTTTTGGAATAACTCCGAAAAAAGTGTGCTTAATTGCAAAAAGTGTTCGGTAGTGACGCTTCTTAAAGTTGCACACAGATTTTTCAGACTTTTGAAGACATTTACCTCAAAATTATAGGACTTATCTACTGGCCAATGGCCAATATATGTACAGAAAAATTTCTAATATTTTTAGTGAACCCAAAAAAAGGCTAAATAAGTGTTACATTTAAACCCAAACAAATTTATGTATATGTATTTATATATAAAGCATGTATATATTAAAATGATCGAAATGATTTTTTTAATACTTTCTATTAATCAAACAATAGAGAAAAAGAAAATTAAGCAGCACAACTGTTTTTAACATTGATAATAATTAGACATGTTTTTTGAGCACAAATCAGCATATTAGAATGATTTCTGAAGGACCATGTGACACTGAAGACTGGAGTAAAGATGCTGAAAATTCAGCTTTGCATCGCAGGAATAAATTTAATTTCAAAATGTATTCAAATGCAAATCAGTTATTTTAAATTGTAAAAACATTTCACAATATTACTGTTTTTACCTCATTTTTAATTAAATACAAATACAAAACACAACCTCTAAGACACCTTGGTTTAAAAAAATCTTGCCGATTTTTAGTAGAGCTGCGCAATAAATCGAAATACAGTCTTGAATTCGATTTTGGCCTCCAACAATTATAAAATGATTACCGCGCCCCATTTTGCCCCCCTTGGCGCTTGGTGATTATTCACATAAACCCCTTGTCGGTTATGTCTAAAAATTGAAAATACGTACGTAACAGTAAATTGGATCCGTGTGGGTCTTAAAGTGACAAACTAAACTTCAACAGGCTATTTCTGCTGTTGACTGTGTGCTTATTAATCAAACAACAAAGACAGCAATTCACTTCATTTCATTTCAAGACTACATTAGATATATAATCTGATATATATTGCGATCTTTAAATCAATCACACATATAAAGTTTTGGTCCTGTGGCCCAATATTGACCAAAATAATCATGATGATCATTTTTTTCATAATCGAGCAGCCCTAATATTTAGTGCATATCAGTATTATAATCAATCCTGCTTTCTCGATGTGAATAATCAACATCAAACATTTCAAAACTCATACTGATCGACCACTAACAGCTGCAAAAATGATCAAATTATTATTATTAAATAACAAACATTAAAGAGGCTAATGAAGTGTAGAACGGTGTGAAAGAAAATCAACGTACTGACTAAATGACTAATACGGCTGTTGAATTACATTTGTTCAGAGCAGAATACGAAAGCGCTTGTGTTTATTTTACGAAATGGATCCAGAGGTCAGTGATACTGAAAGCTCTTCAAACACGCAGGATAAAAGCAACAGAAGAAATACAAGCTCCTAACGAGGGCCTATTTCAAACCTTGCCATTTCAATCAGACAATCAGCCGCCTTCATTTCGCAAAACAGCACCAAATGCAGCCATAATTTAAGCAAAAACAGCATAACTGCGATCTAAAATGTGCCAAATTTTGACAACATCAGGAGGAGACACAAAGCCCTTTTTTTGTCAGCGTTAAAAACCTCGTACTTCAAAGCCCTGCGTCTGCGCGGGGAAAAAAGGAGCTCGGCAAAATAAAAATGGCATCCAGTTTGAACGTGAAGCGGGGAGAGAGGTCTCTCACGGGAATGGTTCAGATCACAAAGGCCAGCGTCTAATGGGTAGGAGAGTGAGTCACACGCCTGTTTCTGTCTCTGCCGCTTTTCCCTTTTTCTCCCTCCCTCTCGTGCGAGCAGCTCCATGGAAATACGCCTGCTCTAACCGTCCGGCGTGCGGTGAATGAACTCGACAGAAACGCTGCAGTGTACCGGTGTCATCTGTGCAAATGAAAGCAAAACTAGGACACGACTGTAAACAGAGCAGCGAAATGTGCAGCGCCAGTTGGTGCACTTCTGATTTCTTACAGACAGACATGCTGTTGATGCATAACGTGAACATGGCCTTCTTCAACGTTAAAATGAATGCATAATGCAAAGTGTAAGAGAAAGTAATTCTTAAATGCCGTTGCAGCACGTCAAACTACATGACCTATCAAGTATATAATAAATTATCTGTCTGAAAATGCATCTTATTTTTTCCTTTCAGGTTGTAAATTATTGTACTATTATAACAGAAAATTCTGGAAACAAACCTATGAGACTAACATACAAATAAAACACAAAAACATAATGTTTTAAATAACACAACTACTGGTTTGACCAGTATAGATTTTTTAATGACCAAAAATATCAATATCAGTGAAGGAAGGTGGCTGTTATAAGCATGATATATTCAATAATCCAATTTACAGAAAAAGAGACTTGAATAAAATTCCTGCAATTAAATAAACATCTATTACACATACGGTTTACTCAAAATTCAGTAGAACTGTTTTTTAATATATATTTTAAAAATGTTTAATATTAGAATATTTCTTTTTCCGAGGCCAGTATGGATTTTTTAATGGCCAATAATACAAAAATCAATAGTGCAAAGTGGCTGATTTGAGGTTGATATAATATAAATAATCCAATTAATGGGAAATGAGATGTGCATAAAATTTCATAAATCATATAAATACTTATTTTACATAATATTTACTTCATATTTAATTTTAATTTCTGGTATAATGCTGATATAATAAAAATAATCCAATTTATAAGAAATGAGACATTAAATCAAATAAACACTTATTTTATACAATATTTACTTAATTTTGTACAAATATTCAAAAACATGTATTAATGCAATATTTACTTAATACAGATATCAGTAGGCGGCTGGTATAATGGTGATATAATAAAAAATAATCCAATTTATGGGAAAGGGTATGTACATAAAATTATTGATGTTAAATAAACACATTTCAAACACTATTTACTCAAAATTCTGTTCAAAAAAAAAAAAAAGAATGCTTATTTATCGAATATTTATGTTGATAAGAACATGTTAACAAGGCAGGTTTGACCAATATGGATTTTAAATGGCCAATAAACCAAATATAAACAGCCTGGAAATAAAGATACAATATAAAAAATCCAATTTATTGGAAATGGCATACATAAAATTGCTGAAATTAAATGAACACTAGTATTTTCCCAATTTATTCACTCAAAATTCAGTCAAAATATTAAAAAATGTTTATTAACAGAATATTAATGTTGATAAGAACATTTACATCAACACTTGAAACTGAGGCTGGGGAAATACCACTTTTAATGATCAGCCATTCGAATATTATGAACGAGGAAGGCCCTTAAATGATATTCAGAAAAGGTTAAAATATTAAAACAACAACAGGTTAAAAATTAAACGTTAAATGGTATTAGGAGGAGGAGGTTGTTCCAACACAACAGCAAACTTCGCTTCCAGGCCCAAATGAGAAAAACAAATGTGTATCAACTGAGAAATTCTGCCTTTTTGAGGTCACGTTTATTGTTTCAAACTTTTAAGCTCGATTTCATTGTCAGTCTCTTTATTTTGGCTCAATCTGTATGGCTTTCCATCTGCCAACTGCAGTTTGTTATTTTGCTGAGATACGTGTGAGTGTTGCCTTGACAGTCGCTGCAAATTCCCACCGCATCAGCACCGCCACGGATCCTTTATCTAACGTAAACATGCCATATAACTATAAAAGATGCATTTTGGAGGCTAAGTCGCCCTGATACAACCTGGACAGAAACAAGCCTGTTATTATTCGTCATAACGCTGATTCTCACACGGGGCCTGTCGTGCATGTGGCCCCGTGACTTTAAAAAGGGTCAACGGAAAAACAGCAGGAACCACAGGCTCTCCTTGGACGGTGGCCCAGCTGTGGAAAACTGGGATCTTTGAATAATAATCCCTAATATGTCATTCTGAACGTGTGTGAGCGCAGAACAAGACGAAGGGAGTGGGCGTAAACATCTGATCTAGATTGCAAACTCACAGGCTAAAATGAAGCTCAAATCTGTCCTCCCCAAAAACAAATGTCAAATCAAAAAAATGGAAGCTACGTCCAAAAATGCTTAAATCATTACATAACCCACAATTATAATCTGTCTACACTGAAAAAAATGGTGTAAAAATAAATTACACTCAGAAATTGCTAGAAAATTTCAGAATTCCAAAAAAATTTAATTAAATGTGATGTTTTTTTGAAGTAGAAAGACCAAAAATAGTATTTTCAATGCAAAACATACTTCAGTAATCTTAGTTTTGTTTACAACTTTGAAAAGTCATTTATTACAGGTAAAAATAAATAAAATGATAAATGGTCATTTTATATTTTACAGTGAGCATTTAAATTTAAATATTTTTAAATAACCAAACAAACTGAAAAAGACCTCGAAGAAATATTTAACAATAATAATTATTCACAAATTAATTAACTAAACGGCTGCTTGCAGAATTAATATCCACCCTGTAATCAAAAACATTTTCAATATACAGGCCACTCTTCTCAAAAAAAAAGAAAAGAAAAAAGAAAATGAATTTAACAAAATGAAACTCAATTATCTATTAAAAATTGTAAAAATATATATATTTAAAAATGAAATAAAGTTATGTTTTATATATATGTGTGTTAAATATTTTAGCATTTTTCTTTAATCATTTGTATAATTTTATATTTAAAACCATACATATTATATATAATATTTTGTTAGTGGGTGAGATGTGGTGCCTCCCAGTAAAAGCCTGATTCGTGTCAATTAGATTGTGCTCATAGTAAACAATGTAGTAACGTGTTATGTCATCACAAAAATCTCTATGAAAGACAGTAGGAAATGCAACTGAATTTGACATGCTTCTGGCTGTCGCTGCACAGCTGAAGACGCCTCGGTACGTCCTTTAGACAAAAGGTTTCTGCGCGAAGGACGGTCACCAAATAAAGCTTTGTGCAAACCACACACACACACACAGAGCAGAGAGCTGCATGCATGGATACAATATTTCATGCACGTCGCAGCTGCAACCGCGCTCAATAAGACAAACACCTCGAAATAATTAGACAAATATATTTACATACATTCCATGCATTGATGCCAGACACGATCTAGACATTTATAGAGAAAAATGGGTGGTGGAAAATAATGCAAATTATAATAAATGCAACGCGTTCTGGCTTACTGTCTGACAGAAGGATCCAACTTAAACGGCTTTATTATGAAAGCTATAGCATACAGTATCATGTTGCGGTCTGCGCCACCCCTCTCACGCACAGACAATGAGCCCGCAGTGGGTTTATGAGACATGCGGGCCCCTCCAGCTCTTCACACCCGCGTATAACGCACACCAAACGCGCCTGTCACTGACGCATGCACGGCACACTAGCTAACACAAACCCGCTCACGCCGCTGCTAATATTCCCAAAAAGCCTCGAAAACCCCACACACACTGGGTTACTGTTGTTCCAGCACTCGGACTGGTTGGATAAGCTCTCTCTGAAGCAAAACTCAACGCGTTTTCCTCCCTCTTCAGTCGTAAACCGCGACAAAAAACAACTGAAACTTTCCGCTTACCGTCTCAGCGCTCTTCGGCTTCCTCTTCGTCATTCACCCGCGAGCAGAGGACGAATTCTCGACGATTTTAAGAAAAAGAAACGTGTGTGTCGGAGGGTAAAAACTGAACATTAACCCTACGGCTGTGTGACGTCTCTCAGTGCTGCTTTTGAAAACATCGCCGTCAGTCCGTCTCTACGAAAAGCCCCAGCGAAAAAAACACGCAAAGCGAAGGCGCTCATAGGCGGACGACGGACCACGTGACCCACGGCGCTCAACAGCGTTTTGCGCTTGCTCGTACTGGCTCTGCTGCTTGAAATGCTTTCTGTTTAAGATTTCTCTGTTCCGTTAATATTTTATATGTGTATTATAATATTTACATACAATATTTTAATATTTCTAATGTGTCTTTTAAATTTAATTAAATTTATTAGTTTCATTTTATATATTTTTTAAAATGCTGAATTATTTTCTTATTTTCCTTTAGTAGTTTTTTTTCTTGTTTAATATTTCTTTATTATGTATTAATATTTAATAATATATTTACATACAGTACTTTAATATTTCTAATGTATTTTTTAAATGTATTAAAATGTATCATTTTAACTTTATATTATATTTTTAATTATTAATTAATTATTTTAGTATGTTTAAAATTACTCTATTCTGTTAATATTTTATATATGTATTTTAATATTTCATAATATATTTACATACAATATTTTAATATTTCTAATATATATTTTTAATTTAATTTAAATTATTATTTTTATTTTATATAGTTTGAAAAAAATATTATTTTATTATTTTTCCATTAATTAATTATTAGTAATATAGTAATATTAACATTAATATAGTAATATTAATAATATAGTAATATTTTCTGGGTTTTTACATTAAGTATTTAGTATTTAAATACAATATTTTAATATTTCTAATGTATCTTTTTTATTTAATTATGTATGTATTATTTTTATTTCTCTAATTATTAATTTATTATTTTATTATTTTTCTTTCATTAGTTTTCTATAAATACATTAAATACATAATGCATTAGATTGGGGCTTGAATTATATGTAAACATCAGTTTAGGCAAATATGTGTATTATTTTCATTTTATGCAAAGAATATGTCCTGTGTTTTTACATGTCCTGAATGAATATGTCCCGTGCATTTAATCTATTTTATTTATTAATGAACTTTTTCTATATTCTTTTATTTTACTATTTTATAGTTTGGATTATGTCAGAAAATAATTAAACATAATTTAAATACATTTAAAATATTTTGAATAGAAAAAATTCTCCATTGTTTTTTTTTGTTTTTGTTTTGTTTTGTTTTTTTTGTTTTCATTCACAAATACCTCATACCTCACAAATACATTTACCTCTTGTACATATGTTTTTGTAGGAGGGTTTATCGTTATTATTTTTCTATGTCTGAGTTGGGCGGGGGGGGCTGACGCTGCGCACCGTGACGTCACCCTTTCCGTCCGACGCTGCAGCGAGCGAGCGATAGCGAATGTTCTGGAACGCTGATGTCGAAGAGGCGCGGGGAGAAGGAGGAGAAGGTATTTGGCGAGCGCGATCCAATGTGGCGTCATTTATTCTGTTATTACGAGCGCATAAAATGTGTTTGATTCTAGGCTCGCTAGTTAACAGCGCCGTTGTCTCGCTTTCGGCGGTTATTATTGTTGTGGCGCAGTTGGTTATTTACATGATGTAGGAAAGAGGGAGTTGGCGCATGCGCAGAGGATGCCCTGGTATTATGTTGCAGAACGAGCTCGAATCACAAGGGAGAGCATTGGTGTGTGTGTGAGAGAGAGCGTTAGGGGGATGGGCGCTGGCTAGACACACGCACACACACGTGCACACGCATGCAGAGACCAGCTAGAGTCAGTTGCATGAAATGTTGTGGTCTGAGGAAGTAATCATAACGTGAAGAAATACACTTGGTTGACATATGACATTGTAACTGTCTTGTGTAGAACTGGGTTATGGTTTGAACTTAACAATGTACCATACAGTGTTATGATACTACCATTTGCACATTTGCATGGGCATAAAGGTTGGTCGTATGTAAATAGTGTTTGGCAGTAGTATGTTGTTTGTATGTTGTCCCCAGTTAATGTGATTTAATCAAACATGTATTATTAATTATGATTTATGATGTCATATTTCTACTTGATTTAACCCGTTAAAGAAAAAAAATGTGTATGTATATATATATATATATATATATATACATAAATACATACATACATACAAAATGCTTTCAGGTTAATTCTGTGGTATTAATCAATAGTTTTCACGTGAATAAAACCATTTTTTCAATGCTTTAATCCTTTCTGGTTGTAAATAGTAATCCCATTAAGCTCCTGGTTAAAAGTAAAAATAAAATACCTACTGGTACACAGCTAATATTTTACCATTTATAGATTATTGTCATTGGACAGTAACTGCACCTGATTGGCCATAACAGAATTGTGGTGTACATTTTATTTTCTCTCTCTCTCTCTCTCTATATATATACATACATATATACAATATATTGTTCGGCCAGCTACTATAAAAACTATGGTATATGATTATGGTAATCATGCACTGTGGGTTTTGTAAGGAAAGACTTGTGTGAATGGTGAGGTTCTGTATGGAAAACCGCATGTGGAACAGCCTCAGAAATGCTTGCTCTTTTGATGTGGCTTGTTTATACATCCTGCATCTGCCACTGTCATTAAGGTTATGTTGTATGGTTGGCAAAATGTATGTCTTTTTAAAGCATTGTTTGTATCAAATAAACACAGAGAAATGGAAGACTAAACCATATGTGGTTACGTCATGATTTATGAGTATATTGGGAATGGAGGCCCTAGGTGTGATCATGTTTACATGCACAAGAATATTCCTAAAATAATTGCAGTTGGTCATATTTTGCTGAATGTGCCATAAGCCCAATATTTTTAGAAATCTCTATTTTTTTTGTCATGCAAACACCTCAATCTGAAAATATGCATAATCTATTGTAAAAGCAATACTAGAAACACAAGATTTTTTTAAACAAACATGAAAATAAATAAGCATAAATCAATAAACAGATGGTGCAAATAATTGTAATAGTGTCACTGCCTACGTTTTGCTATTTATTGTTGTGTCATGTGCTACTGTCAGTGACAAGAACATGAATTGAGGTGAAATTACTCTACATAATTACTAAAAATACAGCATAATGACTGGCAAAATCATCTTCAGTATGATTCAGTACTGTAGCAATAAAAGTGTATGTCTTTGTTTACTTAGAACATGCTGATTATCGTGTGTTCAGAAATATTCCATTAGCTGCGAAGCATATTGGTTTAGAACGAACATATATAAAATGGGAAATTGTTTGCATGTAAACATGAATATTTTAAAGGAATAGTAGACCCAAAAATGAAAATGTACTAAACATTTACTGACCATAAGGACAATCAAAATGTAGAGTGTTTTGTTGGTTCATTAGAATAGATTTGGAGAAATGTAGCATTTTTTCACGTGTTCACCAAAGAATCCTCTGCAGTGAATGGGTGCCGTCAGAATAAGAGCCAAATAGCTGATAAAAACATCAGAATAATTCACAAGTAATCCACACCACTCTAGCCCATCAATTAACAACTGGTGAAGCTAAAATCTGCTTTTTTGTTAAAAAAAAAAAAAAAAGAAAGAAATCCATCAAGACATTTTAGCTTCAAACGCTTCCAGCTAAAATATGAGTCCTCTATCCATAATATTGCTTTCTACAGTGAAAAAAAAAACATCACCGTGTCCAATTCAGGAGAGAAATATGTACACATCAAACACCATTTATAAACCAAAACAGTTCTAAACAAATATGTTGATGGATATTGATGTGAGAGAACAATAGGGCAATGGACGTTTTTACTGGAGGAATCGTTATTATGGATCACTGACTGGTATTTTAGCTGTAAGCAAAAGTTTGAAGTTGAAAATGTCTTGATGGATTTTTTTCTTACAAACATGCATCTTTTTTTAACTGATGGACTGGAGTGGTGTGGAGTACTTGTGGATTATTGTGATGTTTTTATTAGCTGTTTGGATTCTCATTCTGACGGCACCCATTCACTACAGAGGATCCATTGGTGAGCAAGTGATCCAATGCTACATTTCTCCAAATCAGTTTTGATGAAAAACAAATTCATCTTCCACAGCCAAATTTGCACAGCAAATTTTCATTTTGGGGTGAACTATTTCCTAACGTGCATAGTTTTGTATCTCCTATAATGCTGCAAGTCTGAAAATGAATTAGTCATTTTAAAATAATCACACTGGTCTGTTGCATATAATTAATGTTAATATTTTATTTACATACACAACATCTGTGACGTTTACAAGGACTCAAGTTTGCGTAGGTCCGTTTACAGGTCAGCTCTCACACCAAAGCCCGGTCCAGGAGGAGGTTCTGTCAGTGAGGTTAAACCTCCAGCAGGTTCACATGAAAAACGGCCGCTCCTGATGGTAGCGAGATCATTACAATCAATTAAAACATTCTTAGTGTGCCAAATGATTCAGTAACCACACACATCACATCATGTACTTATTTAATTAGACCTCGAGTTGCCTTGCCTCATATTATCTTTGTAAGTGAAATAAATAATAGGGGCGTTTATGTGGACCACAAGCCGAGCTCACCAACAGCCTCTTACAACTAACAACTCACCCTTCATCTGACAGTCAATCCTTTTAATAAACTTGCGTCTGTGAATGTCCAAACACTCCCATGACATCACAACCAAACTATACTTGACTCTCAACCACATAATCAAACTAATTGGCTTGGCACAATTTCTGAAAATATCTAAATCTGTCAACAAGTAAGGTGAGTTGCTTTCACATAAAATTCCCACTGCACCTCTTGGAATATAAAAAATGTCTGACATTATAGGACACATCATTACTAATTAATAGGGCTAAAAATAGTACAAATATACCTTTATATTTAAATATAAATTTATATTTAAATATAGAGTTTATTTGCAAAAACAGATAACGCTGTTAGATAACTATTATTATTTTGTTTTATACAGATAACTAATTAATTTGAACATTTTAAAAAATCATGTTTTTTTATTCTTGTATAAAATATAAATATATATATATATATATATATATATATATATATATAGAGAGAGAGAGAGAGAGAGAGAGAGAGAGAGAGAGAGAGAGAGAATAAACAGCTATTTAATCACACATTAAATATCTAAAAAATTTCAGTACATGAAAATATCATGCTCAGACTTCATTTTTGAGTGATGGCACCAACAAATCAAATTTTGAATCACTTCACTGTTGAATTTCCATGAATTTGCATCTAAAATTTAAATCAGATATGCTATAATCTCATATTTGCAATTTGTGAGTGAAGGAAGGAATCTACAGGAAATGCATAAGTCCCCCTTTAAAATCACAATGACGTGGATTCATTTTTATCACAACATGTAAGGTAATATTAAAAGGAGGAAGATTTGTGTACCTGGGTCCAGGAGGAGGAACTCTGCCTGCTTTCAGCTCATCAATAATCTGCTCCATGTCTGATGGTTTAAGATCCTCCTACAGACCAAATCAGAAAGAAAGAACAGCACATTAATTAACTCTAGTATACCCTTTTCTCTGATCTGTGTCTTAAAGAGATAAATAAGCTCAAATATTAATTTGGTGAATTCAGTGAAAACATGTATAGGTCACATTTCACCAAAAACAAAGATGTAAATTCTATTTTGCATAAAGAAAATAAAGCCTGATTTTAGATCCTAAGATGTTCTGAAAATAGGTTTACTTTTTTTAAAACAAAATATAATAACTTGTGAATATGTTCTTGTGAGATTTAATCACTATAGATGTTCAGACCTTCTGTGACTCAGTTTCTGAAAATGTTACACTAAATGCACGTAATTGGTAAACATGAGTGATCTCTAGCCAGACCGCAGCGATCTCATTATGTGGAAGCAGTAGGGTCATGCAGATGCGATCTGTAGGTTCGTCGAAACTTCCTCCAGAAGAAAGCATCAAAGGATGACCTCACCGAATGCCCTAGCGGATGATTAGCTGTCGGAACGAGACCTGCTAACCCATTTCAGGTGGGTGAATCACACAGTGCTGACGAGTTTCTATTTAACTGCGAGAGGCCGCGGCTAATTGCATCATTACCCCGGCGGGTCACACAGAGCTCCGCTTAACACAAACAAGCTTAAACTGAGACGTACACAACCCAAGGAATATTCGCCACTGATACAGACAGAGATCTAATTAGTAAATTAATCTTCATTTAAACGGAACACGAGGTAGGTTATATAAGCAACAATTCCTCCACTGATTTTATACTTTTACTTTTTGACAATTAAAATGAAGTATACAGAAAAATAAAAAAATATGGACAATCAATATTGTATTATTATTATTGGACTGTGTATTTTAATAATTATTAGTAGTAAATGTAGTAGTACAATTATATTTAGGTTTTTTTTTTGACAAATTATACAATTAAATTAGAATACAAAAAACTAGGCACTAATGAAATCTAAAAGATGAGTAAATATTACATAGACAAAATATTTCAATATATAGGCAAATAACAAAAATGCACAACAAAACGTCATAATTTAAATTAAAGTGAAAACAAACTTATTTACAATATTTACATATATAACAAATATTAATTATAATAAAAATTATAATGCTATGAAAAAACTAGTTTGACAAGCAAAAAAAAAATGTATGACTTTGGAACAACATGAGGGTGAGTAAATGACACTGCCTCTCATCTTAATAGCTTCTGAGTGTGTTTCTATTTCTAAAATATGTTCTCAGAAAAAAAGATTATTACAAATCCCTTAGTGTATTATCCCAGCATCTTCAAACCTTCACGTTTCAGGCCATTTTTGAGCAGCTTGGCTTTAGAATTTACATAGGCACTATCAATATTATAGTATTTTTGATGGTGTACAATAATAGTAATAATTATAATTCATGTTTATATTTACCCAACGCGCTTTTGTTCATACATTATGCATTCTGTGCTTTTAAACAATTAAAATAAATTACAATGCAACAAAACATAATATGCACTATCAATATTATCTTATTTTTAATTGTATACAATTACATTTTTAATTGTTACAATAATTTATACAATTATATTTATGCAAAGCTCTTTTGTTTGTACATTATGCATTATTTATTTGCTTTTTGACAATTAAAATACAATAAAAAAAAAAACAGTAGGCATGAACATTATTATTTTTAGATGATGTTTTGTAATAATTTATATTTTTATTTGTATATTTATATTTAGTTCAATATGCATCAATATGTGACCCTGGTCCACAAAACCAGTCATAAGGGTCTTTTTTTTTTTTTTTTAACAAAATATTTTCATGGAACATAATCTTTACCTAATATTCTAATGATTTTTGGCATAAAAGAAAAATTAATAATTTTGACACATACAATGTATTGTTGGCTATTGCTACAAATATACCCATGCTAATTTTGACTGGTTCTGTGGTCACATATTATATTATTTCACTGGTAATAATAATAGTAGTGACAATAATAATTATTGCTATTTGTACTAGTATTTTAAGGTATTTTGTTGGTGTTTGCATGTTTTTTTTTTTTTGCCTTTTGACTATTAAAATAAATTACAGTACAACAACAAAAAAACATCATCATATTATGATGTCAATATTATTAATTGATGATGTACATGTAGAAGTAGTAGTATTATAGTATGCAAAGTTAATTTGTTTGTACGCTCGCCATTCATTTTGACTGCCTGATTGATTATCAGCCAATCAGAAGATAGTTACTTCTTTTTACCTCTTTATACCACATTTGACCACATAAATACATCCTGTACTTTCCCCTTTATCCTCGTTAAGACTTTAATAACTGGGTACTCTCACCACAAGTAAAAACACTGTCCATCTTGACTTCATAACAGAGAAACTGCCTCCCCTAGAGGTGACATTAAAACTAGCTTCCTCTCATTAACACACATTCACAACCAGACTCACAAATGAGGTTTGTGATCATACTCACATAATAGTTATCGTTGATTTGGACCATTGGTGCGTTCACACAAGCCCCAAGACATTCGACTTCTGTTAGCGTGAATAATTTATCTGCCGTGGTCTCACCGACTTTGATACCTGGCAGGAGAGATCATTTTTGGGTTAGAAAATAAAATGCAGTCTCACTACTTATGTGTTACGATTATTTTAGCTGCCAAGGCATAATTTTTCATAATTTTTAGTATGAAGCAAATAACTAAAATAAACTAATAAAGATGAATAAATGCTATATAGACATTTAAAACAAAATAATAATAATAAAAATAATGAAAATGTACAAAAATGGCATTACTTTGATGTAACTTTAAATAAAATGGATGTTAAATTAAATATATTAAAATATAAAAAATGCAAACTTTTATAGTATATTGTATAATTATGTTATATTATATTAGGCATCATTTCTCATTCTCATAATTTTTAGTTTGAAGAAAATAACTAAAATTAAACCTAAAAGATGAGTAAATATTATATAGACAAAATATGTAGATATATAGACATATATAACAAAATGCACAACAAAATGTCTTAATTTAAATTAACGTGAAAACAAAAATTCATTTTAAATATTTACATATTATATAACAAATATTAATTATAATAGTAATTATAATGCTATGAAAGAAAAAACAGTTTGGAGAAAAAATTAATGAGGGTGAGCAAATGACACTGCCATTCATCTTAATAGCTTCTGAGTTTGTTTCCATTTCTAAAATATGTTCTCAGAAAAAAAGATGATTACAAATCCCTTAGTGTATTATCCCAGCATCTTCAAACATTTACGTTTCAGGCCATTTTTGAGCAGCTTGGCTTTAGCTTGTTTATACAGCGAGTGTGTTCATTGGTGACGTGCGAGTCGAGATGTCTGTGTGGAGTCCCTGCGGAGAGCTGGAAAGGGTTCTTGCTCACCCAGTTTGTTCTGGATGGCCTCCAGGATGCTGTCGGAGTCACAGAGCATGCAGGGCGTAGTGGTGCAGATCTGGATGTGGTACTTTCCCACTGGCTTACGCAGGAACATGGTGTAGAAAGTCGCTACTTCATAAACCCTCATTGGAGCAACGCCCAGGATCTCTGCCACCTGCAGGAGAGAGCAAAAATCACGTCAGACACTGGTTGGTGAACGCTTTGAGAGCTTTAAACCAAAAATATGAAGAAAAAAAAAAAAAAAAAAAAAAAAAAGACATTCGCAGTTACAACTAAGAACATTTATTTATTAATTGATTTATCTATTCATTCATTAAATTTTTTTTTTTTTGCACCTGTGGAGCAACTGCCAACATTTTGTAGAAGCTTATATTTAAATTATGGTACAGGATCTGTACACAATTTTTATTACAAAAATCCACAGATAAATGCCATAATGGCTTAGTGAAATTTGTGAATGAAGCATTCCAAATGATCTTGACTGTAAGATGCTGAATATCTATAGCAGGCTTGATCATTTAGAGTATGAAAATGGAAATGTGTTTCATGAAGACTGGGTGACTTAAACATACTAGTGTGCACTAAATAAGATGCAAACTACACATTAAACTGCATTTAACAAAGATGTTTTGCCACACAACAATACAAAATCTATACTTTATAATGTCATAAAAACATGTCATGAAATTAAAAAAAAAAAAAACACATCATAAAAATTGCATTTTAACTGTATGGTAATTAAAAGGGTTCCACACAATTTTTCACCGATGAATTTCCATGACTTTGTATGTACTGGATAACATATATATATATAAATATATAAAATAAGCTAATTGCAAATGCAACATTTCTGATTTTCATTTTGCTAAAACCAGAAGAACTAAAATATATAAATAAAAATTTAGGAAAACAAAAACTAATAAAAACAACAAAATCATAAAAAATAACTTTAAAAATAACAGCATTTAAAAATACTTTAAAACTTTAAAAAGAAAGTCATTTAAAAATAACTTTAAAAATTAAAGTAAAATTAAAAAATACAAAATAAAATTTATTTAAAACATTAACAAAAAAATAACACTGCTCATAGCTAATACAGTAACTCAAATAAGTATAAACACACTATTAAATAATTTAAATGACTGATAGTTCCGGATTTTTAGTGACTGTGGGAACCCCTTATTGTTTCTCAATCAAACAAAAGCTTTAATGCAGGGCTGCTCAACCCTTTCCTTCAGAGTTCAGCTCCAACCCTGACCAAACACACCTGAACAAGCTAATTAGGATCTCAAGGAGCATTTGATAATTACGGACAGGTGTGTTTGATTAGGGTTGGAACTAAACTCTGCAGGAAAGTCACTCTCCAGGAACAGGGTTGTGCACCCCTGCTTTAATGCATGTTTTCAGAGTTTCTAACCTTGTTCATTGCTGAGATAGGAAGCCATCCATGCTGCCTCTGAGCCAAATCCAGCACAGGAATAGTGGCGGCCGCCTTGTGTCCCTCTGGGTAATTATTAATGATGGCCTCAACCCTCTGTAACAAACCATATACAACAGCTATAATCTTCATTCAACATATCTGACCACAGCAAGATATATTTTAACTTACCTCTGGAATACAAATGCAAAATCTACAGTTTTATGATTGACAATAATAACAGCAAAAAATGCTTTAACTATGAACACATTTTATGGTTGCAAAAATGTAAATGATGAGCAGCAACCTTCAGGTTTTCTGGGGTGAATTCAAATGGAGTATCTGGGTTGTTGTCCGGCGTGTCTCTGTGCTGGAATAATAAAAACATACGAACACACCATCAACAACAACAAATAAAATGCTACAAAAATATGAGTGTGTCCTTCTGGTTTAGGGTGCATATGTGCTTTTAGACAACGCAGATGTTTCAAATCAGCATCATAGTATGATACAAGAAAATTATTATATGTATTATTGTTGCAAAGTTTTTCAATTACAAGTACAAAACGAATACAATAAAGCAGCTCTAAAAAGATACTAAACTCTACATAAGAATTATTCAGCTCAATTTAATTTAGTTTTGTTCTCATCAGTGCAGTCAGACTGATAATATTACAGAATATTAAGTGCCTCGTGTGGATTTCAGTACAAAGACTGCAATAAACATGAAAAGTCAAGTCTCACCACAAAGATTCCTCCTGCTCCAGCTCGAGCCGATGTCTGGTGCAAACTGCGGACTTGCCTTGCCTGCAAAAGAAATGCAACAAATACAGTGAATACATTTTTATTATTTTGTTTTATGCCAAACTGCTAAGCCAATACATTAAGACTTTTTTTGTACATTGTATGTACTGACAAAATATGCAATATATCATCTTGTGCAAAAAGTATGCAGTGCTTATGCTCTGTAATGCTTTCTGTTTAGTGTATGCTGCACTAGTCACTGCAATATATAGATACATAGCATAATTCGCGTATTCACTGATTCAAGTTCATTTACGGATTACTCAGTCTGTGTGAATAGAAACAACTTCTAAAAAAAACAATTTTTGTAAGATGAACTATTAAAATACATTTTAAAGAGTGTCTAATAAACACAAGTGGTTTAATTATTATTTTAATGACATATGAACACAATCAGGCCTCATTATCAGCTGTTAGCGCATTAGCTTCATGTCCTTGCACAGATGTCAACGCCGCTTTAAAGGAAAATTATTATGCAATTCCTTCAACCATCTCATGAATAATCCGATTACAACATATATACAATAAACCTACCGCATAAGACACGGCAGAGCGCAGAGTTGAAGATAAAAACATATTTTCAATGCGCTCGGTCACACTAAACACAAGCAATGGCGGACATCAACTAATCCGAGCTCGATTGAGCGGGTCTGGTTACGCAAGTACGCTCTAAGCGCTGAGTCTGAATAATGGATCACCGATCGACAGGCGAAAACAGATGCGCATTGTGTTCTTGACGTGCCGTGATAAAAATAACACAGACAATCAGTTTGCACACTTGTAGAACTTGACATTAAATGCTAAAACGGGTTGCAATGCAAGACTGTGACTAAAATGTGAGACAATATTGTTTTGTTTAACATTTGGGGTTATTTCAAATGAATATAAATTAAGAATTTTTGTGTTCTTTGCAAATGCATTAGCAGAGAATCAATATAGCACTATTGAGGTACAAAATTTTTAGTTCTAATTAAGTATTCTGTGCATATGTTCTAGTTTTTTGGTCTAGTGGAAAGTCCTCTCTTTTGAAAGTGAAGCAAACGAGATGTGCTTTGTCAAAGACAGGCTACTTTTCCAGGAAATCGAAGCGTAGGCATCAATTCCAGTTCCATGAGTGGGCAGGACAATCCAGAGTTACGATAGAGGGTGGATGAGTCATGAAAACCATCCTGTATGGACACAAAGACTTTATTTATTAAACCAAACATCTATCTATCTATCTATCTGTCTATCTATTAGAAAGTTTTCATGGTTAGTGTGTGTGTTAGTTTGGTTTCATCATTTATTTTCTTTCATTTCTTCAATTTTATTTGTAAAAGCTATACATGAATAATGCATTTCATTCTAAATACAATATAAATGCAAAAAAAGTCTTCTTTTAGGGTTAGTGGACCATTATCGGTTTACTTATTTATTTATTGACTGATTGATATAAATTTGATTTGATATAATTTCTTCAATAATAATTGTAAAAAATATTACAGTACATAAAATATACTGTAAAAAATAGAAAAATGCAAAAAGTCTTAGAGTTATTCACAAATAAATAACTTCTTTAAGTAAAAAATGCAGTCTTCTTTAGTGTGTTTTTTATGATTTTTTATTTACATTTCCAGTCAAAGGTTTTTGAACAGTAAGATTCTTAATGTTTTTAAAGAAGTCTCTTCTGCTCATCAAGCCTGCATTTATTTAATCCAAAGTACAGCAAAAACAGGAAAATTCTGAAATATTTTTACTATTTAAAATAGCTGTTTTCTATTTAAATATATTTTAAAATGTAATTTATTCCTTGGATTTCAAAGCTAAATTTTTAGCATCATTACTCAGTCACATGATCCTTCAGAAATCATTCTAATATTCCAATTTGCTGCTCAAAAAACTATTATTGAACTATGTTGAAAACAGCTAAGTAGAATTAGGTTGAGTAGGTTTCTTTGATGAATAGAAAGTTCAGAAGAACAGCATTTATCTGAAATAGAAAACTTTTGTAAAATTATAAATGTCTTTATTGTCACTTTTGATCAATTTAAAGCATCCTTGCTAAATAAAAGTAGTAATTTCTATAATTTCTTCCCCCCCAAAAAATTATACTAACTCAAGCTTTTGAATGGTATAGTGTATAATGTTACATAAGCTTTTTATTTCAGATAAACACTGATCTTATCAATAAAACGCTGATTTTGAGCAGCAAATCAGCATATTAGAATGATTTATGAAGGATCATGTGACACTGAAGACTGGAGTAATGATGCTGAA
Source organism: Labeo catla (assembly GCA_012976165.1). NCBI lineage: Eukaryota > Metazoa > Chordata > Actinopteri > Cypriniformes > Cyprinidae > Labeo > Labeo catla. The sequence continues at coordinate 286,462 of VONZ01000456.1, forward strand.
AATTTAGCTTTTGATCACAGGAATAAATTACATTTTAAAATATATTCAAATAGAAAGCAGTTATTTTACATAGTAAAAATATTTCAAAATTATACTGTTTTTGCTGTACTTTAAATCAAATAAATGCAGGCTTGGTGAGCAGAAAAGACTTCTTTAAAAAAAAAAAACATTAAAGATCTCACTGTTCAAAAACCTTTGACTCGTACTGTACTTATTTTTATTTCTTCAATTAAAATAGTGAAAACTTTTTATAAGTAAATAACTCTTTTTCTTTAAATGTCTTCTTGTAGGGTTTGTGTGTGTGTTAGTTTGTTGTCATTACAGCTAGCCTTATATGAAGTCAATGGTATGTCCTCATTATGACAGCCAAATAATGTTATGTGTGTGTGTGTGTGTGTGTGTGTATTTCAGTAAACATGCAGATCATCCGTCAGACTCGTGCTGCGCCTCCCTCTGCAGTGGGATCAGCACCCGAGCAGCCGCTCAGCCAATTGAAAAGTAGGAGTGCTGAATGGAGCGCTCTGATTGGTGGAGGCGGTGCTGAGCAGACTGGGCATGATTAAAGGGTGGACACCACATGCACAGCCACAATAAACCCCTTCATCTACTGACTGACATCTATCCTGAAACAGATCATACGGATTGACAAATGTCTCCTGTTTCAGACTCCACCAACAGGGTCATTCCAGGACCTCAGGAGCCGGAGGAGAAGACATACCATCCATCCGACGGCCTGTTTACTGATGCACATGTGCCAGACTTTGATGCATATCTTGCCTTGTACAAAAAGTCTACAGAAGAGCCTGAAGGTATCATAAAACGGTGCATGCATGTAAATGCAACAGACACTCCAGTGTAAGATAATGCAGTAAAAGTGTTTATTTAACATGCATTGCAGAATTCTGGGCTGATGTTGCTCAAGAGTTTTACTGGAAGAAGCCGGCGTCAGGGCCGATGCTGCAGTATAACTTTGATGTCAACAAGGGGAACATTTACATCAAGTTCATGGAGGGAGCAAAAACCAACATTTGCTATAATGTCCTTGACCGAAATGTGCATGAGAGGAACTTGGGAGAGAAAGTGGCTTACTACTGGTAATCTAACATGTTTTCACTGTGTTAAAATGATGCACAGTTTTAGAACTCCGTGCATATGCATGCTTGATCTGATTTAATAGTTGATGCATTTAGTCATAAACATCTAAAATGATTTATCATTATAAATTCAATAATTGTTTAGAATTATATATAATTTAATGCTAATTCTAAATACTCTAAAGTCTAACTTGTTTTGAGTTAATGCATTTGTGCAAGGTTTAATCTGTACTTTTAATGTTAACAGTATGATTTTAGAAGTATTTACTTGTAGGGATCACCAGAAGCTCCTGTTCCTGTTCTAGACAAACAAGGCAGGGCACAATGATTATTCTAAGTGTTACTGAACCATATCACCTGTGTATGACATCAATTGTCACATAACACTTTGATTACATACTGTAAAGTGTGATAAGATGATTCCTGTTACAATTGCATGAATCACAGATAAGAAGTCATCCAAATGTTAATTCCAGATGACTTCTCAGCAACATCACTATTTCTAATATATAATCAAAGGGATATAATATTGGCTTGATGTCATACTGTATGCAGGTGACATGCTTCAGCAGTACTCAGAAGAATCAGTGTTGTCATGTTAGCTATGCTGTGAAGTATTAATAGTCTTGTGGAACAAGGGGTGTCATGTAACTTCTGTTATACACAACCAAGTCCTATATCAATAATCTGCCATTTAACCATATTCTTACAGAGTGAATCTCACAAAACTTATTCAGGTCATATATATATATATATATATATATATACATATATTATTGTTGTTGTTATTATTAGAGCAAATAATGCAACTGTTAAGAAAAAATGGTGAAATGCATGCTAAAATTTTAAAACTAAATTTAAAGATTTGTTTTGTTTCATACAGCGTTATGTTAGTCTTATTAATATACTATTTAATCATTTATTATTATTTTGAATAGGTTTTATTTTTAAAACGTTCAGTTCTTAATTTAAATATATGCACTTTTGTCATTTGTCTTGTTTTGTAATATTTTTATTTATTTAATATTATTATATAAAGTAATATTATATTTAATATTATTAATATTATATAGTCATTTTAGTACTTAATCTTATTTGTTTCATTTATTTGCCAGTGCAGCGTTTTCTTTTGTGTTTTTTTATTTTAATATTTGAATAAAATATATAATATTTTATTTATTTATTTATTTATTATTAGAGCAAATGATGCAATTGTTAAGGGAAAATGGTGAGATGTTGTCAAATGCATGTTAAAATTTGTAAAAGTATGTTTTAAAACTTAACTGAAAGATTTTCTGTTGCAAACAGTGTTATGTTAGTCTTATTTACATACTATTTTGTCATTTATTAATATTTTGAATTGGCTTTGAAACTTTCAGTTCTTAATTTAATTTTAGTAATTTTGTTATGCACTTTTGTCATTTATTAGTTCTTGCTTTGTAATATTTTTATTTATGTAATATTATTATATAAAGTACTATTATGTTTAATATTATTAATATTATTAATATTATATTACTATATATATATAGTTTTAGTCATTTTTAGTACTTAATCTTATTTATTTCATTTATTTGCCAGTGCAGCATTTTCATTTGAGTTTTTTTTTTTAATATTTAAATAAAAAAACATTTATTTATTTATTTTTATTTTTAGAGCAAATAATGCAAGGGAGATATTATCAAATGCATGTTAAAATTTGTGAAGGTATGTTTTAAAACTTAATTTAAGGATTTTTTGTTTGTTTGTTTCAAACAGTGTTATGCTATTTATATATTTTATCATTTATTAATATTTTGAATTGGCTTTGAAACTTTCATTTCCTAATTTAATTTTAGTACATTTGATATGCACATTTGTCATTTATTAGTTTTTGTTTTGTAATATTTTTATTTATTTAATATGATTATATATTATAAGTAATATTATGTTTAATATTATTAATATTATATAAATATCTATTTTTTTGTTTTTACATAAGTCATTTTAGTACTTAATCTCATTTGTTTCATTTATTTGCCAGTGCAGCATTTTCATTTGAGGGTTTTTTATTTTATTTTAATATTTAAATATAAAATATGATATAATATTTCTTCTTCTTCTTCTTCTTCTTCTTCTTATTATTATTATTATTATTATTAAAGGAAAATATATGTTTTTCTTTCTTAAGATTTTGGGTTAATAGGCAAATGTCTATCTGCCGCAATCTAAATATAAACATTGTAATAATACCAAATGAACAGGTTTGCATGGCGTGTTATAAGGGCAAATTCCTGTAGCTGTAGATCTTACAGTCTATAGTCTAGACTGTCTCTCTCTGGCACGTTACATGAGGTGGTTTTGGCAGAGCGCCTCCTCACAGATGCCAAAAACCGAACCATGCTGAGGCGACACTTCAGTTAGACATTAACCATCAAGTGCTAATGGAGGACACAGGATTTCACACAGGCTCTTAAAAGCACTATGGACACTGCATATTATGTATATATATATATATGCATACATTTGGGGCTTTTATTATGTAATACAAAACATGATGCAATGTGCAACCTCAGAGGTCAGCGTCTATTCTTTATGCTGCCGTCCATTCATACCTAAGAGGTCACTTAGCTTAAAAACTGTTTATCTTGTCAGCGGTCCAGCACGGCCTTTCCTTTTTTGGATGGCCAGGTGCAGATGAACAGTAAACTGAGGCTGAGAGCTTTCACGGTGATTTGCATTGTCACAGTCTTCCCTGTGTTGCATGACTTTGCAAAGCAGCTACCAGCCTAAAAGCAGCTACTAAAAAAGCACATTGTCTTCAGAAACTGTAAAAGTCTAAAGTGTAGATCAACAAGGCTTGTTGCCATATTACAGTCTGTTTAACTGATTTGTGCAATAAATGAAGCCCACTGGCCAAACGAACAGGTGATGGATGTGCAAATCGAATGCAGGCAGCAGAGCCAAAGTACAGCTATTCCTGTCAAAATGAGACACGTGTACAGTGGGGTCCAAAAGTCTGAGACCACACTGACAATCAAAGTCTAATTTCAGTGTGGGAATGAACAGTTTTAGGATTTACAACAAATGAATATTAGGGCATAAAACAAAGAAGAATTGTTTTATATTCTCCATTATTTCTAAATGATGATTCAAATGTGAGTAAATGGGTGTCACTGATCATGTGACTCATTCAGACAGGGTTTTTTTTTTTTTGTTTTGTTTCTGTTAAAGCACAATATGCTTTTTGGAGCCAATAATGTTGTTGTTAAAGAGAACTGATGATCAAATACATGATAAATTGTGTATATGAATGTTTATTTATTTATTTATTTTTTTATGTTTTGTTCCGAACAGTATTATTTTAGTATTATTTATATACTAATTTATTAATCTTTAGAATAGCTTTTATTTTCATATTTTCATATTTGTTTTGTTTTTAATATTTAATATTTATATTTATTTAATATTATTATATATAGTTTCATATAACACACACACACTATACTATACTATATATTATACTATATATATGATTACTATATATTATACTGTATATATTATATTATATAATATTACTAGTAATATTAGAAGTTATATATAAAATTATCTTTTTCTAATTATTATTATTATTTAAATTTTAGTCATTTTAATCATCTTAATTATTTGCCAATGCAATACTTTCATTTGATGTTTTAAGTGATTTTAAGTTTTTCATCTAATATTTATGTTTTCTTTCAGATTTATTTCAATTAATGAAAACAATTTTTGATCATTTTAGTTGTTACCAATAACAACACTGGATTCAACTTTTGACTCAAATCATTCTCAGACTATTTAGAATTGCAAAATCATTTGAAATAGATTAAATTATGTATTTATGCACCCATTATGTTCAATAAAGCATATTCAGTAGGCCAACACACTGTATTGCATAATGAATGCCATAAATCCATTATTTCCTAATGGTTTAATACTGATCAATGTTTCCTTCAGGGAGGGAAACTCACCTGATCATCACCAGACCATCACTTACAACCAGCTGTTGAGAAATGTGTGCCAGTGTGCAAATGCATTAAAGCTGTTGGGTAAGACCATCATCCTTCTCTGGGTTTGAGCTTGCTCAGCTTTTCTAGAATGCAAATGCATTATTATTGCTTTTAGTCTGAACCTCTGACGTGCATGTGTGAGTATTTTCACTAATGTTTTCAGATTTACATTGATGTTTATTTCTGTGATCCAGGTGTGAAGAAAGGAGACAGGGTCGCCATTTACTTACCCATGATTCCAGAGCTGGTGTACACAATGCTGGCCTGTGCTAGAATCGGGGCTGTTCACTCAATAGTGGTGAGCAGTTTTACAGATCTGTAGTAGGTTTACATTAAAGAAATATTCAGGGTTTTACAGGAGAAGTTCATGCAAAAATGAGAATTTCCTCAAAATATACTCACCCTCCGGCCATCTGAGCTGTAGATGAGTTTGTTACGTCATCAGATTTGGAGAAATGTAGTATTACATCACTTGCTCACCAATGGATCCTCTGTAGTGAATGGGTGCCGTCAGAATGAGAGTCCAATAAAAACATCACAATAATCCACAAGAAATCCACACCACTCCAGTCCATCAGTTAACATCTTGTGAAGCCAAAAGCTGTGTGTTTGTAAGAAACAAATCCATCATTAAGACATTTTTAACTTCAAACCATTGCTTCTTGCTAAAATAGGAGTCCATAATCCATAACGTTGCTTTTTCAAGTGAAAACGTCTCTTAATCAGGAGAAATATCTGCGCAGATCAAGCACTAAAAACAGCTCTAAACAAATATGTTGGTGGATTTTGATGTGAGAGACAACAGGAGGTGGGCTTTTTTACTGGAGGAAGTGTTATTATGGATTATAAACTCATATTTTGGCTAAAGTGACGGTTTGAAGTTAAAAAAATTTCTTACAAACACACAGCTTTTCACTTCACAATATGTTAATAGATGGACTGGAGTGGTGTGGATTACTTGTGGATTATTGTGATGTTTTTATCAGTTGTTTGGACTCTCATTCTGACGGCACCCATTCCCTACAGAGGATCTATTGCCGAGCAAGTGATTTAATGCTACATTTCTCCAAATCTGATGAAGAAACAAACTCATATCTTTGATGGCCAGTTTTTGGTGAACTGCTCCTTTAAGCTCTATATCATCTGTCGAGGATGGTCCAAAGGAGAGTTTAAACTCGGGTCAGTATTTAGCACGGTATCGTTGATATGCATGAAATGAGTACAGCCTCATTTACCCTGCCAAGACTATTTCTGCCCACCAAGCCTCTTTCGCCATGTAAAGGTTGTGGATGGTGTTAAAAATAACACTGAAGTGCTTTCAAGGATAGTTTGTATCTGATATCAAAGCCTTTTGTATGCTTGGATGATGACCCCATTTCAGCCAAAGTGGTATTTTAATCATTTGTTTTGGTTCCTCAGATATCCATGTTATTTATGTTGAGAAATAAAGTTAAAAGCAGATACAGAAGCGTCTAACTCCCTCCTGTTTTTCTCATTCAGTTTGCAGGTTTCTCGTCTGAGTCTCTGTGTGAGAGGATCATGGATGCTCAGTGCAACATCCTGGTAACAGCAGGTAACATGAATTGTCTTATGGTGGCGGTTTGGATCTGTGTGTTTGGAGTCACTGTAAGTTTACTGGGTTTATTAGATAGTAGATAGTAGATAAACTAACAATGACCTGCAGATAAGCTGGAAATACAGTAAGTGATAAGCACAGATAATGTGATGAGAGATATGTTGAATTTATGACACCAGAAATCCTGTGTAGTTGTGTGTGTGTATGTGTATATATATATATATGACCCTGGACCACAAAACCAGTCATAAGTGTCAATTTTTTAAAATTGACATTTATACATCATCTGAAAGCTGAATAAATAAGCTTTCAGTTGATGTTTGGTTTGTTAGGATAGGACAATATTTGGCCGAGGTACAACTATTTAAATATATATGGAATCTGAGGGTGCAAAAAAAATCATCAAAATATTGAGAAAATCGCCTTTAAAGTTGTCCAAATTAAGTTCTTGGCAATGCATATTAGTTTTGATATATTTACAGTAGGAATTTTACTAAATATCTTCATGGAACATGATCTTTACTTAATTTCCTAATGTTTTTTGGCATAAAAGAAAAATCAATCATTTTGACCCAGACAATGTATTTTTGGCTATTGCTACAAATATACCCCAGCGACTTAAGACCAGGGTCCAGGGTCCAGGAAAACTTTGATGAAAGGTTTTGATCCACTTCAAATGTTGACTACTATATATATATATATATATATCTAAGCTTTGTCAAATTCAATTCAGTGACTAGTTAGGGCCCGAGGTGTGAGGACCCTATTGGAATTGCTCAGAATCTCCTTCTCCAAAATGAATCACATTTTTGAGGGCCTAAACATGCTCGAAAACTCATGAAACTTTGCACACACGCCAAAAACTGTGAAATTTTACATCTAATATGGGTTTTAGAAGTGGGTGTGGCAAAACGGCTCGATAGCGCCACCTATAATATTTAAACTAAGTGCCCCTCGAACTATATTTTACATACATGTACCACAACAATACCTACAACAAAAGGTCCTTCGGGACAGAGTTCAAAACCCAACAGGAAGTCTGTTATTTTGAATTTTCTCAGCAAGTTTTGTGCCGTTTTTGCCATTTTCAGGCATTGCATTTAAACAAACTCCTCCTAGAGATTTAAACAGATCAACACCAAATTTGGTCAATGTAATATAAAACCCTTTGTGATGTTAAATCGCAAAGATCTTGAGTTTTCGTTAAAGTGCGTGTCCGTGGCAGCCTGACAAACTTCGATGTTGCACCATAAAAAAGGAAGTTGTTATAATTCAGGCATACAATGTCCGATCTGCCCTAAACTTCACGAGTTTGACAAGAGTCCTGTCCTGAACACATGCCCATGACCATATTCACTTATAGCCATAGCGCCACCTGCTGGTAACAGGAAGCGATGTGTTTTATCTCTATCAAACTCCTAATAGATTTAATGACATCAATATTATATTTGGTCAGTCTACTCTAAAGGCCTTTGCAATGTTAAATTCCAAAGATCTTGAGTTTTCATTAAAGGGCGTGTCCTTGGTGGCCTGGAAATAGACGTTGTAAATCAACCACACAATGTCCGATCTGCCCCAAACTTCACATGTTCGATAAGAGTCCTGGCCTGAACACATCTAAAGGCCAATATTCCATTACAATCATAGCGCCACCTGCTAGCAACAGCAAATGTCTTGTTTTACACTAACTTAAACATCCAGTGTACAATTTGCACCAAACTTAACATGTTTGGCAAGAGTCTTGGCCTGAAGACATCTAAAGGCCAATATTCCATAATAGCACTACCTGTTGGCAGCAGGATATGTCATGTCTTACACTCAAGCATGCCATGTTCAATCTGCACCAAACTTCATATGTTTGATAAAAGTGCTGGCCTGAACACATCTACATGCCAATATTCAGTTATAGGCATGGCGCCACCAGGTGGTAGCAGGAAGTTTAGCACATAAATAGCGACATATTCCTTCTATATTTACCACTTGGAAATGCATATTGGTGAGCCCGGGTGGAGGGCGTTTCAACGCTGCTTCTCTAGAATGGCTCATTCCATCAACTTGGTACACATTTGTTTTAAAGACTGATAAATCCTGTGCATCATCCTGCAGTCTATCTTTCTCCTCACCTGTCTTTGTCTTCCTATCTCATGTGTTTGCTCTCTCTGTATGTGTGTGTGTGTCTCACAGATGGGTGTTTACAAGGGTGACAAGCTGATCAATCTGAAGAGATTGCATCTGAGGCTCTGGGCTGTAAGGAGAGTGCGTCCCTGTCTGCTGCTCTCTGCTATCAGGAACCTCTGTTTACATCAACCTCTCACCCGTCCATTAGAAACACACACACACACTTTTCGTAATCAGAGACTGTCCAAGGGTTGCGGGCAACAACACAGTTTGGAACCCTTCGCTTCATGTCACCATGGCGTGTGAAATGGATATCGCATCATAGAGCAAGAGAAGCATGTAACATGGGTGTGGACTGAGTAGCGATGTGACTAAATGATGATGTCGTTGATTGGCACAGTAGTCATTTATTAATATTGATGGTATTACTCAATAAATGACATAATGGCATGGTAAGAACATGCAGTGTAAAACACTACTGTTATTATTCCTACATACCTCATCGTATGAGCTCAGAAATATGCAAAACCTCTAAAAGCCTTATTAACTACATATAATCCCTGGCAACCACCTATATCATCCTGGAATCATCACAGTCAATTTTGCACACTTTCAAACTTAATATTTTATGGACATATTTCATGATCTCTAATATTTTATGATCTCTACTTCCCTCAGCATGGCCTTGTCTGTTCAGAAGTGTGTGGTGGTCCAAGCATCAAGCCTCAGAATAAACAGTGATGCTTCCAACAAATTACAGGTTGGTAATACGGTTAAATTGCATGGACTATTTGATACTTGCATTTACAAAGTACAGTGCATTTTTGATGTTTTAGTGATATTTTATATATATTTGTTTGCGTGTGTGTGTGCTCAAACCCGATGGGATGAATCATGTGACATCTGGTGGGATGATCTGATGGATGATTATGTCAGATGAGTGTGAACGGTGGATGGACTCAGAAGATCCTCTCTTTATGCTTTACACCAGCTCGACTGGAAAAGCCAAGGCAAGGGACCTTCCACCCTGAATTTAAAATATAGAAGTGTTATACAGTCCATACAAACACTAAAGTTCAAAAGTTCAACTCAGTATGATTTTTTTCTTTTGAGAGAAATGAACTTTTATTCAGCAAGGATGCATTAAATTGATCAGAAGTGACAGTAAAAGACATTTAGAGATGTTACAAAGATTTTTTAATTTAAATAAATGCTGTTGTTTTGAACTTTATATTCATCAAATAATCCTGAAAAAATGTTTCCCCTAAAAATTCTAAGCAGCACAACTGTTTTCAACACTGAAAATGATTAGAAATGTTTCTTTGAGCAACAAATCAGTGTATTAGAATGATTCTGAAGGATCATGTGACAATAAAGACTGTAGTAATGATGCTGAAAATTCAGCTTTGATCCTGAAATAAATTACATTTTACAATATATTCAAGCGAAACAGGGTATTTTACGTTATAATAATATTTCCACAATTTTTACTGTATTTTTGATCAAATGCAAAATCTTATTACTTTTGAACAGTAGTGTATATAAACACACATACACAATTCAGAATAAAGAATCAGTGCAAAACAATGTGCATTAGGATCATATGGGTTGTTCATGCTACTATACTACTCATACTATGTATACTATGCACGGTATGCACATTTTTCTTTATGCACTGAATAGTCAGGCTAAAATGTGCACTGCTGAAAGTTAAGATGTGCAGCCAAAATGGTTTAAAACTACAAAATGTTGCAATATTTATTTCAATATGTTCATGAGCTAATTAAAAACAATTTATAGGCGGTGTACAATATATACTGAACAGTTTGTTTAAAGCAGTATCTAGTATTCATTCCACTGTTCATTTTTTCATTTCTGTACGGAGTGCGTTCACGTCACTGGCTATATGCTCTATATACATCACTGACCTTCAAATATGTTTTGATTATCACCATGATGATGTTTACTGGTGCACTGCAGACATTGGCTGGATAACAGGCCCTCCTACATCCGCGGCCCGTTAATAGCGAGCCACCAGCGTGCTGGTAAAGCGTTTACAAATATATGCAATTATTTTGATCTAATATTTAGCACAAATTTAAATGAGTGATTTGGCATGTGTGGGTAGTTTGAAGGGGTGCGGTGTACCCCTCATGTGGGCAGACTGTGGGAGATCATTGAGAAGTGCGGAGTCTCTAAATTCTACACTGCACCCACTGCTATAAGACTGCTGATGAAATATGGGAAAGAACCACTGCAGTGGTAAGCACATATTTTTGCATATGTAGTTTCACAGGGGACTCCTATATATTCCTGTATATACTCTTACCCAAACCTACCCCTTACTGGCAGTTTTGAAACACTGTTTAATATATATTTTAAGTCATGTGTATTCTGTGTCATTATACACATTTGTGTCCTCATAACCATATATACCATAATACATTGTATATATGATTTGCAAATTATTAGACTATAAACTAACCCACACCTAACAGAAAACTTAATGTTTAAAAAAAACCAGTAAACAATAATAGTAACTTATATTTGTTATTATTTATATAATTGTATATAATAATTATATACACACACACATTACTATTATTAATAGTAGCAGTAATACTAAAAAAATTATGCATCGACAATTAATTTACTGTACAAATATTGTTTTCCCAACCTAACAGAAAAACAATTACTAATATTAACATGTTATAATAATAATATAATAATAATAATAAAACACTCATAAAATATATAATTTAAATAAATATTACTATTATTGTATTATACAAAGGGTTGTCCTCCAAGGGGCGCCTCAGAAACCAAAGCCATCATTGAACAGCATTCAGTTCTGTATATTAAAAAAATGTATATTAAAATATAAAAATAACAACAACAGGTTGACTAGTCCTACTGCTACCTGGTAGCAGATGTTATTGAAATGGTTAGTTAGAAAGCAGATAGTGTTGAACTCCACGTTCAAGCTGTGTGATGAGTCTCTCACACATCTCTCAGTGGTGTGATTAGTGCTTATATAGTGTGATTACACTATCAAAGGTAGTTAGCGCCACCTATTGGACAAAAACTATTTTAGAAAAATTACCTTTCATCAATATCGCTCTTACACAACATACAGCTTGTACTTCAGACATGAATGGTTTATGGTTTTTGTTTTGATCTATTTTCAGATATAATAATGCACTGCAGAGTGGAAAACTAGTTTTCGGAGTAATCTTGAATTAATCTGTCTGTTTCAGGTATGATCTGTCCGGTTTGCGTGTGTTGGGTACGGTTGGTGAACCCATAAACCCAGAGGCTTGGCTTTGGTATTATGATGTTGTGGGTCAGCAGCGCTGTCCGGTTATCGACACCTTCTGGCAAACAGAAACGGTAAACCATTTACAACAATCAAAATCAACCGAGACTCTAACCCTAAAATCCTATTTAAATCTGCATTTTACCTTAAGTGGCTTTTTGGTTGTATAAAATGTCAACATAATAGACACTAATGCTCAACTAATAAGTTATTAGTTCAATTTGTTTGTTGTGTTGGCAGGGTGGCCATGTTTTGACTCCACTTCCAGCTGCTACACCACTGAAGCCTGGATCTGCCGTAAGTCTCCTTAAATTTACCTTCACTTATATCTTACATCCATCTTCTGACACTGTAAAAAAGAAGAACGGATGACTCTGAAATATTGACGAGTCCTCTCTATGCAGACCTGCCCATTTTTTGGAGTTCAGCCTGCCGTTCTCAATGAACACGGAGAAGAATTAGAGGGCGAGGCGGAGGGATACTTGGTGAGACCTTCATCCTAGTTTTACTAGTTAAAACAAGTTATATTCCAGCTGCCTTTTTTTTTTTAAATTTGAGAAGTTTATTCTGACTATAAATGCATGTTTTGGTCTCAGGTTTTCCGGAAGCCCTGGCCCGGAATCATGAGGGGTGTGTACGGAAATCAGGAGCGATTCGAGAGCACCTACTTCAGAAAATTCCCAGGATATTATGTGACAGGAGATGGTAATGTAGCAACACATCTACATCAGAACCATTGTTGGTGAATGTTACATTTGTGGAATGTGGAATGTTACATTATTGCAAATTGATTATGATACATTGTTAAATTTTATAAAAAATATTTTAAATATATGCTTAAAAAATATGTGAACAGTGAAATATATTTTTGAAAATATATTTAAAAATGTATTCCAATGAATTACAGTAGCCTACATTTAGGCTAAATGCAAATGTGGATGGAAAAGCCTATGTGATTTGTTCACATATAAAAATCCACTAAATAACATACTGTTACTTAACATGTATTAGTCATGTGTGCTCAGTTTTTAATACATTACCAGTCACCATGTGGCTGTTTTAGCAGAGTCACCAAACTTAAGCAGTCACTATTTACAGCATGTGCTGTTGCTGTATCGTATGGCAGTATGTACTGTAACCGAGTGTCCTTCTGTCCTCAGGCTGCAGGCGGGACAAGGACGGATATTACTGGATCACAGGCCGGATTGATGACATGCTGAATGTCTCTGGTGAGACTTTAAGATTGTGTTTCTGTACTGCCACCTGGTGGTAAGAGACACAATATTAGTTTCCTTTGCCTTCACAGCATCCGAGAGGCATTTAAAGCAACTGCATGTAAGGTTTTACCTCAAAACATCATTCTTACTGTACAAAGATTTTTAATAAGGTAAACATATGTTCTGGAAGCATGTCAGTTTGGTGAGTGGGTACGAAATTTTGTGAAAAGAGCAGATTACTTCATGGCAGCAACAAATGCACGTACACAGCTATACACTGTAATTACGACCGTCAAAGGCTTCCACTTATGTAACTGTAGGGGGCTGCAAAGGCACAAACATACATAAAACTACATACACAACTGCAAACAGTTGCTTAAACTTCTGTAATATGACATATTTCCGAGTGAAATAATATGTATGAAATACGAAATATGTGCAAAAAACAGAACAGGACATCTATTAAAAAGTAAGTACTGTGTGTATACATATATATACAGTAGTTGTCAAAACTTTGGAAACGTAAGATTGTTTTTCTGCTCACCAAGGCTGCATTTATTTGATTAAAAATACAGTAAAAACAGTAATATTGTGAAATATTATTACCATTTGAAATAACCATTTTCTATTTGAATATATTTTAAAACGTAATTTATTCCTGTGATGCAAAGCTGAATTTTCTGCATCATTACTAAAGTTTTCAGCTTCACATAATCCTTCTGAGAAATCATTGTAATATGCTGATTTCCTGCTCAAGAAACATTTCAAACATCAAATGTTGAAACAGCTGAATAGTTCATATTTTGGTGGAATAAAATCTTTTTTTTAAGGATTTTTATAAATACAAAGTTTAAAAGAACAGCATTAATTTGAAATAGAATTGTTTGTAACATTATAAAATGTCTTTACTGACACTTTTGACCAATTTAATGCATCCTTGCTGAATAAAAGCATTTCTTCAAAAGAACAATCATACTGACCTCAAACCTTTGAACAGTAGTGTTTATTCCCATCCTTGTCTCTTCTCTCAGGTCATTTGTTGAGCACAGCAGAGGTGGAGGCGGCTCTGGCCGAACACCCGTCAGTGGCTGAAGCAGCGGTGGTCAGTCGGCCTCATGCAGTGAAGGGAGAGTGTCTGTACTGCTTCGTCACTCTGAAAGACCACAAAGAGTTCAACCGCACGCTGATGGACGAGCTAAAGAGAAAAGGTCAGAGGTCACGATCAGATTAAACACTGATAGAAAATCTGCATCGGTTCCATACTTACTAACACGAGTTTCGTCATTCAGTGAGGGAGAAGATCGGACCAATCGCCACGCCAGATTTCATTCAGAATGCTCCGGGGCTTCCCAAAACACGTTCAGGTACTGAAATCTTGTTTTTGTGTTTTCATTTCCTCCCCACATCTTTGCTTTTGCTCCTAAACTTAAGCTTTCCACCCATCCTGCAGGTAAGATCATGCGTCGAGTTCTGCGACAGATCGCCCGTAATGAAAAAGACCTGGGTGACCTTTCAACCCTGGCCGACCCCAAGGTCGTGGAGGTGCTGTTCAGCCAAAGATGTGAGGCAGCGGCATAAATGCAGCTCTTTTTCCATCTCTCTTCATGCCTGTGTGCGGTAAAGACTTTGGGTTTGGGTTTGAACGGCTCTGGTTCTCCTAGATCACATCTAATGGGGTGTAACTCCTCATGATTCAAGTAAAACAAACAAAAATCACAAAATGAGATGTTTCACAATACCTCACCTTCCCACAGTTATTATAATGCAGTCATTGATTTCTTTTTTCATATTCTGTCAGGGCATATATTATGTAAATATTTTTCTTTGTTTGTGATATTTTTTCAGTGCCATGAAAATGTATTTACATTTGCATGCTTTTTATTGCATCCATAATTGCAGTTTCTCTCAGAATTATTTCATACCACTTTCTTGTGAGAGAAATGTGCAGTTTTTCTCAAAGCATCTTGTCCTAGATAAATAAGCTCTTACAAAGCCAGTGGTTAATGCTACTTTGACAAAAATATTTGTTCCAGGTAGTTTAACAGTAATAATTGCACTTATTGTTCTGTTTATGTTTTTATCAAATAAAGCACATATCTGATAAGGTTTCTCAGTTATATCCATTCATTAAAGCTGTTTATTTTTGTTGAAATATCTATATAAAGCTAATATTTCAACAACCACAAAAAATATTAACAACTTCAATTTTTTTATTTGAGATTGCTTTAATGAGTCACTTTTTATCCAAAATGTTCATTACTCATCATTTTATTATTATAAGTAGGTACATTTTAATAATAAATCTTTTTATTTATGCCAAACCCCTAAGCCTTAACCTAAAAGCAAACCTGTTGATATCAGTAGATTTAAAGTTTTAAATTTGTGAGGTCATTTTAAAACATTTGCCATTCACAAATAACCAAACACATACACACACACACACACTCCCTCTTGTGGCTCACTGAGAAAAACACAACCTTATTGACCCCTGTGTCACTGTACATCGTGCACTTCTGTCCTGTGTTCTGCTTAAATCTTAATCTTCCTGATATGTTCGCAATGCATGTTTACGTCCATGGAAGATTACGTCCATGTTCTTTATCAAAAGATCATTTTGTTCAAGCTCTGATCGGATCATCTCATTTTTCTTTCTGTTTAAGCTCCACCACAACAGATGCTTCCATGAAACAGCGTAATATTACAGGAGCTTAAAAAAAATCATACGATTTAAATAAGATCTATAAATAAGTCTTTTCTTAAGAGTTTTACATCGTAACATAATGTTAGTGTTATATCATTGTTATAGACCATTTCGCTAGATGTAAACATGCTGGTCCCAAAACACTTCCTGTTTCTTTTTTTTTTTTACTTTACACAAACATCACAAAAACATACAACCAACAAAACATTGACTGGATGAAAATGTTACATAAGCACCTTTAAGATGTATTTGTATATGTGAATTTAAAACAAAAAATAAAAAACAAAAAAACAGGAAGCGCTTCTGGACCAGTGTTGTTTACATCTAGCGAAATGGTCTATACTGAACTGTTACGTAATGTGTTTTACCAGAATTTATCACAGACATTTTCTTGATGCTCTGGTTTGATAGGCTTTTCTACTGAAACATGGAATTTAAATTTATTTTGCTTTTATTATATCTGATATTTGTTTATACGGACGCACCTGAGATCTGAACGAAGCTGAGTTGTCATGACTTTACAAACAGCTGCAAGATGAGAGCAAATCTGCATCAGAATATCATGACATGTTGGGCTGCAGTGGTACCGTTACCATGACAACAGTCATCTTGGCAAGAACCTTCATCTTAACAAGAGTGTGCAAAGGTTTAGAAGCCCAACAATGACTGTGCCATCTGCCGCTCACACACACACACACAAATAAATACACACTGTCTTGCAAAAATCTCCAGGTTTGCTGTCGCGAGCTCTTCACCTTCTGCTGGGAGAAGAACAAACACTGTCTTTCACTCTATTATACTGAGTTCAACTAAATTACAGCTGTAAAATGACTGAAAGTTCTGCCAGCCTGTGTGGATAGAGAGAAAGAAGATGAAAGAAATAAAATGAAATTAAATCAAAGAGAGAAATTACAGGAAAGCAAAGACAGAAAGAACAACAGAAAGTGACGGCCATACAGATGGACGGACGGACAAAAATATACATTGATGGATAGATAGATAGATAGATAGACGGACAGATAGATTGGCAGATGGACAGATAGATGGATGGACAGACAAATAGATACACGGCCGGATAGACAGATCAATAGATAGGAGGGCGGACAGACAGATAGATGGACGGACGAACAGATGGATGGATGGATATGATCTGATCGGATTGATGGATAGGATGATGGATGGACAGATGAACAGATAGATTGATCTAATGGACAGAGAGATGGGCCCGGACAGACAGGTTAATAGATAACAGACAGATGATGGATGGAGGACAGATGGACAGATAGATATGACTTGACAGATACATAGAGATGGATGGACCAATGGATAGATAGGATAGATAGATAGATAGATGGAGACGGATGGACAGACAGATAGATAGATAGATGATGGATGGATGGATAGATAAATGGTACCAGATTGACAGATAGATGGACAGACAGATAGATGGATAGATGAACAGATATAGATGGATGACGATGAGCCGGATAGATAGATAGATGGACAGACAGATCGATAGATAGATGGAAACGGATGGATGGATGGAGGGACAGATGGAATAGAAGGACAGATGAGCGAATGGATAGAGATTGATGGACCTACAGATAGATAGATAAATAGATACACAAACAGACGGATGGATGGATAGATGGATGAGACGAAGATGGACAGATGGATGATAGATAGATGGACAGACGAAGATAGGATATGGATGACGGACGGACGGTGATGAGGACGATGATAGATAGGATAGATAGATAGGTAGATAGACAGATAGACAGATAGATGGATGGATGGATGGAGGACAGATAGATGGACAGACAGACGGATAGATAGATAGATAGATAGATAGATAGATAGATAGATAGATGGACGGACAGACAGACAGATTGATTTGATTGACAGCTACAGTCTCTCACTCATCTGAATGTCACTCATGAGGTTCAGACTCACAGTTGAGAGCTTCACAGATCTGATCACTTATTTGATTACAGATTCTCATCCACACAGATTGGATTATTCTTTAGGAGGACACTGAGAGGACAGACATGTTCACGGTTGTGTAAGATTGGACGTGGAAACCCATTAATATGATGAAGAAGATTAGCTGAAGCAGCAGTGAAAGTCCAAACACAAAGGTACACAGCAGATCTGAAACGCACGGATGGGACAATTAGATCAACAGACGGATTTGTTTGAATGAGATCACAGTAATTATCTTATCAGGACCCAAGAGTCAAGCACAGACTCAAACGAGATCTCAAATCCATTTTCAGTGACATTGTAGCAATACAATCAGTCGGCGGTGAGTTATTTAGCGTTGTTTCCTAAAACGAGCATTACAGCTATAGTAAAAGAGAGAGACATTTTTAACTTTAAATCTGTTACTTCTGGTCAAACTGTGAGTCCATAATCCATAATAACACTTCCTCCAGTAAAAAGTCCATCTATTAAATACCTTTTATTGGTGCAATGTTTCTTATAAATGTGCAGCTTTTGGCTTCTCAAGATGTTAACTGATGGACTGGAGTGGTGTGGATTATTGTGATGTTTTTATCAGCTGTTTGTACTCTCATTCTGATGGCACCCATTCACTGCAGAGGATCCATTGGTGAGCAAGTGATGGAATGCTACAATATTCCAAATCTCATCTACATGGATGGCCTAAAGTTGAGTGCATTTTAAGCCAGTTTTCATTTTTGGGGGGTTAACTTTTCCTTTAAAAGGACCTAAAAGTCCCTATAAAGTCACCTTTGTGTTTTCTTGTATCAGCAGTTCCTTATGTCCAGATGCAGTGATTATATAACAGTTCAAAGCCTCATTTATCTCTCAGGTGCTGTTAGAGTAACATAATACCGTCCGTGACCTTCCCCTCCAGCAGCTGATGTGATCCTCCTCTGAGTCTGCGAGTTTGTAATGACGCAGCACTCGCCGCTTTAATCTCAACTGCACAAAATTACACTCAACACTGTGTGCTACACCGAAATGAAAGGATTTGAGAGTCCTGGGAAATCTCCTTACAGCGACCCCATGCCTGCAGATCACCGACCTGCTGTCATCCACACTCTCATCTCCTCAAACCGTCTTTGAACGTTTTAAGCTTTTTCTGCTCATTTTATGACCTGCAACTATCAGCAGTTTCTCTAGCTGTCTGTTCCCTCTGAAGTAACACCATGTTTTTGATACCATATTCATTTAGACATATACCATTAATAAAAAAAAAGTACATGATAGCATCTTGAAAGTTTGGGGTCGGTAAGATTTTCAATGCATTTGAAAAAGTCTCTTCTGCTCACCAAGGCTGGACACATTTGACCAAAAATACAGTAAAAACACTAAAATTGTCAAAAAATTATTACGATTTAAAAAAAAAGTTTTCTGTTTGAATATAGTTTGAAATGTACTTTATTTTTGTGATCAAAAGAGAATTTTAAGCATCATTACTCCAGTCTTCAGTGTCACATGATCCTTCAGAAATTATTCTAATATGCTGATTTATGATTATTAGAAGTGCTGCTTCACATTTCTGCCGAAACAGATGCATTTTATTTTTTAGGATTCTCTGATAAATAAAGAATTCAAAAGAACAGCATTTATTTGAATTAGAAATTTTTCATAACATCACAAATGTCTTAACTGTCACTATACAAATTATTTAACGCGTCCTTGCTGATTTTTTTTTTAAAACGCAATATATATGAAACAAATAAATCATTAAACAGTTTTTTTTTTTGTAAATACACATTCAGTTTATTACCAATTTAACACTCTATCATTAGACATCTGACAGTGACTTCATTTAAAACATTCATAATTTTTTCATTTTCCTCCAAAGAAAGTTCTGAATTCATAATAACATCTATACAAAGACCAGTTAATAGGTACAATAATGGGCTTAAAAAGTGTTCTTAATTGTGTCAATGCAAATTCAATGGCAACAAAAAAGACACGAGCCGCCACACGGTGAACGGCAGTGTATGTGTGTGTTTGTGTGTGTGATTGTGTGGGCTTACATCATGAGCTTTATCACAAGGTACAACAGCGTCTGAGTACATGCACTAAAGTGCTAGTGTTTAAAGGCATGCATATCAAATATGATATCTGCACAACTGCTGTCCAAACCCTAGTCAAAACATCCGGAAGAAACCTGCACTGGATTCCTAGTGGAACAGGGGTAATAATTTGGAGCCGATCATGAAGTATCCTATACATTTTGATCAATCCGAAAGGAATATTTCACCCAAAAATGCAGATTTCCTGAAAATGTACTCACCGTCATGTCATCAAAGATGCAGATGAGTTTGTTTCTTCATCAGATTTGGAGAAATGTAGCATTCCATCACTTGCTCACCAATGGATGTGAATGGGTGCCATCAGAATGAGAGTCCAAACAGCTGATAAAAACATCACAATAATCCACAAGTAATTCACACCACTCCAATCCGTCAGTTAACATCTTGTGAAGTCAAAAGCCGCATGTTTGTAGGAAACAAATCCATCAAGATGTTATTTAACTTTAAACCATCGATTTAGCCAAAATACAGTCCATAATCGTCCACGTTAACACTTCCTCCAGTGAAAAGGTCTACCTACTCCGTTTTTTGGCTTGTACATGGTGTTTGATCTATGCATATTTATTTCTTGATTCAGATAAGATGACTTTGTCACTAGCAACAGCAATAATTTGGATAGAGAACTCGTATTTCAGCTAGAAGTGACAGTTTGAAGTGAAACACAGCTTTTGGCTTCATAAGATGTTAACTGATGGACTGTTAATTGTGATGTTTTTATCAGTTGTTTGGTCTGTCATTCTGACGGCACCCGTTCACTACAAAGGTGAGCAAGTAACATAATGCTACATTTCTCCAAATCTGATGAAGAAACATTTTCAGCAAGCAATGTTGCACACTTTTAATTTTGAAATTAGGTTTGTATCACTTTTAAACATTTTCTGGCATTAGTTCTGTAATTTGCCGCCAAAATTCTACAGTATGTAACGATGCAGTGCTAGAATGTTACGAGTTGCTATGCAACAAACAA
This sequence comes from Labeo catla, assembly GCA_012976165.1. Classification (NCBI taxonomy): domain Eukaryota; kingdom Metazoa; phylum Chordata; class Actinopteri; order Cypriniformes; family Cyprinidae; genus Labeo; species Labeo catla. The sequence continues at coordinate 307,552 of VONZ01000456.1, forward strand.
CCAATCATAGACTGCCTCAATGGATGGCTTATTAAATATTCATGCATTTAAATCTTGGGTCTGACGGAAACATGTTGAGTTTTCTACTTTTTTTTTTCTTCGTTTTTGCAGCATGTTTCAGCCAGAGCAGATGTACATGTTACGTAACCTCCAACTGGAATCCTGTACGTATTCCGTCAGGATTTTGAGACTTGGGAAATGTGCATAAGGATAATCAGTGTCAATATACTCTCCTGTCATTCGTAGAACATTCAGTTTTACATTGGGTTTTAAAATACATTATGATTGACATCATGTATCATTCGTCCCTGTCGAACTAGAGTGTGTGTGTTTTCTCCTTTAGTTTGGATCTAATTCTCTTTACAGATACAACTGAGTCTTTTAAATTCAAGCATCAAAGGTTTCCAACGAAACGCGACGTGTGCGCGGAAATTAAGAAAATAGTTTTAGAAACTATATACACGGAACATAATTTAACAAATGATATATTCTCACCCGAAATGAACAAAAATCAACACATGTAAACTTTTATGCTGTTCCGACAAATGTTATTACTATCCACTTACAGTTTTCAGAACATCTGAAAAGAAGTTTGCGGCTTCGTGACCAACACATATCGAGTGGTATGTATTGCATACATGTACACGGACACACACGAGTACGGGACCGCTGCGAGGTCACGCGTGTGTAGGCACCTCTTATGGAACACTTTGCGGTGTTTTGCGTCAGTACATTCCAGGTCCTTGATGATTCCGAAACGGAATTTCTAGAACGGTTTCCGATCGGATCGGTTCAGCTGGTGCTCACAGAACTCTGCCCTCTAGTGGCAGGGCAGTTAAATGGTTTTTAGAAAGGTTCTCGATGGTTCCGTCGCTCAGGCGGTGTGCGTACGTGTGGTCAGGAACGGGAGATGGTTAAGAAGAGTGAAAGCGTAAGTACAATCCTGATTTATCGCCACATTTCCCTTTTTTGGTGAAATTCTAAATTCCTATTCTACGTCTCGATTCACGCTTGAGGTTGCGATAAACAGGTTGCTGACAGAACTCAAGGTGACAGAAAGCACAGAAGGATGTAGTCTAGGCTGGTTAAGGGAAAACCTCCTGACTGGGCTCCTCCGTCTCCGGGATGGTCTGAACCGGTCTGATGGGCGAGGGGAAGCGGAACCTCTCCGCTCGGTCTTTGTAGTTGGGCGACGATGAGGGCGAGTGGGCGGCCCAGCGGGACGGAGGTCGGCGGTTGGCAGGACGAGCTGGACGCAGGAAGCAGGAGTCCAGAGGTGGAGCCACTGGCGAACGAGGCAAGTCCTGCGTCAATAAGGAAGAAAACATAAGCCTTTAAACTTTGTTAAAGTTTTTTCAGAAGTTTATCTGTTAGTCAGTGTTGTCATTGTCTACAAACTATTGAAAATAAACCTGAAATATAATAAAATGTTAAATAAAAAAAATTAAATGTGACCCTGGACCACAAAACCAGTCATGAGGGCACTTTTATTTTTGGAAAAAAAAAAAAGAATAAATAAGCTTTCCATTGATGTATGTTTGTTAGGATAGGACAATATTTGGCTGAGATACTTAAAAATCTGGAATCTGAGGAAAATACTGAAAAAAAAAAAAAAAATCGCCTTTAAAGTTGCCCAAAGGAAGTTCTTAGCAATGTATATTACTAATTAAAAAATAAGTTTTGATATATTATGGTAGGAAATTCACAAAATATCTTCACGGAACGTGATCTTAATATCCTAATGATTTTTGGCATAAAAAAAAAATCTAGAATTTTTAACCATACAGTGTATTATTGACTATTGCTACAAATATACCCGTGCTACATGACTAGTTTTGTGGTCCAGGGTCACAAATAGTTAAAAAATGAAAATAGAACTGTTGGCTATTATTACTGAAATATAAATAAAAAATATAAAAAATATTATACAATTATATTAAATAAATAAATAATTATATTATAAAATATTATAAATTATAAAAAATTATTTAAAAACAATTTTTTGTTAATTGAAATAAAGCTGACATAAAACATACATACTATATGAAAATTAGAAACTTAAATTAGAAATGTTGCCTTTGCAACTCACTGAAATATAAAATAAGTTTAAATTACTGAAAGTTGCTAAAAGTTACTAAAAATAGCTATATCAAAGCTAATTAAAAATTAAAACTACTAAAAACTTTTTTTTAATAAAATAAAATAAAATAAAATAAAAAATAGAAACGTTGCCTTGGCAATTAAATGAAATAAAAATAAAATCAAGCTAAATATAAAATAATAAAAAACTAAAACTAATAAAAATGACAAAAACGCACACCAAAATAAGTAAAACATAAACTAAAATTAAAATATCAAAACAAAAGTTCATTCAAATGATTAATTAATATTATAATGGTATATAAATGCTACTAAAATAACACTGGTTTGCAAGCTTTAGTGCTTTATCAGATTAAACAGTTGACTACAGTGGATAAACATCCATTTCATACTTTCTGTATGAGCAAATAGCAAGAATAACACTCTTTTGAACTTATGCTTTCGAAGAAAACATGGTTTCAGCCTGATTTATTCTAAACAATTCTCCTGAGCGATAAAGCAAAAAATGAAAAATGAATGAGATTCCAGAGTGGGAGGTGGATATTTTCTGTTGTTTGAATAATTCAGAAACAGGGATTTACTATGTCTGCTTGAATCTGCATTCAGTTTTTTAGCCAGACTTTGAAGCTGATACAAAGTGAATTTAAATGGAGTCCTGTGGGTCATCTGAGGCCAAAAAAAAAAAAAAAAGCTTCTGCACTCCAGTGACATCATTAGCAACATGAAACCAGTGTTAACTAAAACTACAAATAATGATTTTTATTGTATCTTATATTTTTCTTATTAATCATTAATCGAAATAAAGCTGAAATAAAATAAAATAAAATATACAGTAAATATCAGATGAAAAACCTTTAAACTTAAAAAACGTAATACATTTAAAAAATTTAAAAAATTTGAACATTTTCACTACCAACTAACTGAAGTAAATTAGGTTTAAAGTTAAAGTACTACAAATTTTACAACTGAATTAAAATAAATTAAAGCTAAAAAAAATATTCAGAAAAGATCATAAATAAATTCCATGATATCAAAATATGAATAAATATATGATACAGTATATAAATAATACTAAAATAACACTGAAATGCATCACAAAGCTATACAAGTAACCAGAAACACACCACAGTTGTAACTGCAAGCTTTGAACAAGCGTAAAATAGTTGTTAGATGTTAAGAAATGAGACCCAGCATTAGCAGCCGATGTTAAACGCTGTAGCAAAGGCACCACAAACAACACACCAATGTCACTGCTAGCATGCGGTAATGTTGAGTGACACTTGCATCCTGTTAACACCAGATAGCAAACATCACAGTACAGTGAACTGAGAAAGCACAAAATGTTAGGTTGTAGAGCTTCCATCAGTAGGGCTGGTGAGGTTAAGACCCTTTGAAATGGACAAAAATAATAAACTTACAAATACACAAACACGTGGCAGCCAAAGGACCTATGAAAAATAAAAAAGTGATTATATATTAATAATCAAAATGGTTACACCATCCAAAAAGCCACTTGTGAGTTTGATACACAATGACTCCAAAGGTATTAAAGGGACACTTAAAGAGACAGTTCACCCAAAAATGAAACTTCAGTCATTTGCTCACCTTCAAGTTGTTTTAAACCTCTATGAATTTCTTTCAGATGTTGAACACAATAGAAAATATTTAGAAGAATGTTGGTGTCCAAACAGTTGACGGTACCCACTGACTTCCATTGTATGGGAAAAAAAAATACTATGGAAGTCAATGGCTACCGTCATGTGTTTGATTACCAACATTCTTCAAAATATATTCTTTTTTGTTTAAAAAAAAATCAAACGAAAGAAAGAAACTGAGTAAACTTTTATTTTTGGTTGAACTATCACTTTAAGTCACTTAAAAAGTGTACTTTTTGTCTTTATTTTAAAAACTATTTTGATTGTTTTATCTTTTAAAACGTCTACTTGAGAAATGTTGCAGTTGAAACATTTGCTTGTGTTATTCTTACACAAATAAATCAGCCAAAGTTTCTTGTGTTTTGTCATATGACATCTCACCCCATGTGGATGAATATTTGGGATAATAATTTCTGTCCAATACAAACTCTAATAGCTTTTTGGATGACTGGTTATTGGTGACGTCATTAATACCAGACGATGGGCATGCTCACACCTACATGAGGATAAAGAAAGTGTGACCACAACAAAGCACATACAATATTTCCCACAATGCCTAGCGGTGATACGGTGTCTAGAAACTGTGGCATGCGGTGAGAGAAGTCCATTAAAATCAGTGAGACGGAACACAAGTGAGGTCACTGTGAGGTCAAAGGTCAAGTAAGGTCGGTGGAACTTACTGCACGGCGAGCGCAAGCTGCGTTACAGTCCCCAGGGTGCAGTTAGTAAGACAGTATGGTTCTGGAGACAACCCAGAAAAACAGCAGTAAACACACTGGTCAAAATTACACAACCACATCAGACTCAGGTTAGCGCTACAGCGGGGAGCTGGCAAGTCTGGCCGGGTCACAGCAGGGCGTCTATGGTAAAACCTGTAAAAGCAGCTCACTCTCCTTTAAATATAAACATTATAGCACAATATAGAAGTTTGGTGAATCTCAAAACCTGTCCAGGTCATATTTCCCCTCAAAATAAAAATGATATATACACATAATATAATAATTATGATATAATCAAATTTTGCCTATAATTTTTGCCCAAATGTATTATAATATAATATAATATAATCTTTGTAATGCATAAATAAATAAATAAATAAACAAACAAATCTCTAAAATAAATCGTAAATAGTTCTAAGAATGTATGCAAAATAAAGCTTTTAAAAAATAAAATTGAATAAAATAAAAAATATTTTGGGGTGAAATGTGACCTGAACTTTTTTTTCTGTGATATTCTCAATATAGAAGTTTGGTCCAAGTCATATTTCTCCTCAAAAAATTATATATATATATATATAAATATATATATATATATATTTATTTATATATATATATATATAAAAATATATATATATATATATAATACATATATTTTTTATTATATGCAAAAATATACACAGATTATATTTTGTATTTATTTTAATCAGTTTTTGCCCAATTATCCTTACTATAGTACAATATAATATAATGTAAACATTAATGCATAAATAAATAAGTCTTAATGCCACAAATGCCTTAATGCAAAGATATATTAGTTATAATAGTTCTAAAATTTATGCAAAATATAATTTTTAATAAATAAATACATACATAAATAAAATCTTATTTTGAGGTGAAATGTGACCTAGACAGGTTTTTGTGATATCCAAAATACACAATCCTGGCTTCAAAACCTGTCCATGTCATATTTCTCCTCCAAAATAAATAAAAAAACATAATACATATATTTATTATATTTAAAAATATATATTTTTTTATGTTTTGTTTTTAAATTTTGTCCAATTATCCTTACTATAGTGTAGGATAGTTGTTAAGATGTATCAATAGTTCTAAAAGGTATGGAAAATATAGCTTTATTATTATTGTTATTATTATTATTTTGGGGTGAAATGTGACCTGGACATGTTTTTGTGACATTCACCCTCATACACTGATACATATGATGCATACTGATAAATACACTCTATGATATGTTTTTACTTGTGTACACTCAGAATATATCAGTACTTTTCCTAATGGCCTTGATGTATACACAATGGAAATAATCTATTTAAAAAAAATGTACAAAACCATCTAAATTTTCTACGAACTTAAAACACTGTGTGCTATACTTGCAACTTGCAAAAACTGTAGTGAACTCATCCCTTTCTTTTGTTGTACTGTATGCATTCATGCCTAGTAATATCCATTACTCTCAAAACACAAATCCCAGATACATACAGTGCTCACAAAAAAACATCTGCCTTTAATGATGTTAAAATCTCTGTAAATGTGTCTATGACCATTAACATAGCATCATGGGATTGTGCAATGATGCTGCTCCTACAGTAAATGCTAATCTGTCTGTTAACAAACGTCTCGTGCTTTCATGTGAGGGATTAATTTTCGAAATGGATCGAGGTTGGCAGGCATCAAACACTGGATACAACTTTATTATGGTGAATTAGAACGTCCTGCATCCAAATTATGCAAGCTAGCTCCACTGCAAAATTAAAAACAAGCAGCATGTGATTATACTACTGTTAGCATTGCAACAAAGCAGCGCGCCAAAGCATGCAACTCAGATGTATAAAGCCTGCGCTCAGGCAGCATTTGGCAGCTGGGAATGAGACTTTTTGATTCTTTATTATAACATAATGTTGTACCTTGAAACTGCATTGGTCAACTACCAAAACATTTAACAAGCAGCCAAATTTAATATACAATCTACACTAAAAAAATGAGACAAACTAAGTGTCCATAGGTAGGAGGAAATAAACCTCTCAGTTACCTCAAGACATCCTGGTTTCTCTTTGTCTCCGGTGTTGTTCGGAGCAGCTGCGGATGAAGCGGAAAGCCTCCTTTCTTCTCTGAAGCTCTGTTCCAGTAGTTTCTTATTCAAGATTCGTGCTGCGTTCTCAGCTAGCGTGTAGCCTGGAGGAGCGGATAGGTCCTGTCTAACGCTAATCACCTCTGGAGTTTTCTCACCTTGCGTTTCTACAATCAGCTGCACAGGGCTTGGGGACCGGCCCCGAGAGTTCCTCAAAGGCCCCTGTGCAGCACAAACACTGGGAGATTTGGGGTCCGTTGGCCCTTGAGGCCCTGCTTCAGTGGGACGAGAGCGGCTGGGGGACTTGTTGAATTTCTGCATGGGGTCGTAAGCGATGGGCGTGTGGTCGATGATGTTGAAGAGGCTGGAGAGCCCGTCGTTGATGGTGGTGTGAACGGGACTGTCTCTGGTGGTTGTGGAACGGGCCCAAGCGGATTCGTTGTTCCCTTTTGGCTGCTGGGCAGTGGTTGTTGGGGTGGGAGCACGGGTTTGGCTGACAGGTTGTTCGGCTTTGCCAGAATTCGAGGGTTTCCGTTGGAGCTTGGGCGAGCCGTATTTCGGCGAACAGCATGGGCGTTCAAACTTGGCTTGTACGACTGGAGAGTACTGCATCTTTCTCAGGCTACGTGAGGGGGATGAGATGGGCGTGGAGCCTCCTTTGGGTGTTAGGCAGCGGTGAGGGCTGCTTGTGAGGGTGCGGAGAGCCTCTGTTTGCAATCCCACGCTGATGGTCTGAGTGGTCTGTGTTCCCCGCGTGGTTAAACCATTCGTCTGGCTTGCCATGTCCCGTAGCTGCCTTTCTGGGGGGCTGGAACCGGATGCAGAAGATGATCGAATGGCATTCCGAGCAGAAAATGCCTTTTCCTTCATGTCGTCGCTCAGATTCCGCGACAGCTCCAACTCTAATGCTGAGGTATACCCGACGGCAGCGCAAATCGGTGGACGTTCTCCAGGCCTAAGTCCTGCCTCCAAATGAGTCCTAAGCTCACACGGCCACCTTCCTCCAAACACCTCCTCAGCACCTCCTACTACCTCCCCTGCCTTTACTTTGGTCACTTTGGAGAACATGTATTCCTGCTCAGGAGGGCCTGGAGCAGACCGCTCCCCTCGAACAGGACTGTGGAGGACGTGCACCCCAAACTGTTCACCCCCCTGGGCTGCCCTGAGTGGGAGCTTTTGGCAGTACTCAGGGCTACTCATGGTGTTGGTGGTTAAGGTAGCGCTGGTGGTCAGGTACCAGGAGGCTGGCTGGAATGCTTCTGAAGTAGACTCGGCCCTTCGGGATTCTGCCCTTTCTGCCCAGGCCTCCATCACTGGAGAGGGGATTACTGGGCCAGGAATGGGGCAAGCAGCCAGGGAGCTGGTGGGCAGATCCCAAACCTTACTATTAAACTCTTCAATGTATTTGAGGTCATCTGGTGAAAGGGGAGGAGTCACATCATCTCGTCCGTGCTCGCCGTGCTTGCTCTTATCTGGTAGGAATGGGGAGCTGTCCATCAAACGCTGGAAGTCGCTCATGGAGCAAACTGACTTCGCCCTGCAGAGGCAAAAACAGATGCATAGTTACACTGGTGCTGCTAAACATTGTAACCAACACTGCATCTTATTACTATTTTGAACTTAGCTTGATGCAGTTCATTGAGGGACTGAGTTATCTGCAAAGGATAGACGCAATGCTCAAAGAAGGTATATTATATATCAGAATCAGAATCATATATGTCCCCAGAGTTAAACCTATGTTCCCCTAACCTTGGGAACATTAGATCCTGGGAACTGGGGAACATAGAACACTGAGAACATGGGACCCTAAGAACTTGGGAACACAGAACCTTGGGAACAGGGGATCCCAGACACTGGGGTACATAGTACCCTAAGAACTGGGAGCCTGGGAACTGAGGAACATAGAACACCTAAGAATATGGGACCCTAAGAACTTGGGACCTTGGGAACAAGGGATCCCAGAAACCAGGTAACATAGAACCCTGAGAACTGGGAGCCTTGGGAACAATGTTTCCCAGAAACTGGGGAATATAGAACCCTAAGAACATGGGAGCCTAAGAACCATGGGACCTAAGAACTGGGAGCCTGAGAATTGGGGAACAGAACCCTAGAACCCTAAGAACATGAGATCCTGAGAACAGAGGAACATAGAACCCTAACAATATGGGACCCTAAGAACTGGGGAACATAGAACTTTGAAACAAGGGATCCCAGAAACTGGGGAATATAGAATCTTAAGAACTGGGAGCCTGGGAAATAGGGAACATAGAACCTTTGATAACAAGGGATCCCAGAAACTGGGGAACATAAAACCCTGGGAACATGGGACCCTAAGAACTTGGGAACACAGAACCTCGGAACAAGGGATCCAAGAATCTGCGGTACATAGAACCCCAAGAACTGGGAACCTTGGGAACAAGGTATCCCGGAAACTAGACAATATAGAACTCTAAGAACATGGGAGCCTAAGAACTGGGGAACATAGAACCTTGGGAAAAAGGGATCCCAGAAGCTGGGAAACAAAGAACCGTAAGAACATGATAGCCTGGAAACTGGGGAACATGGGTCCTAAGAACTGGGGAACATAGAAACTTGGTACTAAGGTATGCCTGAACTGGGGAACATAGAACCCTGAGAACTGGGAGCCTGAGAATTGGGAAGCATAGAACCCTTAGAATATGGGACCCTAGAACCCTAAGAACATGAGATCCTAGAAACTAGGGAATATAGAAGCCTGAGAACATGGGACCCCAAGAACTTGGGAACACAGAACCTTGGGAGTAAGGGATCCCAGTAATTAGAAAACCTAAGAACTGGGAGCCTGCGAACTGGGGAACATAGAACCCTAAGAATATGGAACAATAAGAGCTGGGGAACAGAAGCTTGGGAACAAGGGATCCCGGAAACTGGGGAACATGGAACCCTAAGAACATGGGAGCCTGGGAACTGGGGGACATGGGAGCTTTGAAACATAGAACCGTAGAAACATAGGAACGGCTCCATCAGGAGCATGCCGATAATACTTTAAAGCACTCTAGAGGTAGGCATCAGGCTGCGTTTAATGAGTCAGCCCCGAAGGACAAGTATCTTTATTAGAACAATAACAATGCACTGATGAAGTTATCTATCCTTTGTTGCTGGCACATCTAATCTTTAGCCTACTGAGAATAAAATATTCCTTTCCATTCACAATTCTCCAGAGATGTTGCCAAAATGGCAACAACAGCACAGTCTAAACATAGCAGTTATCCTGCACTCAAACAAGGGCAAAGCAAGATTGATTGATCCTTACAAGGTGAGACTGTCAGGAAAAGACACTGAAGCTTATCTGCAGTAACTGAAACAATGCTGAGACCTTTGAAAAATACAATGATGAACTGGCATAGGTTCAATAACCTGGTCTTCAGAATTCACTGCCAAATAACAAAACCAGCAACTGAAGACCTCAGGATTCACTTTCATGGAATGTTTAATATATGCAAATAATCAATATTTTCTGCAGCCAGCATGATTTTCATTGACAAATCTCACCCCTAACTGCTTTAAGAGTAAAATCATCTGGCATCTCAAATCATTTGTCTTGTTGAGAAGAGGAGTGAGGCTGTTACTAAATGACCAGACTTATGGAAGGGACCTGAGCCATATCTAGAGGCCAGAAGATCATAGAAATTTGGGGGCAGACTCTGCTTATAATTATGACAAACTAACCCTAATCATATTATACATCTTTCAGCATCGAAATATAAGACCATTTCATTAATGTAGGCGTTTTTGAGTTTTGACAAGGCTTGCTATTCTTTCGGGGACTTCTAGGTTCCTAAAAGAAGAGCAAAACTTTACTCATAAACACACACAAACTCATAAACAAAAAAACATACCTGAGTAGGCTGCCGCTGCTCGTCTCTTCCTCAGGGTAAATGGCAGGATCCACACTCTCAGAAATCTCATTTAGTGCCTGAAACAACAACACAGTTAAAACATAAAAGCCACAAAATCCTAACTTGCTTTTAAAAATTTATGCAGTATATTTGAGTGCAGATTGTTTTGGCATGTATTAATCCTTACTCATTTCACATGCAAAGATGTTAGCCAATCATAATAGAGGTAATTTACATACAGAACTCTTTCACAGCAGCAAAAGCAGCCTGTTTAACAATAAGGGTCAAAGAGAGGATAATAACCATGAAAAACCAAAAAATGGCTTTTGGTGCCAAAAGAAAATGCATGATATGAAATGCGCCCTGTCGTGCAGTGTGTCTTGATGTCTTACTCTGTCTCTTACTTCCTTCAGGTGGGGGAACCTCTTTTCGCTCTCCAGACGTGACGGAGGAGGCACCTCGGCTTCACTAAGAGGATCCAGAGAGAGGGCGTCCAGGAACAGGCTCTCTGGAGGTCGGTGTCCCTCAAAAGGTCTGGCTCTGCCCATCGCCCCCTTCTCCTCCAGCGTGGCCTCTGAGTCGGAGTGTGAGCGCGTGTGTGCGGCTGTGCAGGGGGAACGTGGAGATCTAGGAGCCTTACAGGGGCTCTCCTGAGGGGAGAAGACATGCGCTGCACCTCCTTCTGACTGGAGAATGTCTTTCTGCATCTGGGGTGGAGCAGAGGAGATATTGGCTTTGTTTTATAACCTTGTAAGCTGTCTTGCTGCCAACTGTCTACATATGCAACTATCTTCTAAGATTTTAAGTTAAATTTCAATAATTCAACAACATACTCCCATGTTCATGGTTCTCTGATGTTGGTTAATGGTCAAATGACATGCAAGTAAATGCATGCAGTGAAATGTAATAATAATAATAATTTACTCTAATTATTAAAAATGAATACAGAAATATGTTTTTAATTACAGTAAAAAAAATCTATTTCTAATATTTATACTTTTTTACGCTACAAATTACAATACTAATATTTATTTTAGTCTTAATTTCTTTCATTTTAAATGTGTACACCATCAAGCTTTAAATATTCTGTCCAGAAAATAGTTGGAAATTATGTAAATGTGTAAAGAAAGTGAACTTAGGACATGTTGAAAAAAATGCATGTTAAACTCACAGCAAAAGCAGAGTTTTTTGCATTTACTGCGAACTAAGCTGCTCAGAGATGATGAATACAGCGGATTATATCATGATGATTATGTTAACATGCTGCTCGAATAACGAAGCACACAGAAATAATGAGGTTCCATGATTAATTCTGCTATTTTCCTGTTTATCTCCGTAAAGCTGCTTTGACACAAATCTGTATTGTTTAAAATGCTACAGAAAAATGTGGCTTGATTATTGCAATTTTTAATTATACTTAACACCAGTACTTTTCTCATCTACCATGTATTGATGTCTAATCTATAAGTGAAATAAGCAGGAATTGCGCCCCGGACCTTTTCCATCTTGCGGTGCATTTCCCGTAAGTTTCGGTCCCATTCCTGCCTCTCTTTCTCAAACCGTTCCAGTAGTTCATTCCGCTCGCGGGTCCAGCGTTTTTCTCCGTGCTGCAATTTCCAACGCAATTCCAGTGCTGTGCTGTGACTGTCGGCCAGCAGACGGCGCTGTTCCTCCCGCTCCTGCTGTAACACGTCTGCGGCAACTGCACCTTCATCTGCACCTGCGTCTGCAGACTCACCTCTCATATCCTGCAACTGCAGACAAGGAAAAGAGTAAATACAGTCTTATAAAGTTGCATGCATAGAACAACTGAATGGCATGCTACAATTAGCAAAAACCATAAAAGAAAAAGCATGAAACTGTATCCCATAATTAAATGCACTACACAGAACTTTCCATTTACAGTGTGACAAATTAACAGTAATTACAGCTGTGATTTATAACATTCTTTATTTATTAAAACAATGGATTAAAAGTGTGAAATAACCATATTTATTTCTAAAATGTTTATAAGATATCACTTGCTGAATCAAACATGCAACTTCTTGACAATATATGACAACAATTTTGCATATTATAATTTATTATTATTATTACACTTGTTGAATTAAACATGCAACTTACTGACATCACATCAAAACAATCTAGCAGTATTACTATTATTATGCTACTAAATTAACCATGCAACTTATTGACATAATATGAAAACAATCTATCATTATTATTATGTATTATATCTATTACTTATTAATAATAATACTATACTTGCTAAATTAAACACTTATTGACATATATTAATATTACTGTTGTTGTTACACTTCCTGAATTAAATATGCACGTTTGACATCATATGACAACCGTGTAACATTATTATTATTATTATCATGCTAACTAAACTAACCATGCAACTTGACATAATATGAAAACAATCTATCATTTATTATATCTATTAAATTATTACTATTATTATTATTATTAATTATAATAATAATACTATACTTGCTGAATTAAACATGCAACTTATTAACATAATATGAAAACAATGTAGCAATATAAACATTATTATAGTTGTTGTTGTTACACCTCCTAAATTAAATATGCATATTTTTGACATCATATGACAACATTAACATTAATAATATTAATAACATTAATAATAATAATAATAATAATACTATACCTGCTGGATTAAACAAGCAAATTACTGACATAATATGAAAACAATGTAGCAGTATAAAATGATTATTATTAATTATATTTTATAATATTTTATACTATGTTGCTGTTAGACTTTCTGAATTAAATTTCTGACAACATATGACAAAAATGTAGCATTATTATTGTTTATTGTTTATTATTATTAATAGTAGTAGTAGTAATAGTAGTAACAATACCAATTTCTAATGAATACTAGTGATTATTTCTATTATTTTTGCTTACGGTCAACTGTTTTTTTTTTAATTTTTTAACAAAAAGTATGCAGTACATAATGCAATGGAATCAGCATTGTTGTAGTGTTTAATTCTGAACACAACCATGCAAACACACTTAAACAGAACTCTATGTATTAAATAGCTTCTGTAAATATATAGTCAGTGTCTACATTTGCCAAATAGCCTAAATAAACTGCAGTAAAAGTAGTGCAGTAGAGAACAGATAAACCTTCCTCTCATGTCTAGCCAGATGTTCCTAAATCTACTCGCTGTCTGAATGAGCAGGGCTCCTCTGACATCTGCTTTCTTTTAATAGAGCATGACTGTGTTTGACGGCCCAGCTGCACCACTGCATAAATATAGCTGGCTATTTAAAGACGCTCCCTAACTCACCGACACCTAAACAGCACAAGTGACTGTGAGCTGAAAGAAACGCATGGCACTGCAGATGCTTAACGTCTTAGCAGATCCTGCTTAACTTGGTCTATGTCTAGTTAAGATACAAAGGAGATCAGTTTTATGACAAGAATTTTACTCATTTGACCTTTATGAAAGTCACCTTGGACAATGATAAAATTGATTAATGGCTTAAAAATGCCATTTACACTACAATTCAAAAGTTTGGGGTTGGTAAGATTTTTTTAAATGTTTTTTGAAATTCTCTTCTGCTCCTAGGCTGCATTTATTTGAATAAAAAACAGTAAAACGGTTATATTCTGAAATATTATTACAATTTAAAATAACCATTTTCTATGTGAATAAGCTGTAAAATGTAATTTATTCTTGTGATCAAATCTGAATTTTCAGCGTAATTACTCTAGTCTTCAGTGTCACATGATCCTTCAGAAATCATTCTGATATGCTGATTTTCTGCTCAAGAAACATTTCTGATTATTATCAGTGTTGTGCTGCCAAATATTTTTGTGCAAACCATGATGCTTTTTTAATCAGGATTCTTTGATGAATAGAAAATTCACAGGTGATTCTTTGGTTTGTTTCTGTACCTTTGTGACGTGACTCCTCATTTCAGCGCGCTGTATCTCCCACGCCGCTCTCTCATTGGCTAACGTCTGCTGCAGCTGCCAGCGCCGCTGCGCCTCCTCGCGGAGCTCCGCCCTGAACTCCTCCAACAGGGAGCGCAGTGCATGAAGCACACGCCGACTGTCACCCGCCTGTACACAGATCACAGTGTTATTGCTCAGAAGTGGCTCTGCTGTAACTCGGAGTTCTCAGCTTGAGTATCAACTACGTCTCAGATGTTTCTGACAAATGAGTCACTAGCTGTCAGAGTTTAGAGCTATAAAATGAACGCGAACAGCAGCTCAAAGCATTAATGAGAATGTTTAAGTTCTTATTGATATCTCTGACTTATGATCGCAGACTTCGATATCTGTTCAATATCTGTTCCTGAAACTCAAGAGGAGACACATGCGAGCAGGGCCTAAAATGAACAGTCGCCAAGCACCAAATGTGAGTTAAAATCAGTATATGTACACTCAGTAACAAAGAAAAAGGAAAACTGGACAGAAAATATATTAATATTAAATAACAATATATTATTTTTATTCAGTTCTATGCAAGAGAATCAGTAAAACCTGTGCAATGAACACCGCTGGGCGGTGAGGCGCAACATATGTTTTTGTCTGATACTTTTGGCCATTTTTCCTTCCATAAAAGCCATAATGTTCGGCAGCCAAAATTTTGATGCATCCCTAATAAATATTAATATTGAAATAAATAAATGCAATTATTATTCCTCAATTTGTTCTGCCTGTTTTTTAATTAATTAATACACAATCGCTGAACAGTGCTATGCGTTGTGGCACAACATATTTTCAGCAATTTTTTCCTCCATAAATGCTATTTTTGACCGATAATGTTCGGCAGCCAAAATTTCAGCGTATCCCTCATAAATATTAATATTGAAGTACATAAATAAATGCAATTATTATTCCCCAATTTTTTATGCCTGTTTTTTAATTAATTAATGCACAAATGCTAAACATTGCTATGTGGTGTGGCGCAACAATTATTTTTAGCTCATATTTTCCGCCATTTTTCTCTCCATAAATGCCATTTTTGGCCGATAATGTTTGCCGGCCAATATTTTGGTGCATCCCTAATGAATATTATTATTTAAATAAATAAATAAATGATGATTATTGATGAATTAATGATGACAATGATTATTGCCCAATTTGTTCTGCCTGTTTTTTAACTAATTAATGCACAAATGGTGAGCACTGCTATGCGGTGTGGTGCAACATATATTTTCTGTCATTTTTTCCTCCATAAATGTCATTTTTGGACAATAATGTTTGGCAGCCAAAATTTAAGTGCATCCCTAATAAATATTAATATTTAAATAACTGAATAAATGAATGCAATTATTTTTCCTCAATTTGTTCTGCCTGTTTTTTAATTAATTAATGCACAAATGCTGAACGCTGCTATGTGGTGTGGCACAACATATATTTTCGGCTCATATTTTTGGCCATTTTTCCCTCCATGAATGCCATTTTTGGCCAATAATGTTCAGCAGCCAAAATTTCAGTGCATCCCTAATAAATATTAATATTTAAATACATAAATAAATGCAATTATTATTCCCCAGTTTGTTCTGCCTGCTTTTTAATTAATTAATGCACAAACACTGAACACTGCTATACGGTGTGGTGTGGTGCAACATATATTTTCGGCTCATATTTTCTGCAGTTTTTCTCTCTATAAATGCCATTTTTGGCTGATAATGTTTGCTGGTTGAAAGTTTGGTGCATTCCTAATAAATATTATTATTGAAACAAACAAACAAACAAATAATGAATAATGCAATTCTTATTTCCCAATTGGTTCTGCCTATTGCTTAATTAATTAATGCACATGCAGTATTATAGCCAGTAAAAAATATGTATTGCCTATAAATGTTCTCAAACCACTGCCCATTGGCAGGTGTGGCAAAATGTTCGTTTTAGGTTTTGCATGTGAAACTACCGGAGACTTTTTCTCAGCGGAAACATCTGAGAAGCAGGACTTTTCCCTTTATTTAGTCTGTCTAGTCTCTGTTGATCTTACATAAGAAAAATAAATTATATTTTGCAAAGAACTCATTTGTGATTTCTATTTTCCACATACAGGGGACCGTAAAATGCATTTCTAAGAAAGAACTCATTAGTTGTGCATTTGTATTATTAATTAAGTAGATGTGGGAGAGAGTTAATCATGATACAATAACTCTGAGTCTGAGTCAGCGTCTCTCCTAAGCGGCTTTAATTAAAGAAAGAGTTCTGTCATTACTGAGACACACTCCTGTCATCTTAAAACTAAAAGTGAGTGTAAATGAGATTTGTGAGGAAAGAAGAACATTTATAAATCTGAGACACATTAATATTACATCTCTCTTAAGTTTAAAGACAAACTGTGCAATTTCTAATGTGCCATTAACATTACATTCAACTCTGATTCTCAGAAAAAAACACTACATTTTAATTTAGTGAAGCCAGCGGTGCAGAAACAACACTTCAACACTAATACCCCATGAGTGGTGGTTCAATAAACTGATATCTTACTAAGGAACACATCTTCCTTCAGTAGTATGTAAGCTTTGTCAGCACAGCAGAAAACCACAGCATCAGTGGAGCCAGCGGCATTTGCGTTAAGAGTGTACGTTCAGCACAAATGACTTATATTGAAATTCATTCGAAACCATGTGCATGCCGACAAATAGAGTACATAAGAAAAATGATCTTCTGAAGGAAAAAAGGCCACATCCTTACAAACAAGAGTATGTGGCAGCCTTTTAATGATTTGTAAAACTAAAGCATTTTAGTTTATTATCTTACAGTGGTTAAATAATAGACTAGAGCTGAGAGAACATTTAGTGCTTTATATGGAGTAAACAGGCACTGCTGCTCAAATATTTACACTGATTTAATATTTACCACAGAACACAATCATGAACAATCATGAGCACAAATTTCTAAATCTACAGGTTGTTTAATATACCAAAGGATAAATATCAATTTTTCATAATTATGTCTTAACACTGAGGATTGTTAATTATAAAAGATGGAAAAACAATCCTGCTGTCAACAATCCATATTTTTGCATTTTTGATAGATGTTGCTGTTGTATTTTCAATAAATAAAAAATAAAATAAAATTAAATAAAATTAAATTAAATTAAATTAAAAAATAACTAAGTGAATCCCTGTGATGTTATTTATATTACAAAATATGTTAGTGTGGTATTTTACCTGTTTCTGGTACTGGAATCTCTCTGGTGATAGCAGGAGCGGGCCGGGCTCTGTGAGGTCACTTCCTGTGATTTGGGTGCACACTTTGTCTTCCCTTTCCGTCTCTCCATCGCCCTGGTCGATCATGATGCCCAGTTCTGGAATGTTCTCCAATCGTTCATACTGAAGAAACAAATAAGAGGGAAACAAGAAAAAATGTTTACAGTTAAAGTTTATTCAAAACGTAATAAAATTAAATAAAAATAAAATAAAAATAATTATTTTTATATAAATAAAATAAAATAAAATAAAATACAATAAATTTAAATAAAATAAAATAAAATCATGCATAAGGGGGTAAATACATGTGACATTACTTTCATTATAAAATTTTGATGGTCCTAAAACAGGTCTCAAACATACTATCTGTCTTCTTTCCTTTTCCTTTTTTTTTATTTTTGGTTAGATTCTGACCTGACAGCTGACCAAGACATTTTTATGAGATTTATGAGATTTTTTTCTTTTTTTTGCAAAATATTAGTACTGGATTTTGCATTAATTATGCAAAGTTACTGATGTACTTTACTGCATGTATTTACATTCATGCAAGTGACTTAAATTGCATTCAAAATATATATTTGATCAAACCCATGATCCTGGCATGTATTGATATGCAGTAAAATAATTACAGTCTGCACTGGAAGTGTTTCTGAGCTTCGCTTGTTTCTGAATTTTGTTGTGCTTTAGAAAACTAACATTTGTTTACAGCAGAACACAGCAGCTGTTGTAGATATGACAGATGGACTGTGAAATGAAAAATCATACAACATGTGCTCACACTAATTCACACTGTTCCAGTGCTGAACCGTTACGGTTCGTCACACGACCGACCGCCATGAAAGACACAAACACGTCTAAAAACGTAGTGACACATGTCTGTAAGAACTCATCAAAAACACAAACTTCACATCATGCATCTTTTGCATCTCAGAAAGTTTATTGTTTCTGGTCTCAGTCAGTTAAAGTTCGATCAAAACTTGAAAGAAAACTAAATATTTGATATTTAATAAAAAACAAAAAACATAATACATTTTATGCAATTTATTTTATTATTTTTTAGTTTTAGTTTTATATAAAAATGTTTAGTTGTTTTATTATATTATTATTTATATGTATTTATACGCTAAATTACATACAGTAAAATACATCAATACTTTCGCGTGAGTAATGCATAATCCAGTACTAACATATATCACTTTGAAATAACGCATGGGGTAAATGACCAAATATAATGTTACACAGACATTTTTGTTGACTTTTTATAGATGCAATGGGTAAAAACGTTCAAAAAATGTCGTGGTCATCTGGTCAACCAGGCTAGTTATTCAGAATCAGCTCACCTCAGCATGCGCTCCCTCCTCCATGCCGTCCGTCCTACGTCCGAGTCTCCAGTGCATCAGAATCCAGCGCAGCTTCATGTAGACAATGACCATATTGTGGCGAAACAACCTCACTTCCTGTTGCAGCAGGACTCTTTCCTGCGGCCATGTTGGCTCGTGAGATTGGAGTCCCTGCAGCTCGAGTCCTCGCCGGGCCTCGGCTCGCCTCCTCTCCTCCTCCTGCACAAAACCAAAACAGTCCAGATAGACAAGGGTTATGGTTAATATGGCTATTATTATGACATAAGGACAGATGCATGCTTGCAAAAGAGAGTAACTATTTATATGGCCTATTATATGGCTATATATATATATATATATATATATATATATATATATACACACACACATATACATATACAGCATGTACCTGAGTGATAGATGAAGTGAAGCTGTCTCTCTCATCCGCTCCAGCTCTCATCCTCCTTTCGTGGTCCAGACGGAGCTGTATTTCTCTAGTAGGCGTTCCAATCTCGGCCAGGACCGGGTCACGGAACTGGACCCCATCAGAACACAGAACAGCAGTCTCAAAATCCCAGCACTTTCGAGAGAAACACCATCAGTTTTCATGCACAGACACGTCTGTGTCATGCAGCATGGCAGATGTGAGGTAAAAAGTTCAGTATCCTCTTTTTTTAGAATCGCTACCTTTATATGGATGGTTAGGCAGGACAATATTAAACTGCATTCTAAGTGGCATTAATGGAACGGTTTGCTAATAAACTCTCTGGATCTGTGGTGATAAATGCAGGAGAATTAATTCAGTCAGGCTATGGAAGATTCATAGGCTCATAATCAATTCAGATTAATTTCTACTCTGAAGGAATATTAAAGCTCTGCTTTATGTGCTGCTGTTTGTAAGTGCTAACAAATATCTTATTTTAAGAGTGAATCAGGGTTATAACTGTTAACTAATACTAAAAATAAAACCTTTTTTTTTTTTTAAATCTGAAATAAAATAAAATATAAAATTATTTAAGTATATTTCTCATTTTCGTTTAGCACTAAAGCACTAATATAGCTAAAACGAATAAATAAATAAATAATATAATATTATAATAATATAAAATAATTACATAATAAATAATAATAGATATATAATAAATTATGTATAAATATATAATGAATAAATAATAATAAATTAATAAATCTTATATTTAAAAATATATATATAAATTAATATTAATAAACAATGTAAAATTAAAACAAAAACAGACAATCCAAAATAAAATCTATTCATAATCTAAATCTAAATATTAACAAACACTATCATAAATCATAGTCTCATATATCATAAACTATCATATATCATAAAGACTCATATGCATGAATATCTCATGCTGTAAAATAAGCATTTGCTGCCTTCAAGTCATCACCAGCTCATAATTAAAAAGTGAGAAACTTGTTTTCAAGTCCTGAATTTTGAGGGAATTTTTAATTGGTATTGGTAATTATTAGGCTTAAATTAACCTATTTTTAAATGTTCTGTGCTGATTTTAGAAGGTAATCTGTCCAATCCTGCGGACTAGATTAAAACTAAATAACATCAAATTACCCATGTCCAACTGTTCAAGTCAAAATCAATGATAAACAACAAAATACTGACTGAAAAGTAGGGATCTTAAAGGCAGCATGACACTGGTAAAGTAAGTGTGGACTGTTGTATATGCGAGATCCTAAATACACTTGACTGTCTGTCTTTTATCTGTTTTGGTTAGTCTGTACAGCAATAGCACATAAACCGAAGCTTTGACAAACATAGACATACAACTAATCAAATGCAAACATATATATATATATATATATATATATATCAACAGATGACATGATTAACACACATAACAGCCCTTAATTCCAGCAGAAGCATCACATTTTCCAAAGCTCCTGCATGGATGGTTAGTGGTCGTAATTCATGACAAACCAGTGTGATTTTAAATTAACAGCAGTGATTGTGAGCGAAGTGAGATAAAATCAAAAGAATCACTGTGAGACAATGATGTGAATTAAATGATTCAAGTGAACGAGCTGCTCTTGGCTACATCTTTGTTTCCATTAGTTGCATCATACGAACCAATGCCGTTGCTGTTTTTGGACTAATAACCTGGTGTATAATAACTCGCTTCCAGTTGGTTTTATTACATTGGAGATTTATTGCATGTTATTAAATTGAATAAAGACAAACAAGCTAGGGAGAATTGCTCTTTCTTTCATTTCCTTCTAAACATAGGCTCTGTTTCAAAACCTAGTGAGCAATCAAGTTAATACCAAAATAAAAAATGAAATAAATAAATAAATAAATCACATACATATTGGGTAAATTAGTCAATTTATTTTGATTTAAATAATTTAAACAATAATGTTTGGAAACAGCATAATTATTTACTACATTATGAGTGATTATTTAATGCAATTATTGAATCTAAAAATATATTTAATGTAATAATTAGATATTTAATGCATTGTGAGATTGCACTTCCCATTATATATCCAAAAGGCATCTTAAATCATTAATGTTTATGCCAGCTTTCAACTGGAAAGGGCCTATGATGCCTATAAAGCACACACTAGGTTTTGAAACAGATCTAGAGACATAATAGTAGTTCTAGTGGGAGATTTGTCTGACAGAGACACAAAATATTCACACACTGTTACCTTTGTGCTCAAACACCAGTGCAGCCGCGTCCATTTCAACTTAATAAATCTTTTACTTTGAAATCTGGAGCCATAAATACTTCAGGGTTAGACACAACCCTTGTGGTTCAGACGTTTAAAATCTGGTACCTCGGAACTGAGCGAGGCCATTTGAGTTTTAAGACAGAAAGCTTTATAATCATTAAAGCAGTGTGTGAACATTTCCTCTGTTTTGATCTGTACTGCACATTTTCACAGGGAAAGGCACTCCAGCTTCTTAGTTTTCCATACACAACCGAAACACCTCTTCCTGGCCTGTTTTAATGTTTGAAAGAGGATTACAGCCTTGGTTACCTCTGGATAGCTTTCACAGCTGTGGCTTTTTTCATGGGATATGGTTAGATTTTAAATGGGAAAACCTTGATTTGCTACTTTAATGGTCTGCAATAAAGTTTTACTAATATAATTGTAAAATTTGAATTTATTAGCATTGGTTACAATATTAATAACATTATTATTAAGGACATAAGATTTGATTTAATACAATAAATGAATTATTATATTATATAATACTGAATCAATATTTAATATAAATTAAATAAATTATATATGTATATGCTCCTTAAAATGATTTACATTGTATTACATTTTGGATTATGTGTGTGTGTGTGTGTGTGTGTGTGTGTGTGTGTGTGTGCATACGTTTAATAAAATAAAAGAATATATATATATATATATATATATATATACAAGATATCTGATATAATAATATTCATATTACCATTCATATTAAATAAATATTATTAAATAAATTAAATATATTATTATATTATATAATATTGAATGTATTATTTATTATAAATTAAATTAATTATATATATATATATAACTACTAAAAAATAATTTAAATATATTATTATACTGTATAATATTGAATCCATATTTATTATAAATGAAATAAATTATATATATAAATATTATTATTAAATAATAAACTAAATATGTAATATTGAATACAAATTTATTATAAATTAAATTATACATAAATATAATTACAAAAAATATTTAAATAAATTATTATATTATATAATATTGAATCTATATTTATTCTAAATTAAATACATTATATATATATATATATATATATATATATATATATAATTATATTATATAATATATTATTATTATTATTATTATTAAATAATAAATTAAATATATTATATAATATTGAATCCAAATTTATTATAAATTAAATACATTTAGGCCTTTTCAGCTTTTTTATAATATATTTAATATATTATGTGACCCTGGACCACAAAACCATTCATTTTTTTTTAAACTGAGATAAGTTTTCCATTGATGTATGACTTGTTAGGACAGTAGGACAATATTTGGTCGAGATACAACTATTTGAAAATCTGCGATTTGAGGGTGCAAAAAAATCTAAATATTGAGAAAATCACGTTAAAGTTGTCCAAATGAAGTTCTTAGCAATGCATATTACTAATCAGAAATTAAGTTTTGATATATTTACGGTAGGAAATTTACAAAATATCTTCATGGAACATGAGCTTTACTTAATATCCTAATGATTTCTGGCATAAAAGAAAAATCGATAATTCTACAAATATCCAGGATCACATAAATGACATTCAGAGCAAAACCAATGCATTTCAGAGTAACTGCAGAAGCACTTTCAGAAACGACGTGCTTTCTTGAAAATAACTCACCACATTACTTTTCAAGCTACTTCTGTATTTCCATCAAGCATGTGACGACATCCAAAGATAACCAAGGCTTTACAGAAACATGCAGTTTTGGTAGTGCAAGGGAAAATCTTTTCAGTGTTTACTATCTTACTAATGCAGCACATTAAACTGTTTCAGAGGCACTGCAAGGACACTTGGAAAGGAGTCTGTCTTAAAGTTAAGAGGGAGATGAACGAGGCACTGACCTCGGGTCTGAAACTGTGGGGCCTGGCGTATCTACTGAGTCCAGGGCCTCCCCTGGCTGTGACGGAGCCCTTAGCGGCGCCCTGTCCCTGTCCCGGGGCCTCCGGGCCACTCTGCCGGTCTAGGCACCACTCCTGCTCCTCCCTGCGCCCGTACTGTGAGTGAGGAGGGGAGGAAAGGGGACGGGGAGGTGGAGGAGAGGAGAAGACAGAGGGAGGTGCATGGGGATCGGTGAACGACGAACAGAATCCACACACAGGAGACGAGAAAGAGTGGAGGGGAAAAATAAAAACTGAACGTGGGTTTAAGCGAAACTCAAGAGTGTGAAATGCAAGGGTGAGGGGTCATCGACACATACTGTATTCAAAAAATGATTATGAATTAAAAAACAATGATCAAATGAAAAACAGAAAGAAAGAAAGAGCCAGCAGGCTACAAGACAAAGAAAAGCGCAAAAAGAAAGACCAACTTAAAGATGATGGCGTAGGAGAGAGACGAGAAGAGAACGAGAATGAGGAGGAACAGAATCAAGGGCTGAAACATCTGGGAACGAAATGAGGGACCAAGAGAGAAGGAGGGGAGGGCCAAGGGGAAAAAAGAATGCAAAACACTGGTTATGAAGCGCATGCGATGGGGATACATGAGTCTTACAACCAATAACCCAAAATGTGCAGTGACTGACAGCCGGGACTAAACGCTAATGGTGTCGTGCCAAATCCAGGACCAGGTCAAAACCATAATCTTTAAACCAGTCCACCCACTTATTTGGGGTGTTTTACTAATACAATTGTCTTTAATACAAATGTTTACTTATACAATTTATTTATTTATTTATTATAAAAAATTGTATTTATTTATTATGTATTTATTTTATTTATATATATATATATATATATATATTTTTACATAATTACATTATTTTAATTTTAAAATATTTTAATTTAAATCGTTTAAATTAGTAGCTTAATTGATATTAATATTAATTAAGATAATAATTAAAATACACACCATTCAAATAATATTTTTGTAAATAATTATATTAATTTTTAGCTTAATTATATTATAATATTACATAATACATATTTATTACACTATTTAAATATATAGCATTATATAGTCATATATTAAATAATTAATACTATTATTAAACTAATAATTCAGACACCAAATGTAATTAAAAAATCCAAAATAATTATTTTAATTATTAGCTTAATTAATACTAATATTAATAGCAATATTAATATTAAAGCAAATGACTAAAATAATAAATGTAATTAAAAATAATACACTTCTAAACAATTATTGCAATTATTAGTTTTATTCATATTATTAGAGTATAACTGAAAATGAAACAACTGAAAATGAAAACAATAAAAACATTAAATAGTAATTAATACTATTATTAATATTAATAAGATAATTGATGATATAAATTATTTAATAATAAGAATTAAGAAATAATCAATAATAAGATAATTATTAAGCTAATAATAACAATAATAAATGTAATTAAAAAATTATATATAATATATAATATTAGATTCGATTTATTATTATTAATATTAACATAAAAACATCATAAAATGAATTTTAAAAAAACAAAAAAATACATTTAGTTAAATAATTAAATATATATAAGTAAGTATATTATTAAGATTATTACTGTATATTATTTCTGACATTTAACAGATTTTTATTTTAATTATTTTTTATTATTTAATAATTAATTTCACAAACAACTCATTAACACTAAATTGGATTTAAATAGGATAAAACAATATTATATAATATAAATAAGAATTAATACATATGTTTGAGACACAATTTTTCATGAGATACACATGTCCTCGTCCTGAATGCAAAACAACTGAAAAACCACAGTTACACACACACACCATAAGTTAAAATTAAAGTTTTAGCTAGCTTATTAATAAGCTTGCCAAGTTAGTATATTAGTAAATCTTTAAATCTCAGTATGATGCTCAATTGTCAAAAAGCACATTTTGGAATCACAACAGAAAGATTACAATGTTATAGCTGATCATATCCATAGAAACTATATTATATTATACTATCTAATTGCCACTGATGATGGTTTAATTATAACTGTAAGTTCCTGATAACAGAATAATGTTAAAAGGCTTTTATAAGAGGCATAACAAACATCTCTGAGCTGTGTAGGACTTTGACAGGGTTTGGATGAGGCACGATAGCAGCATGCTGCTCGCAGCGAAGCTCAGCCATGCGATGGAAGCAGCGTATCAGCGAGCTGAAGCTCTTAAATAAACATCCCATACTGTATGAGCATTCAGGTCTGTTATCATTAACCAGTGCGGGACATCTGACCGTTCATGGATGTGAGGTGAACAGGCCGTGACTTCATGCTTGATGAAGAGTGTTTAGTGGTTGGGATAAAGTGACGTGACCCAAAGCAAAAAAATCGCCCAGCTTAACCGATGGCCTCCACCAATGAACATGAGCCAAATGAGCGAATCAACCAATCAGTGCAATTCGGATGCTAATGACCTTAAATGTAAAATATCAAATCACGTTCAGACGCTCAGTTTATACGACAAGCTAAAACATCAATAGATGTCAAACCCATAGTTACACGTAGGTTATTTGTTGGAAAGTTGACTCATGTTATCATAAAGCAGTTTCAAAGCACAAAGCAGGAAAAAGCTACAAGCAGTTCTATGGAGGACTATTTAGCATATATGACACTTAAACATTTGAAAATCACTGAGACAAAAGACACAGCTGCATTATCCCTGAGAATGATCAACCACATAAAAGTCACATAAAATATATAAAGAAACAAACGGTAAGTGTATTCAGAGTTATGTTCACAGGTCACACGGAGCCTCTGGAGGTTACTCGGAAAACAAAAACGCAGTGCGAGCACTTCTTGCCGGCTATATCATAATAATGGCTGCATGCTCCATATGTGTTGCATCAGCATTAACTGCAAATAAAAAACTACTAGATTTGCTCAAGGCCACACCCCAGGGGATGACACACATTTTACTGCAATTTTAATAATTGTTAGCACTGTATGCATCATGCCACATCAGCCGGGTCCAAAACTGACAAGTCCCAGTAAATAAAAATAAAAAAAGATCAATTGAATTACAATAACCTTATTAAGAAGTGCAACATGTAAATATAAAAATAGAGGAGCAAGCACGTGAATGCTGCTGCAAGCATTTGGTCAGCGGGTGCTATTGGCTTTGAGCAATGCAGGATCAGCTTCATGCATTTATGCACTGCAAAATGTGTTGGCACACAATTTATAAATGAATACAAGTACAAACACCGGACAAGTGTTCATGACTGGTTCATGCACTTGTGTTCTTGTATACAATGCTGTGAATAACACTAGGCTATCTGTGACAAATATGCATGACAATAATATAACTGATACTGACAAAGAAATACAAAATACTATCAAAGCTTATTTCTACCATGGAATAAAAAAAAATAAAAAACTGCACCTTTTTAACTTACAGTTCTGACTTTTCTCATGTATTTCTGAGGAAACTCAACATTGTGCAATTTTGAGATGTTAACTTGCAATTATGAGTCAGAATTGTGAAATGCATAATTACAAAAAGAGTCAGGATTGCAAGATGTCAACTCAGAATTCCCCAAAAAGAGTCAAAATTGCAAGATGTAACCTCAGAATTCCAAGAGACAGAATTGTGAGATGAATTAAAAAAAAAAGAGAGTTAGAACTCCTAAATGTAAACTTAGAATCAAGAATTGCAAAATGTAAATGTAGAATTAAAAAAAAAAAGTCAGAATTTCGAGATGTCAACTAAAAATTTAAAAAAAAAGTCCGAATTGCGAGATGTAAAATCAGAATTCCAAAAAAAATCTAAAATTTAAGATGCCAACTCAGAAGTCCAAATGTAAACTTAAAATTCCAAAAGAGTCAAAATTGCAAAATGTAAACTTTAAAAAAAGTAAACTTCCAAAAAAAAGAGTGAGAATTGCAAGATGCAAACTCAGAATTCCAAAAACATCAAAATTCCAAGATGTCAACTTTGAATTCTAAAAAACAAAGAGTCAGAATTGCGAAATGTAAACTTAGAATTCCAAAAAAAGTCAGAACTGTGAGATGTAAACTCAGAATTTCAAAACAAGGCAAAATTCCAAGATGTCAACTCTCAAAAAAAAGTTAGAATTGCGAAATGTACACTTAGAATTTAAAACTAATTTCAAAACTGCGAGATATAAATTTTGAATTCCCAGAACTCAGAACTGTGAGGTGTAAACAGAATTTTAAAAATTTCAAATCTGCCAGATGTCAACTCAGAATTCCAAAAAAAGAGTCAAAATTCCAAATGTCAACTCTGAATTCTAAATAAAAAAAATAGTCAGAATTGCGAGATGTCAACCCAGAATTCCAAATAAAAGTCAGAACTGCGAGATGTGAACTTAGAATTTGAAAAAAAGTCACAAAAAAATTGTGAGAAAAAAAAAAATTGTAAAATAAACAGTCACAGTTTTCTTGTCATATTTTTATTCCGTGGGAAGAAATAAGCTTCAGTAAAAAAAAATGCTTTTATGGCTGCAAGAAATATTTATAGCTGGTAAATATTTCTCAGTTTACCCACTACTGGCACTGTAAATTTTGGAACCTGCAAATCAACCAAAACAGTACACGTAGACCTGTGAAGCCATGCGGGATCTACCCCTAAACACCCCTGGTCCCAGGTGCGAGACAAGGGGACTGTAGGTAAGAGGATGGGGCAGGTACAAATGCAGGTGTTGATGAGCAGCATTGAGGGTGTTATGCTAGGAAAGGAGAGGTTAGGGCATCCTGGCTGAGCTGGCTGGCACTCGGGCAGGTGTGTGTCTGTGAAATGTGCATTGCATTGGGGGATATAATGTTCACAGCAATGTGCCCTATTGTATACTGCACATTTTGGCAAATGTAGTACAAGTCATCTGGGTAGTCCATGCATGCATAAAATTGTAGTGTACATACAGCAAAAACAGAACAAGTAATATGATGTCTGGTAGACTTGTTCAACTGCCTGCATAGGGTTCTGTGGAGGTCATTAATCTCAAAGTGAAATAAAAAAGCACTGATCACAAACATCTTTACAACACTGTCTTCCTCTGTGTCTCCTGCTGTTTTACGGTCTCATTAATCTCAGAGCAGGTCTACGAGAACGTAACTCTGCTCACAAAACTCCCATTAATATTTCACATGGACCATTTTTCACACTAAGTAACTGCAAACGATAAGAAATATCATGCATAACCAGCTTTGCTAGTCAAATACTCTGCCTACAGCTCCACATCTCAACCATATCTACCTGTTTCCCTCTTTATCTCTCAATTGTTTGTTTCTAGTTGAAGAGTCATGCCAGCCAAAGTTAGCTGAATAGCTTCCTCTATGGTGCACCCAGGACTTTCGGTATATGGTACATGAAGATGTAGAATCAATATAAACGGTATGCATTCGCAAAAAGGGATTTCAAATGAGGAAGCAGCAAAGGAAAAAAGGAAGTTGCCATGTCATGTGATCGCATGTGACGGCAAACACTGAATAAAGATGAAAGGGTTGAGTTGCACTTAACCTACCTGGAAGTCCGTCACCAGATCCCTTCCTAGTGTCCCGATGGGTGAGTCCCTTGACATGGAGGTAACCGTAGAAAGGAAGCTGCTAGATTCGGTGAGGTTGGGCATGGGGGAAAGGTCGTCGATGCGATCCCGTAGACCCTCCCCTAGGTGGTCCACTTTGTCCATGAATTGCTGGAGTTCCGTACGGAAAGCCCTCATGCGGGTGTTGATGGAATCCAGCACCTGAGAGTCGGGTTTAGATTCAGCTGAGTCTCCATCGCCTCTGAACTCCGAACCTTCTGCAAGAAGTTCCCCTCCAAGGACGACCAAACGACCTTCGCGGATTAAACTGTCTGTATCCGTGATGAGCCGCTCTACTGTCTTTCCAAGCCGCTCAGCTTCACGCCTGACGTTGCTGAGTGTCTCCCGGTCTTCCCGTCTCCGCAGGGCCAACTCGGCTACTCCCAGTTCACCAGGATCTGAAGATTTCTCACCACTGGCGAATCCAGAAGTTGCCGTTTTCTCAAACAAGTCATCGGAGTCGCTCTCCCCGCCAACAGGACCCTCACGTTTGGGGTGGAGTAGCAAAAGCTTAGCCGTCTCATCCTCATCTGCTTCCCTTCTCCCGGCATCACTATCCACGTCACTATCCCGTGGGCTACTGGTGCGTATTCCCAAGTGTGCTGCCAGGTCACAGCGTTGCATGTTAGAGATTAGCACCCGGTTTTCATACTGCAGCTTCATCACCTTCCCACTCAGCTCATTGACCTGAAGTCTTGCGGATTTCAGCTCCTCCTGCAGTGTGGCGCCACTCCCTGCTCCTGAAAAACCATTACCTCCTCCGTTACCAGGTTTAAGCACGCCACCATTTCCTCCCTCAGCTCCCTCGGACTCTCGGTCGGATTGGCTAGGCCCAAATTTGAAGCGATTGAGCTCGGACGTCAGCTGCTTATTGTGGTCCTCGATCTCAGAGATGGAGCGCCGCAGCAGCTCCGCTTCTTCCTCCACAAACTGCAAGTGCCTCCTCAGTTCACTCGCGGATTCTAGGGCATCACCACCATACGGCGAGGTAGGGACACTCGAGAAGGGTTCGCGGCCAAAGCAGTCCCTCTCGTATTGGCAGCGCAGGTCTTCGTTTTCCGCCCTGAGGCCGCGGTTTTCCACCTCTAGCTCTACGATCTTCCTTCCCAAGATGTTGGCTTCCTCTTCCACCAGTTTGAGCCGTAACCGCAACTCGGCTTCCCGAGAAGTGTGGGGGCCTCCACCGGTCACTTCCGCTAAGGGCAAAGGGCTGTCCACGTCGCCATATACTGATTTATACTTCTGCAATTCTTGTTCCAGTTCATCCTTCTCACGTCCAAGTTTTGCCATCTTTTTGCGCATAAGAGCCGATTCTTCCTTGGCAAACTGTAGCTGACAGCGCAGATCTGCACTGTCCTCCTGAAAAAAGGAAAAAAGTGATTGTAAAAAGCAATACCATTAATTTCAAAATGATCAAACAGATTAATCAGCCAAGACAACATATAAGAAGTCTAGAGTTTCGATTGTCTATGCACTCAAGAAGTAGTGCATTTAAAGGATTAGTTCATCCAAAAATGAAAATTCTGTCATTAAATATTTATCCTCATGTCGTTCCAAACCCGTAAGACCTTTGTTTGTCTTCGGAACACAAATTTAGAAATTTTTGATGAAATTGAGCTCTTTGATAGAGAGCAAGGGCCCTACCACGTTCAAGGTCTAGAAAGGTACCAAGAACACAGACGAAATAAGTAGCTACAAGAATACTTTTTGTTGCACAAAAAAATAATTGTTAAATAAAGTTGCTATTTTAGTTTTTTGCGCAACAAAAAGTATTCTCACAGCTTCATAAAATTACGGTTGAACAACTGATGTCACATGGACTATTTTGTCAATGTTCTTGGTGCCTTTCTGGACCTTGAATGTGGTAGGACACTTGCGGTCTATGGAGGGTCAGAAAGCTCTTGGATTTCATCAAAAATGTCTTAATTTGTGTTTCAAAGATGAACAAAGGTCCTACGGATTTGGAACGACATGAGGGAGAGTAATTAATGACAGAGTTTTCATTTTTGGGTGAACTATCCCTTTAAGGTATTGTGTTGTTTTATGCACCCTTACAAATAAATGTTTCCAAAAACGGGTTTCAGAGCCATGCCATAGAAGAGCCTTTTTGGGTTCCCCAAAGAAGCTTTCAGTTCTTAAAAGAACCATCTTTATGTGAAGAAATGAATAATCTAAAGATCCTTTTCAACCATATAGAATGTTTGGTGCAAAGTAAAGTTTTAATGGAAGTTAAAGGTTCTTCATGAAGTCACAGATGCCAATAAAGAACCTTGTAAATTGATCTTTGTGCTTCTTTGTACACACCTGAGTTAAAGACTTTTTATCTTTGAAGGTTTCTCTACTGCCTCGCCTCCGCAGAGCAGTCTGAAAGAAAAAAAGACTGAAGTTAGAAGGTGTGAAGTGCATAAAGCAGATTAAAAAAGTAAGTAAAATAGTAAGTAAAATAGTAAGTAACATCTGAACAACATCTTGATTTCAGTAACCAGGCCTGGTAACCTTCTGCACACAGAAGATTTTTGTCATTGTGAATAAAAAAATTAGCATTTGATTTGAGCAGACCATGAATTATGAATACCGTTTCAAGCTTAAACCCATTATTAGGTGAATTACAAGGCTGTCGGATTTGGGATTCCTTCTTCATATCTCAGAAAAATACATAAGAAATACAACAAATTGCATAACAAACAAAACTGCCAATGCTTTTGCAAATTCAGTTGTAAATAAAGATGACTCTGGAAACTAAAATACAGAAAATAAACAATGTTGTGCAATGCAAGTTTGAGATTTCTGCAAAGTTTGGGATTTCCACAGTTTCAGAGTTGGATATTCAACTTCAAGTGCTTTTTTTGCACTTTCCCAAATTCAAAATGTGAAATTATGACTGGAATGCATCATTAAATTTAATATTATGTTATTAGATTTATTATACATCATTATGAAAATCTGGAATCTGAGGGTGCAAAAAATCTAAATATTGAGAAAATCATCATTAAAGTTGTCCAAATGAAGTTCCTAGCAATACATATTACTAATAAAAAATTAAGTTGGTAGGAAGTTCACAAGATATCTTCATGGAACATGATTTTTATTTAATATCCTAATGATTTTTGGCATAAAAAATATAATTTTGACCCATTTAATGTATTTTTGGATATTGCTACAAATGTACCCATGCTACTTAAGATTGGTTTTGTGGTCCATGGTCACATTTTAATTTTCAGGTTGTTGCATCTGTGTAGGATGAATCACAAGTTGCATTCTCAGTGTTGCCACAAGAGGCACTATAGCAGACATTAGCATACATTTTCTTCTATTTTAACTACCACCATGGTGGAGCAATAATTAAAAAAGAATCGTACTAAGCAAGTTAATTAAAGTCCATATGTTTATAGCTATCTACCAGGAAAAAGAACACATCCAATTATTTTGCTATAACCATTGGCTGACCACAAACGATCTCTTACTTAAATCAAGAGTTAAGTAAGTAAACTTTGCCCTGCTTACGGATGTGCTGGTCTATCTTGAGTCATACACCAAACTTAAATAGCTGCTGCTGATGGCTGCGTTAGCTTGAATCATTTATGGCCAGACAGATGGAAAGTGTGAGATGGGCACAGGAGAGGAGGGAGTTTGAAACTTTTTCATCAACACACAGCAACAGTGTGAGAGAGCCTGGATACGACTGCAAAACATAGGAGGGGATGAGATGAGGTGATGTCATTTTTATGTGGGTTTGAGTGAGTCGGCAATATGGTTACAATTTTCCCATTCACGTTCAGACATCCTCCAGTGAAGTCATCACCACTAGCCCCCACACAAACATCAATTGTATAACCAAAAGGAAAAAATGACATTTCTACGCATGCTAAGTCAACCGTCACTACTACCATTGCTCATACTTAGGGTTAGTGATCCAAACAAACTCCTCAGACTAAGCATTGAAGTTTAGTGCACTGAGACTCATGAACGATTCCTCAAATCACGTGTAATGCATTTTACATTGCATTACATTTATGCATTTGGCAGACGCTTTTATCCAAAGCAATTTACATTGCTTGCATTTTGTTGGTTAATAAGGTTGTATACCTTGAATGCAATGACCTTGCAACCATCTACAACACTCTGGCAACTGCATAGCAATGTGTAAATAAATAAACGAATAAATAAAATAAATAAAAATAAAAATACATAAGTAAAATTGATCAATGTCAATCAATGCACCATGGTAGAATTATTATATAGAATTAGAATTCAGGATGAATAAAATAATAAAATAAAAGAAAATAAAAGAAAATCTGGTTAATTCTGACTTTTTTTATCTCACAGTTCTGATTTTTTAATGCAATTATACGGAAAAAAGAGAGAATTGCAAGATATAAACTCAGAATTACTAGAAAAAAGACAAAATTGCAAGTAAAAAAAATTGAAAGATGTAAATTTGAATTAAATTATGATTTTATAACTTTAAAAATCTGAGAAATAAAGTCAGAAGTCTAATGCATTTTACACTGCTTTACATTTATGCATTTGGCAGATGCTTTTGTCCAAAGCAATTTACATTGCTTGCTTTTTGTTGGTTAATAAGGTTGTATACCTTGAATGCAATGACCATCTACAACACTCTGGCAACTGCATAGCAATGCCTAACATGTTAAAAAAAATGCTCATCTTAGTAGCCCCATTGCAGTGCCTTGGAAACCACGCAGAACACAATTAGCATTGTGGCAATGACTTTTGCAATTGACAGAGAGAATGCAATGTGTTAGCATAACACACACACAGATTAAGTTACACAAATGCATTAATGCATTAGTCTGGAAAACACTCTATTTTGCTGCATCCCTTACTAGCACACACATACAGTTTAAAAACATGCTTAAAATCTGCAATGGTAATGCCATGCATCTGCTCTAGACGAATGCATGGCAGCTATTTGCTAGGGTGATCTGAGTGTTTAATAAAACACCTCTAATAAAACAGATAAATAAAGGGCTCTTTTAACAGATCAGCCAACATGTGCATTTCTTCTGTCATCCTCTGTTCCTCTTACATTTGCACGATTATCTAATTGGAAAGGCATTACAGTTCGCCTGTACTCTGCAGCCTGCATGTGTTTCCTACAGACTTATGTAATGTAATGGGTGTAGCTTAGTGACAATGCCTGATTAAAAAAAACAAAGCTGATAAAAACCTAAACTGAACCCTCTCTGTTAAACTACACTATATGCTCTCACACACAGTCAAGGCTAACTTGGTTATATGGAAAACAAATGGAGACTTTTACTGAAGTCGCTTGCTTCTGGACTTGCTTTTCACCAAGAAAATACATTTTTTCCACAAAAATATGAAGTTTTTATTAACTGTTTTCTTTTTTTTAAACAGCAAATCAGCATATTAGAATGATTTCTGAAGGATCAAGTGACACTGAATGATGCTGAAAATTCAGTTTTGATCACAGGAATAAATTACATTTTTAGGTATATTCAAATAGAACACAGTTATTTCAAATTGTAATATTATTTCACAATTTTAGAATTTTTTCAGTATTTTTTATCAAATAAATGCAGCCATGATGAGCATAAAAGGCTTTTGAATGCTAGCATATGTAAACAGCAACCTCTAAGCAACAAAATATATTGCACAGGACAAATGTCAACCAGTAGAAGTAGAGAAAATCAGAAAGAGACGAGCATGACAGATCGTGCTCACAACAGTGGTGCGTTCAGGCTTAGATAATCGCAGTCTAACTACAGTCGACAAATCCTGCTGCCTGGCCTCGTCCCAAATCAGATCACCACCCGTCCTCCGATTCCACCCCATCCGCCCTACATCCACAGAATGACAGCTAACGTTCATCCTCGCAACACAGACCAGTACATCAGGATGACAGAAACGGATCAAAACAACTCCTGCCTCAGGATCCAGAAACAGCACAACAGATCGGATCATCTAGAGCAGATACAGTACAATAAATACATAAATATATGAATGATTTTGTATTCTACCACTAATAGACATGACTTAAAGATAGCAAACAAGTGGAAAATCACGTTTTTTTGGAATTTAGAGTGTGTAAATAAATAAATGAATGAATAAACAAAAAAAAAAAAAAGTAAAATTGATCAATTTCAACCAATGTACCATAGTAGAATTAGTACATAGAATTATAATTCAGAATGAATAAAATAAAATAAAATAAAATAAAATAAATCTGGCTAATTCTGACTTTTTCATCTCACAGACCTGACTTTTTAATGCAATTATACGGAAAAAAGAGAGAACTGCAAGATATAAACTCAAAATTACTAGAAAAAAAGACAAAATTGTGAGATGTAAAACTCTGAATTGAAAGTAAAAAAACTGAAAGATGTAAATTTGAAATTATGATTTTATAACTTTAAAAATCTGAGAAAATATGTCAGAATTGTCAGATAAAAAGTCATTTTTGAACACAGTCATGAAAATGCACTATCCAGATATTATTATATTCTATAATTCATGAATGAAAACATTTTGTAATATGATTTTAATGTACATTTTCCGTGGAAATGCAATGTCTGATTTTAAAATGCTTTTCAAAGGATGAATTTTGAGATTTTAAGTTTTGAACTGATATATAATTTCTTATGATTTCTAAAGCAAAAGAAAAGAAAGTCTTTTGTGACAAAGGTCAGAACTCATGTTATGATATAGATTTTTTTAAGTTGCACTCTTGACATATATTAATCTATTACTTTTCCTACATAATTAACACAAAAATGTGGTAAAATATCTATTTAGGAGTCTTAGACATTTCCAACGATGTACAGTTTGTCATGATTAGATTAGGATTTATTTGTAATATAGTGAAGTAAACTTAAGTAAAAGTGAAGTGAAAGTTAAAGGGTTAAAGGTATAAATTTGATGAAATGCATTTGTATAGCATTTTTCACAAACAATAGCTTTAGAAAAATATTTGAACCTAACCCTGTAGTCACTGAGTTTACAATGTTTTCCCTTTCATATTAAATGTTTAAAGTATTTGTTCATTTCTACGATAGTGAATAAAGGCTAGAATGTGTTTCGAGGGAATTTAGTTGTGCTAAAGCATTTTGGAGTGATGAAATTAGACAGAAACACACTTACACACTCGCTCTATTCAGCACGAACACAAAGCTTCAGTCATCTGTCTCTGCTGCAGATAGAGGTTATTCTCTCGCCCTAAAAAAAGCCCTAAAGACAGACCTAAGCTGATCTGACATCAGAATGTATCAACTGGTTTGGAACGGCTGAAGTTGCATCTACAGATCTGGGATCAGTGTTCCGAAAACTCTGCGTGAGGTTGGTCTCCATCTGCCGTCTCCGGCAGGAGGTCTTTGTGGATGAAGCAGAATACATTCAGCCATTCTTTATTCACCACTCAAAAAACACTTCAATACACCAATTAATGAATCTGCACAAAGGAAGAATCTGGCATTTAAAGCAGCAGGATGAGTTTAATTTTAGCAAACAGACTCTGATTTTTATATGCTGTGCACTTCCCCATTTATTTGAAAATGCTTGCATCTGTTGTATACACAAATATATATCTGTACAAGGGGAAATGCAGTCATTTTTATGGAAGCATGGTTCTGCAATTGAATAAAAACATGAAAAGGGTAATTGCAACTTTTTAATTACACACTGTTTTTCTCGCAATGCAAACGCACAATTTTTCTTGCTATTTTGCATTGAGTTTATATTTTAAAATTCTGACTTTTTGGACAATTCTAGAAAACTCTGAGATAAAAATTTGGAGAATGCCATGATATAAACTCAGAATTCTGAGAAAAAATACAGAATTTCAAGATATAAAGTCAGAATTCTGAGATGTAAACTTGGAATTGCATGAAAGAAAGTCAGAATTCTGAGTTCATATCTCACAATTCCGACTTTTTGAACAATTTTGGACAATTTGGAAACTCAGAACTGCGAGATATAAATGTAGTGAAAAAAAGTACGAATTTCAAAATATAAAGTCAGAATTCTGAGATGTAAACTTAGAATTGCAAGAAAAGAACAATTTCTGTAAGACATAAATGTAAAATTGCATGATATAAACTCAGAATTTTAAGTAAAAAGGTATGAATTTTAAGATATAAGTCAGAATTCTGAGATGTAAATGTGGTACTGCAAGAAAGAAAGTCAGAATTCTGAGTTCATTTCTCACAATTTTGACTTTTTAAATGTAGAAATGAATAATATAAACTGACAATTCTGAGAAGAAAAGTCAAAATT
Organism: Labeo catla; assembly: GCA_012976165.1. Taxonomy (NCBI): domain Eukaryota; kingdom Metazoa; phylum Chordata; class Actinopteri; order Cypriniformes; family Cyprinidae; genus Labeo; species Labeo catla. Next base: position 345,090 of record VONZ01000456.1, read on the forward strand.
GTGAGATACAAACTCAATTCTGAAAAAAAATAAATACATTTCAAGATATAAAGTCAGAATTCCGAGATGTAAACATGGAATTGCAAGAAAAGAAGTCATATCAATTAAATTTGTCTGAAATTGTCCAAAAAGTCAGAATTAAGGTAGAACTGCATCATATAAACTCAGAATTTTCAGAAAAAAAGTCAAAATTGTGAGATATAATTGTTAAGAATTGTTTATGTTGTTTAAGATATAAACTCAGAATTTTAAGAAAAAAGTATGAATTTTTTTAGATATAAGTCAGAATTCTGAGATGTAAATGTGGAATTGCAAGAAAGAAAGTCAGAATTCTGAGTTTATATCTCACAATTCTGACTTTTTGGACAATTTCAGACAACTTGGAGATATAAACTCAGAATTGCGATATATAAATGCATAACTGCATCATATAAACTCACAATTCTCAGAAGTCAAAATTGTAAGATATAAAACCAGAATTTTAAGAAAAAAGTATGAATTTTAAGATACAAGTCAAAATTCTGAGATGTAAATGTGGAATTGCAAGAAAGAAAGTCAGAATTCTAAGTTTGTATCTCACAATTCTGACTTTCTGGACAATTTCGGACAACTTGGAGATATAAACTCAGAATTGCGAGCTATAAATATATAACTGCATCATAAAAACGAACAATTCTCACAAGTCAAAAGTGTGAGATAAAAACTCAGAATTTTAAGAAAAATTTATGAATTTTAAGACATAATTTGGAGAGATAAAATCAGAATTGTAAGATATAAATGTACACGGCGTGATATAAACTAAATTCTGAGAAGAAAAGTCAGAATTGTGAGATATAAACTCAATTCTGTGAAAAAATACTGAATTTCAAGATATAAAGTCAGAATTTTGAGATGTAAACTTGGGATTCCAAGAAAGAAAGTCAGAATTCTGAGTTTGTATCTCCCAGTGTTTACTTTTTGGACAATTTCTGACAATTTGGAGATATAAACTCAGAACTGTGAGATATAAATGTAGAACTGCATAACATAAACTCACAATTCTGAAAAGAAAAGTCAAAATTGTGAGATAAAAACTCTGAAAAATTCTGAAAAAAAGTCTGAATTGCAAGAACTGCCTGCAGAAACAGAGGATGGACTGAACTGCGTCTAATGAAGGTTGACTGATATCTAATATCTAGTGCTGATCTAACCTGAGCTGACAGAGCAACTGACTCTGCAGTCCGGCTGCGACTGAGCACAGATAAAACTGAGGTCGACCCAAAGTCACAAACACACATCCCTGGAGAAACACAGAACATCTGCTGCTTGACAAATGACTCGAGCCCTCACAGTCTCTGGATTTGATCTGATAACTCAGCTCCACTCCAATCCACCAAACCACAAACTAAAATACTGTGATGATCCGATTGAAACCAAAAAAGGTTATTTTTATACATTTTAACCAAATAGACATTACTTGTGTAAAGTCATGTCTTTGAGAAAAATAAAGTGAAAAAAAAACACACTGTAGAAGGTGTTTTGCGAGCTGATGGGATGTCATATTATTCTTTCCTCCCAGGTTTTACGTGACGTCACACTCTGTTGGCTTTATGAGCTGAGGTTTCCATGGCCTGAAGCTGTTTACAACTCTGTAGCTCTGCTCCAAAACCAAGATAACATTTTTAGCCATCATAGGCACACCACATTATCACACAGTAACTTGTTTTGGATAAATACAAGGCAGCATCACATGTATTTTTAACTGATGAGGCAATCCCATAATGGATAGCAACACAGCATCACTGAGAAAGAATCATTACAATAGTTTAATCTAATTTTAGTCAATATTTGGATGCTGCCTTATAAGGGATCTGCCTATGTAGGCAGAAGAGGTTTTGAATCTTTTGTGCGTGTGTTTTCTTTTGCATGACTCACCGGTTTATAAGCACGTCTCTTAATCCAAAAACAACCCTTTACTAACTGTCCTTGTGGTTAGTTGAACATTAGCTACTACAGAGATGTTTTCTGCTTCCTAGTTCTGCGTCAATGAACACTAATGAATGCTCGGGTCTCTAATGGAGGGTCAATATTTACCATCCCGCCACACATTTCACGTAACCTTGGAATCTGAAGATGACATAAGCTTGTACAAACACATTTTTAATAATGCTACAAGGCCTCTCTCAGGGCTGCTCGATATCTCTCTCTCTGCTAAAGGCTTGTTAGGGACCAGAAAAGCAAAAATACGATGGATCGTCTCTCAAGGGCTTTGTCGCAAAGACTGATGGAGATGTTTGTTTACAGCTACATGACGGTGGCTGATTAACCGCTGTCTCCTGGACGGCATCAGAAGTGAACAACGGGACAACGTTTATGATGCTCATGGCCTACAGCAAACAACATTAAACAGTATTTGCACCCATTTTACTTGAGTAATCTGACATATTTCAGAGTGAAACAGGAAATTCAACAAGACAAAATGCACATTTCCAGGTGAAACTCAATAATCATTTATGGGGTTTATAATATAACAATTAGGTTTGAGCATAGCTTCATACAGAAGCTTCGGATAAACAGAAGAGTAATTAGTCGCTAATGTCTTTAGAGCATTTTAAACAAGATGCCACATCAAGACAAACATCCAAATCCATCTATTTGAAGAATCAAATTAAGACTTGTAATGTGGTTTTAAGAAAACTGATATGTTTATCTACATGCTCTATGAACTGCATTTGTAATAATGTGACAACAATGTCATTCTTAAACCAAGTGCATCATTTAAAGTTGGTATGAAATGAAAACACATGCATGCTATAGATCTGATTGTAAACAATTCATCTGTGTGCATGCTTCATTTATAAAAATAAACCAAAATATCTTCATATAAAGCAAAAAAAAAAAAAAAAGACTCTAAGATAAATGTTTATATTTAATATAAAACTTAAAATTTAAATGTAAATGCATGCATATATAGATATAAAAATATATATAGACGGTCATATCAGTTTATGCATAAGAAAGTCTACTAAATTTAAATGCTGCATCTGCTAAGAGACCATTTTGTTACTCAAACGTCAACATTTTAGTGGTGCATTTGCATATCGCTTAATTGCAAAGACATACAGCACTTCTGTGGTTTAAAAAGTAACATGGGTTTGATTCCCAGGGAATGCAAGAACTTGAATACTACAGAGGTGTTTCTTGCTTATTTCATTTGCATTATGCATCAATGCACATTAATGAATGCATAGGTCCCTCATAGAGGGTCACCCAATTTTTGTAAATGCATGTTAAAGATGTAAATGTGAGCAATTCACCTGTCTGCATGTTGCATGCTATAAAAAATCATAATATTTAAACAAAATATCCTATATAAAGCAAAAAAAAAAAAAATCTGATTCTTAGAAATTTTTTTATATTTAATATAAAAAAAGTTTTACTTTTACATTTATTATTTTACATTTTTTGATATTTTTAAATAGAAATGTATGCATATATAGATCTAAAATGTGACCCTGGACCACAAAACCAGTGTTAAGGGTCAGTTTTTTAAATTGAGATTTGTACATATTCTGAAAGCTGAATAAATAAGTCTTCCATTGATGTAATGGTTTGTTAGGATAGGCCAATATTTAGCTGAGATACAACTATTTGAAAATCTGGAATCTGAGGGTGCAAAAAAATCAAAATATTGAGAAAATCGCCTTTAAAGTTGTCCAAATGAAGTTCTTAGCAATGCATAGTGATAAACAAAAATTACATATGTAGACTGTCATATCAGTTTATGTATGAGAAAGTCTACAAAATTTAAACACTTACATCTACATCTACAATTTTGTTAAAAGTCAATATTTTAGTGGTACATTTGCATATGGAAACATTGCAAGTGCATATAGTAGCCCTGTAGTTGAAAGAAAAAAAAAAAAAAAACATGCAACACCCAGAGAATTCCCAGAGAATGCTCAAACTTAAATACTACAGATATTTTTCCTAGTTCATGTGCGTTCTGCATTACTGAACATCAATAAGCGCTTGGATCTCTAATGGAGAGTAACCGTGTTTTCTAATGCATGTTATAGATCTGGCTGTCAACAATTCATCTGTATACATGTTTCATCTATAAAACATCCTCATATAACGCCAATGTCATTTATTTGATTCTCAAAGAATGCATTAACTTAACAAATGCACATGCATTATGCATCGCTTTGGATCTGCCAAATGCATGAATGCAAATGTAAATATTGATGACCACAAAGCTACAGACATTAATCATCCAACGAGGTTTAAACCCAAAACATTTCAGCCACGAACTCAAAAACAACCCCACGACAATACAACAGTGGTCTGGGATCAGAATCTGTGTTTATGTCTTATAAACACTTGATCCATCAGAAGAGCACTGGGCCGGCGAGGTGTTGTGATAGTGTGTGTACTCACACTGACGCGCTGACGCTGCAGCCATTCTGCCACAAAACACTAACGAAACTGTTATTCTCGCTCGCTCTGATTGAACTCCATGAGTCAGTACACCATGATGGAAGAGACAGAAACCAGAGTGATTCTGACATCAGAGGAAGACTTGACACATTTTTCTAAGATACAGCTTTTGATAAAATCGTTGAGTTTACTCTCTGTGTCGTCCTTATGATTAATGCATTTTGTAAGAGAACAGCACAAACAGCCACAATCTCTTTGCCAGTTTGATTTGACAGCTACATTTCTATCTGTGGGAGTTTTGCTGCGAGCATTTACCCACGTCACATGTAGCTTCTAGTGTAATGGATGTGTTTGATGACATGCTTGATGTGTGGGAACAGTTAAACTGGACTGAGAAGCCAGAGGGGTCTGAGATATGCCAAACCCTCTTATTTTACCGTTAGCACATTCAAAACTCAAGTGCAATCTGATTTACACCGTGAGAAACACTCAAAGGCAATGCGATGTAAATCACTTACTATGCATCAATATAGGGATCCAAAACGCAGTTTGCATGCTGTCTATAATAAAAAAGATCAGTGTTTGATGCATAATATGTGGACCCTAGTAAAAAAGTAATAGATTTAAAATGCATTCATTTTATGCTAAGTATAAGTCCATTAACATTTTTACTGATATATCACTTGAGATATACTGATATAAAAATTGTAATTAAACTTTATTAGGAGTACTATTTGTGCACAATGCACACTTCTTAATATTAAGCCCAAAATATGTTTTAATATCACTATTTAAAATATTTTTAAAAATATTTTAAAAAATATTTTGCATTTAAAAACAATATTATTTAAAGTGTAACTAAAGTATACTTGCAATAGCTCCACTTTAGCACAATCAAATATACTTAAGTTTATCTTTAGTTGGACTTCAGCACTACTTCTGAACTCAACCAGGGTTCAAAAAGTGATCAATAACAAATAAAAACCAGCTTCTGTGTAAAATATAGGATTTTTTTTGGAATTGCATACTTCTGTAGGATGCATACTAGAAGTATGCACTTTTCCTGAATGCATAGAATGCATGCTAAAATGTGCAGTTTACAACCAGTAAGATACTGTATCCCACAATGCAATGCACTCAACATAACCTTCAATTTTTTTAGTAAGACAAATGAACCGGAAGTGATATGAACTACAATCTTCATCTCATTCTTAACTTTTAGCAGTTTTAGCATAATGGCTCTTTAAACAATATTGGATTAAAAATGTGGAATAATCATGTTTATGTTCAATATGATAACTCTACGTCACTTGCTGAATTAAATGTAGCATAGCAAGATCATGTGACAAAAATTACAAACATTTAGAGAACATTTATCTTGAAAATGCATATATATAATATTTTATATACATAATTTAAATGTGAAATTTACATATATTATATATATTTATATATTTCATAATATATGTAACATTCTTTTAAATAATTTTTTTCTAATATTTAAAAACTATTGTTTTTCAAAATATCTAAAGTTTTACATATATTTTTATTAATAAATGTAATTAAATGTAGCATAGCAAGACCATATGACAAAAATTACAAACATTTAAAATTTTTAAACTACATTTATCATGAAAATGCATATATATAATATTTTATATACAGAATTTAAGTGTGAAATTCATTACATATATTTAAATATTTCATAATATATCTAGCATTCTTTTAAATATATATATATATATATATAGAGAGAGAGAGAGAGAGAGAGAGAGAGATAGATAGATAGATATAGATAGTACTTATACACACATACAAAAGAGTTTTTTCAAATTATAGTAAATATTTGTATAAATATATATGCATATTTATTTAAAAAAATACATATACATATGATATCATTAAAAATATATAATTTTTTAAATATATACTACATATGTATATGCACACATACACAAAATATATATATTTTTCTAATATTTAAAAATATATTTTTTTCAAAATATCCAAAATTTGGCATTTTTATTTTACATATATTTATATTTTATATATTTTTTATTTAAACGTAAAGGTTAGATATTATGAAAACGAAATTTTAATTAAATATTTACACAATTTTAAAAAACAATACTTTACATATACAAACATTAATAGTAACATACACTTTTCCATTCCAAACACAGCCCAATGAGCCCATGAATTCTCAGTAACTGGTCTGATTTCATTAGCGTTATGTATATGATAATAAGACGTGTCCGCTGTTGTCAGGAGTCCCGGAGAATCCTCTAAGCCGTTAATCTCCGTCTGGGACTCTGTCGGGAAAAGTCAAGGGACCCTGTGTGTATTACCAACCCCGCACGGGCCACGCACACACTCCCAAAGGGCTTTCTAGACACATACGCAAGCCTTCTCCATCACTACAGCGAGCGTCCAACACAATGGAAGCTCTTTTAAGCCCTCTCATTTGGCTAAAGGGATGCGGTGGTCTCCGGAGAGTTGGGAATGTGATTGTGTATGCGTGTGTGTGAGAGAGGAGGGATTTGTATGCGTCCAGCTGGTTAATGAGAGGCTGTCTTTGCACTCAAAGACAATTCCTCTCGTCTCGCTGGGTCAGTGGGTTCCCTATTGTGAGTAGTTAATGGGGGGCGGAGCCTGCAGTCAGAGGCGTCTGACACTGGGCAGCTGGTGAGAGATTACCTCTGCGCTCCCTCTGCTAATGTCTTCACAAAGACCCGCTTCTGGGAATCTGGTTAGAGGTCTGAATGGAGGACAGAAGCTTAAAACATAGATGAATTTAATGCGTTTATTTTATAAAGTATGCATACTTGTCCTTTTAAGATTTTTTACATTTTCTGAAGTGACTGATGACATTGCATTTTATGTTATTACATAACTTTAGTTTTGTATATTAGAAAATAGATCAATTTATCCATTTATCTATTTTATAATATGTGACCCTGGACCACAAAACCAGTCTTAAGTAGCACGGGTATATTTGTAGCAATAGCCAAAAATACATTGTATGGGTCAAAATGACTGATTTCTTTTTTATGCCAAAAATCATTAGGATATTAAGTAAAGATGTTAAAGGTAAATAAAGATGTTTTGTAAATTTTCTACAGTAAATATATCAAAACCTAATTTTTTATTAGTAATATGCATTGCTAAGAACTTAATTTTGACAATTTTAAAGGCGATTTTTGGCACCGTCAGATTCCAGATTTTCAAATAGTTGTATCTCTGCCAAATATTATCCCATCCTAACAAACCATACATCGATGGGAAGCTTATTTATTCTGCAGATATATACTGTATATAAGTCTCAATTGTAAAAAAAATGGATCATTATGACTGGTTTTGTGGTCCAGGGTCACATATGTAAAACTAAAATTATACAGCATTATATATATATTATATATAATATATATAAAATGCATATATGCATATGTATATATATATATATATATATATATATATATGTATGTATACACACCTATATATATTGATTATATTATAATCTATCTATCTGTCTATCTATCTATCAGCATTTTATTAAAAACATTTAAGAAATTATAATTTTATATAATAAATCTATATAAAATGCAGTAAATAAACAAATAAATATTTACATATACATTTATATATCTAGTTATAGCTTTTTCTATATATCTATAAAAATATTTTAAAATACTGCATATAAAATGTTATTATATAAAATATAAAATATGACTTGATTAATTAATAATTATTTTAATTTTTTTATTGCATTTTTTTATATAGGTATATATTGATTATATCATCTATCCACAACAGCATTTTATTTAAAAACATTTGAATAGATTATTTGCAAAAACAGATCAGATGTTATCATGTGTTTTTACTTAATCAAAATAACCCAACTGAGATTAACTGGAATCCACAATGAAAAAAACATAATTTTTAAAAAATGGTTTAAAACGGGGCTATCTGTTTTTGCAAATGAATTCATTTATTAAGAAATTATAATCAAAAATATTTAAAATACATATTTTAATGATTTTAAATGATTCAAATATATATTAAATTCTATATAAACTGAGGTAAATTAACAAATAAATATTTACATATATTTAAAATGTTCTTTTGGTGCCTATTATAGTTAACTAGCCTAACTTCAACCTAAAATATAATAAAAAAAAAGGAACATTATGTCAGACTTTAACTGTGTGTGGTCACTTATATCAGCTGTTTTCTTTGAATGTGGCTCAAACTGTCAGATTTTCTCTTAATGAATCTGTGTTTGCTCTCAGCTGATCACAGACACCTGCTCCCTGCCACAACAATAAGATGAAGGGAAAACAACAACAGATCTTTCTCCCTTGAGATGTCCAGTTAAGCTTTGCATTGTCATTGTGTGGGCTGGTTAGAGGGCCGCCATCTGGACTAATAGACGAGGAGGCGAAATGAACAGGATGGAGTCCACCTGGACCGCTGAGGACTAGTCAACCTGAACCGCTCCTGCATCTTGACAAGGTTATTAAACACATTGGGGTTAAGGGAATGTGAGATTGTGGTAACCTGTACTGTCCAATTGCTTATGTCTGAGTGTCTCCTATTGCTAAGTATTAAACTGTGTTTTGTAGTGACAGTGTACATGATATCTCAAATAATGCCGTAGTTGAGACGTTTGCTGTTACAGAAGAGATGATTACAGATGATGCACATCATAGAGCATCAATGCAGATCTAAAACCAAAGCTAAAATGTCAAATAATCACATTTCTTGCTCTCATTCTCACTCTGATGTGCTTTTTCCCAGACGATCTGTACTGAGTCAGACTCTTACTCTCAGTGCCAGATACTATGAAGTAGTTTTGTCCACTCAGGGGAGGAAGGGCAGGGTCTGAAATAATGTTTACAGCATTACGACTTCTCTGCTTTTCCCACAGACTTGCATCTCTCAGTTTTCAAACCGCTACTCTCACAGATTAAAAAAAAATTGCATTCCTTTCAACCAAAGACAAACAATTCCACATAATACTGTTTTATGACAACGCTGTTGCATACTACTTGAAGCATATATTCTGCAAGTGTACTGTTTCAAAGCTATTTACAAAAACAGTAGGTAGTATACTGTATATACAGTGCAGTACGCTGTAAAGAGCAGCCACAGAAAGAGATGAAAGCAATGAAGAGCGTTGAGAGTCAGTCACACACCATATCTCTCACCAAAGCACCGTCTCACACACTCTCGATGTAACAGTCCCGGAAAACGAGTGCACGCGTCGCTTTATTTTTAGAAAGTGCTAATGCTAGGCGCTAACGTCTGAGCAGAACCTGCGACGTTTCTTTGAATTAGAGACAGAATTTAATTAACGGCCCACAGCAACGCTTTGATAAGCAGCACGGTGCTTTGAAGATTAACTGCGTTGAGTAGTTTTGTTTTTTTACACTCTTCGCACTGAGCGCCAAAGCCATTTCGCTAAACTGGGACGCTTGTTCATTAATGCTGAACGAAATTATTTTGTGTTTTCACAAGAATAAATACGGGAATTTGACTTTGAAAGTAATTCAGGGACACATGCTTTCTTTAGAGATCATTAACAAAGCACCATGTTAAGATGGTTTTTGATTTATGCTGCCTACAAAAATGTGTGAATGCAAACGTTTCTAGCTAAGCAAAAAACACCAAACGAATGGCAATAAAAAAAAATAATTAAAATAATTAAAAACTATAATAATAATTAAAATAATAAAATATTTAGTAACAAATTTAAATGAATAGCAATTTTAAAGAATACAGTGGTATTAACATTATGGTAGTAGCCAAATAAATAAATAAATATAAATAATAAAAAAAATCAAATAAAAATATTTAATAAAACAACAACAACAAAAACAATAACAACAATAATAATAAAACAGTATTGTCAAAATAAATAAATAAATAAAAATAAAATAAAATAAAATAAAATAATTTAATAAATAATTAAAAATATTTTTTTATTTATGATTTTTTTATTTTAAAATCATAGGTACATTTTGTAAAGGTATTTAAAAATAATTAAAAACTATAATGATAATAATAATAATGATAATAATAATACAAATAATAAAATATTTAATAATAAATTTAAATGAATATTGATTTTAAAGAATACAATGGTATTAACATTATGGCAGTAGCCAAATAAATAAATAAATACATTTAAAAATAATACAATAATTATAAGACAAAATCAAATAGAAATATTTAATAAAATAAAAAAACATAATAATAATAATAATAATAATAATAATAATAATAAATAGTACTGTCAAAATAAATAAATAAAAAATACATTTAAGAAATAATAAATAATTTTTTATTTATGAATTTATTTTTTTATATTAAAATCATAGGTACATTTTTGCAAAGGTGTTTAAAAATATTTTAAAACTATAACAATAATAATAATAAATAAAATATTTAATAAAAATGTTAATGAATAGTGATTTTAAAGAATACAATGGCATTACCATTATGGTAGTAGCCAAGTAAATAAATAAATAAATAAATTTAAAAATAATACAATAATTACAATAAAAAAATTCTAATAAATGTAATAAAATGAAAAAACAAAATTATACAAATTGCTGATTACGATGCTGTTCTCAGAAGTGTTTTTTCAATGCTTTAAATACAGTAACCATTTAGTAAAACTGTATATATCAAAATACTATCGTGTTACCATCTGATGTCATACTGTACTATCGTAGTGCTGTTGTTTTTTTTAGGAAAGATTCTTGGGTTACACCCAAGAAACTGCCTGATTCACATTTTGAAGAGAAAACTAAACAGAAATATTGGAGTAGAGATATCAAGCACACTATTATTTGTGTGAATTGGATTGAACATGCACAGAGTTTAATCTATTCAGCTTGAATCTTGTGTTTTTAACTCTAAGCAAAGCAGCGAAGATTATAGGAGCTGTGCTCAACACTCATCTCCTTCAAATGCATAAACACAGATATACAGACAGCAAAATAAATACGCTACTTCACATTTTACACACTCATCCACCATAAAAACATGCCCACACATACATTTGCTTCTTAATGGCTCTTGATGGTCCTCAGCAAGATGATGTTTAATGCATTTCTCACAACCCTGCTGAAAAGATCACGTATACTCAAAGATGCCACTACTGCTTCTAATTTGTTAAAAAGAACTAAATTTCAGTCTGTTCCTCACACAAACCTAATGTATTCCTGCATCTCAAACAGTAAAAGCATGGTGCTAGCAATGCAGTGGTCATGGGTTTGATTCCCAGGGAATACATGAACTCATAAAATGTATACGTTGAATGCAGTGTAAGTTGCTTTGAATGAAATTTTCTGCCAAATGCATAAATCATAATGTTTGCTAACAGTACAGTGTTATTTTAGCATCAATTATCTATTATTATAGTTTTATTAGTATTTTGAATTTGAATTTTAAAATTATGATCTTAATTTGTTTCAGGAAAAACTTTTTTTTTTTTCAAATTTTTAAGTTTTTTTTTTAAAGATGTCTATAGCTCTTATTAATTTCTTTTTATTTCAGTTGTATTTATTTTAATACTTCAAGTTAGATTAAATAAAATGAGACATGCCTTGTCAACTAGCTGTTTTTTTTTTTTTTTTAATTTCATTTCAGGTACAACATTTGTTTCATTCATTCATTTGTTCATTTTTACTGGTTTTAGTTTTCAATTTTCAATTTTGGGAGTCCCCAACAACCTGCTGACATGCATGCAGGGTCAAAAACACTTTCATTGTCTTATAATATGCATTTATTTTATCTTATTTGCTCAACGACTCTCAAACGATTCACTCAACGATTAATGTCCTCCTTTGCGTGACGCTAATCTGCGGTGATTGGCCCGATGACCCAGTCTGTTGTGATTGGTTTCCTGCGTGCAGCGCATGTCAGAAATGGAACGCCCATCACCATTGCATTAAACAGCCATGGTATATGCGTTAGCCCAATGCAGAAACATATTGATAAAGCAATGCAGTTTGTACACCAACGTTTTGCTCTATTCTTTATCAGTACTCCAAGTAATAACAATGACAAATGTCCACTATTCATCGACACATTTCTAGACTGTCAGCCGGTTAGCCAGAGACCTACAACCTGTGCGGAGCGAACACAACACACACACACAACTAAATACGTACTTTGCATGCTACACAGTACATAAGAGCAACAATTTTTAAAGGATTACTCCACTTTCAGAATAAAAATGACCTAATGATTTACTTACCCCCCCATGTCATCCAAGATATTCAGGTATTTCTTTTTTCAGCTGCAAAGAAATTAAGTTTTTTCAAAACATTCCAGGATTTTTCTCCTGGGATTGTTTAGAGCCCTTTAAAGCTACGTTGAAACTGCATTTTGGAAGTTCAAACTCACGGGCACAATAGAAGTCAACTATATGGAGAAAAATCATGAAATGTTTTCCTTAGAAAACATGATTCCTTTACGACTGAAGAAAGAAAGACATGATCTTGGATGACAACGGGGTGAGTACATTATCTGTACATTTTCGTTCTAGAAGTGAACTAGTCCTTTAAGTTAAACTAAAATAAAATGACAAAGACGTCTTGTCAAATAGCTGAAATATAGTATAAAATATATATGAAATATATAGAAATATATATTTGACTATTTATATTTCATTTCAAGCCACAAAATATTATTTATGTATTTATTTTAATTTTATTTAAAGTTTTAATTTTAATTTTAGTTAACGACAATTACCCTACTACAGTATCATCTGTTTTTTCAAAAATAAAACAAGTCTTCTGGTGTTCAGTTCAGGCTGTGTATTTGTGACTGCGGTATGACGTCTGTAGTATCAGGCTCTCGCTCCTGCTCTTTCGTGCCTACAGAGAGAATCCACTAAGTAGGTCAATGAGATCCACTACTTCAGATCTGCTGCCTGCACTAGCAAGAGAAACCCAGCATCTGAAGAAATTACATCTCAAGATTTTTCAGCTTTTTTGCAACACTGAATACAGTAAATGTTTTATAAATGAGATTGTGTGCAATTCCTACTTAAACACTGATGATGATGTCATATTAATTTTCACTGTGTCTTTTCATTGTGCACTTCTGTCATTTTTTGAATAATATATACTTCTAAAGACATTTACGTGTGGGCTTCTGTGACATTTATTCATTAAGATTCAGGGTCAAATATAATCTAGTAAATAAAAATAAAGGCTTTTATCTAGTTAAAAGCAATCAAGAAATGTATTCCACAATGTAGAATAAAATTTAATCATATGCCCCAATATATTAAATAGCGTTATTATAGATTTTAGACAGAAGTGACTGTTTAAAGTTATGATTTCCTTAATGATGGAAGCTTTTGGCTTCACAAGATGTTAACTGATGGACTGGAGTGGTGTGGATTACTTCTGGATTATTGTGATCTTTTTATCAGCTGTTTGGACTCTTGTTCTGACGGCACCCATTCACTGCAGAGGATTCATTGGTGAGCAAGTGATGCCATGCTACATTTCTCCAAATCTGATGATCTTGGATGGCCTGAGAGTGAGGACATTTTCATTTTAGCTCTGCTTTGTGTCCTTCTACCACATAATACCATCTAGAGATAACTGAGATTTAATAGAATCCTCTGAAACCATGTTAAAATGCTTGTGGCGCAAGGTAAACGCTGTTAGAGCACCATTTCAACTGCACGCTGATCTATCTGAACAACAATCTGAGACCACGTTTTGGATGTGTGGCGGCAGTACGGTGCATTACAAATGACAGGCGGTCATTAGCGACCCGCAGCACACGAAACGACTGAACTGTTTACAAAAACCTCCATAAGCCGATGCCATATCACAGCCTGACAGATATAAACCCATCTGAGAGCCTCTCTCTCTCTCTGAGTGTCGGTCTCTCTCTCTCTCACTTCCTCTCCTCCCCCGTGAGGCAGGAATCTGCCAGGAGGTTTCATAACAGGCAGCTCAGTTGGATTAATTCTGGTCCGGGTGCCAATCCCACTGCAGGAATCAGAGCCGACAGCAAACAGCCTGGACACCGGCGATAGCACACACGAAACATTTCCATACAATGACAGCAAAAAGTGTCCTAAACCAACTTCATTTTAAGTAAGTGAATTAAAATAATTTAGCGCAATGAAAAAATTATTTCATGGGTTATTTTGTTTATATTCTGCTTAATAAAAAGGAAACCTATTTCCACAACCAAGATTTGTTTTTACACCTTTCCCCCAAAATTCTCAATACTTAAATGCACAACAATTATACAAAAATTGTAAATTAATGTTCATTTTATATTATTAATTTTTATACTTTATTATTATTTTTTATTTTATATTTTTATATTTTAATTCTGAGAATTATATATATATATATATATATATATATTTTTTTTTTTTTCTCAGGAAAAAAGTGAAACATCCAAACACTCTACTATAATGCAAATCTGGGCAGAAAAATGTTTTTGACTGTTATGAAAATAACGTTTAGTGCTGTCAAACGATTAATCGGGTTTGATTGCATCCAAAATATATTTTTTTAATATATAATAATAATAATAATAATAATATTCATATATATATATATATATATATATATTTTTTTAAATAAATAAATAAATACAGTTATATAAATATAACATTTTTCTTAAATATATACATGCATTTCTTAAATATACAGGCCTACATGCATGTTTCTGTCTATTTATATACACATAATAAATTTATTATGTATATATAAATAGACACACATACATGTATATATTTAAAAAATATTTCTATGTATATATATATATTTATATTTTTCTACATACATCATTTTTGTTCTTAACTATATACACGTATGTGTGTTTCTATTTATACACACACAATAAATACACACAGTACACACACACATATTATGTAAACACAAATGTTTATTTTGGATGCAATTAACTGCGATTATTTGTTTGACAGCCCTAATCACAATGTCAACATCCTAATTTTCTTAATGCAAAATATCATTTTCTTAAACTGCTTAATTATCAACTATGTTGCAATTCCTACATATGATCAAAAGCTTGACTCACTTGCCAGAATCAAATTTTGCTCACATTTGATATTTGCAAAATGCTCAATTCTGACCCTGAATAAGAATATTGAAGATTCAGTAAAACAAAGCACCAATGACATTAACAAGAACAAGAAATGCAGACAAACTCAAGTCTAAATGTCAGCCAGCTCAAGCCACTACTGATATCTACAGTAATTTTAAAAAAGATCACACAAGAAAGATCTACATGCCTCAAATCCTGTAAAATGTAAAAGCCGCAAAATATAACGTTTATGCATTACATTATAAAGCACAGACGTGTGGAAACTATACGCTGTGAGAATCTTGAAATCTAGAGTTGCACCATCCTGAACTCAAATGACACTGAACGCTGTATTTTTAGTTCAGAATCGCACCTTCACTGCCAGGTCAGTATTTAGATGCTTAGAGCGGAAACAGCATCCCGTCTGCCCAGCTTAACCACATTCCAATCTGTTTAGCATGTGAACGAGAGCCATCCAAACCTCTGCCACGCGTGCAGGTAGAAAATAAAGGTGCTTTGAAAAGATCTCGCCAAACAAGATCCGTTTTATAGTGTATTGACTGCTCTTGAGTTTCCTTTCCTTACATGCATTCACTTATTATATTTTTTGTATTTTTTATTGAGCATTTCATTTAATATATTACTTATATTCAATTTATTATTATTATTATTATCATCATCATTATTATTAAAGTTTTTAAAAGCTAAAGCAAAATACCAAGAAATTGTATTTAAATATATTTTAATTCTTTTTATATACACAATACATTTTTTTGGATTTTGGTAAATAAACAAATAATATGGTTTCAAGCTCTAAAGTCTTTAAAGTCAACATGATACAAAATGAAACAACCTTACATCATGTTACATTTATATTTCAAAATTTAACTACATACAATGAGACTATTTAAACAAACGTTTTTTTTTTCTTAAGAATAATGTGCACCAATTGCTTTTTAATGCACAATGGAATGTGTATTAAAAAGCAAATAGGGTCAGTTTTGATTTCAGGTTGACTTTAATATTTTAACTACTTTAATATCTAAAGCTGTTAACGTTGAAACAATGTTGGCATTCCCTTTAAACTAAAGCCATTATATCAGGTTGAAAAAGCATGTAAAGTTAACTGAACATGGCAGTGTGCAAGGAAATGCACGATTCTCCATTTCATCCACGTCTGCTGTGTGTGGGGCGAATGGAGGGAAGGGATATGGGATAAGGGTATGCTGTGATGAACGCTGAAAAAGTGGAGCTAGACGTTTTCTGGGGCAAACCTCTGGAGAGACGTGCTATAGCTCACAAAGCGCTAACACTCATTTCAACGCTTTCTCTCCTTCACACTCATTATATCCGTCCTTGTGTGTGTTTACCTTTCCAAAATACATGATAAATATTCATGCAAAAATAAAATAAAAATGAATTAACACCATAAAGGCTGACAGCCTACAGTGTGTTTAAAGGAACAGTTCACCCAAAAATGAACACTGAGTTTGTTATGTCGAAAATGCAGCATGAATTTTCTGTTCCACAGAAAAGAAAGAAAGCCACACAGGTTTCAAACGACATGACGGAGAATAAACCATGACAGAATTTTAATTTTCAAATGAACTGTTTCTTTAAGAAGATTTGTTGTTCCCCCCAGGGGATGTTTTACAATGCAGCAGATCTCAGAGAATCAGAGGGGATTCTGGGAAACTAGTGCAATGATTCATTGTTGTGATCCTCTGCTGTTAGAACTACAATAACAAGAGTATATCATGCACACAACCATATTTGTACATAAAGCAGCTCTAAAATCTGAATCTGAAAACGACACTGCAAAATAGGCGATAAACTATATAGACTATAGATGCTCATCAATTCTGCATTTATTTGATCAGAAATACTATAAAATTATGAAATATTTTTACAATTCAAAATAGCTTCATTCTATTTGAATATATTTTAAAATGTAATTTATTCCTGTGATGCAAGCTGTATTTTCAGCGTCATTACTCCAGTCCAGCACATGATCCACCAGAAATCATTATTCTTCTTCTTCTCCACACTGCAGCAGCATTCACCTACACATACAGACATCTCTACCCGTGACTCAGTCTTTCCAGATTAGTTTCAGATTAACCTGACCAGCTCCAGAGTAACTCCTCAGCATCCGATTACAGAAGCAGAGCAACCGCTAAGGCCTGTCATGCATTAATGCACATAACAGCAGGCTTCAAAGTTAATGTATTCATCCATACTTCAAAGCAATTCACAGTACGCTAGCGGTGGGCGAAAGTCCAACCCTCGGGCCGTCCGGGTTTAAGCGCCTTATTCAACAAAGGTCATACAACAAGATTTACATTTTACATTTTAGCTCCTTTAAAGTTATATTCTGGGATTTTTCCAGATTAAGCCTTACAATGCAGACGGTTACCACAGAAAGTCATTTATCATTTGATGAAAACAAGCAGTACAGCACTTGTCTGCAATGCTGCAATGCAAATAAACAATCAATATATCAGTAACATTTTACAATAAGGCATGCATTAAAGACAATTTTGAATAAATCATTATTTTTGTTTTCTTTGCGCACAAACAGTATTGTTGTACCTTCATAAAATTACTGTCATGTGGACTGTTTTATCGATGACCTTACTATCTTTCTGAGCCTTGAATGTGTCAGATGCATTGCTGTCTATGAAGGGGCTGAAAGCTCTTGGATTTAATCAAAAATCTCTTAATTTGTGTTCCGAAAATGAACGAAGGTTTACGGCTTTGGAACGACATGCGGGTGAGTAATTAACGTCAGAATTTTTATTTTTGGGTGAACTATGCCTTTAAGGCTACAGTGCCTACTCTGTATTTGACAATGAACAGCACACGTGAACAAAAAGAAGCACAATCACCACACTACTTCACGAATGTGCTTTTAAAGATCTCCTTTTATAAAATACTTCCTCTGTTATCCAATCCAATAAAAGTGTGCATTATGCACAGGTATCTAATATCTAATACTGAAGTGTGTTTTACCTCTTTGGCTCTCTCGAGCTCGTTCTGCAGGGCCTGTTTGGAGATCTCCACCTCGATGAGCTTTTGCCTGAGCTGCTCGTTTTCGTCCTCCGCTCGCGTGCGCTTGTCTTCCACCGTCTCCAGTTCATTGTGCAGACGCACAGATACATCTTTGGCCACCTGTAGGTGGAAGGACATGTATAATTATCTTGTTTTCATCTCTCATTAGTTGAAGAATTTAACCAATGATAACTTCTGATCTTAGATATCAAAACACATATTTAAGCCAACACACTGCCTATAAAAAAGCACCTTGAGGTCCTGCTCCAGACCACGCAGAAGCTCTCCGTCAACATGTCCCGTCTGAGCTACACGCAGGCTCTTCTGTTCAGCCTTGCGCAGGCGATACTGAAGGATCCGGCAGTTCTTGTTGGAGCGGTCCAGTTCCCTGCGCAGCTCCTGGAGCTGGTATACTTCCTCCTCCAGGTAGCTGTCCCTGATCTCCTCCATCTCTGCTCGCAACTCGTCCACTTCATCCTAAAGCAAACCGAATCAGGATTAGAATCAGAATAAGAATCCGAATTAGAAACCGAAAGAGAATGAGATGATTCAGAAGTCTAAATAAAACTGTTTAGTTTATGGAATGAACCTTTACTGAATTTACTTTTGCAGGATTAAAACCAGATTGAAAATCAACTAGAATGAAAATCTGAATTTGGATTAGAATGAGAATGAAGATTAAAATCAGGATGAAATTCAGAATCATACTCATTTAGGGGTCTGAATAAAATCAGTATAAGAATCAAAATAAACGTCAGAATGAAAAGAAGCCACATCATACTTAGAATTAAAATCAAAATTAAAAACAGAATGAGAATAAGAATCAGGATTAGAACTAGGATGAAAACAAGAATCAGAAACTGGATTAGAAACAAAAAGATAATGTGAATATTAGAAATAGAATGAAAATAAGAATTAGGATTAGAATCCGAATCAATATGAGAATCAGAATCAGTATTAGAATCAGAATGAGAATCTGGATTAAAAACAGAAAGAGAATCAGAATTGGAACCATAAATAGAATGAACATCAGAATTTGAATTAGAATTAGACTCAAGAATAAAATCGGATTAAAATTTAGAGTCATACTCAATCAGAAGTCTAATTAAAATGGATCTGTTTATGGAATTAACTTGCATTGAATTTACTTTCATAGGATTAAAACCAGTATGAAAATTTAGGAGTCTCAATAAATTGGTTCTCATTACAAAATTATGTTAATTTTTGCAGAATTACAATAAGAAATGGAATCTGAATCAAAATGAACATCAGAATGAAAGGAAGCCACATCATATTTAGAATTAAAATCAAGAATTAGGATTGGAACTAGAATAAAAACAAGAATTTGGATTAGAATCAGAATCAAGATTATAGTCAGGATAAACTTCTGTCTAGTCTAGTTGAAATGGATCTGATTACAGCATAAACTTACTTTATATAAGATTTAAATTAAGAATGACTATTGGAAACAGAATGAGAATAAGAATTAGGATTAGAACTAGAATGAAAACAAAAATCTGAAACTGGATTAGAAACAGAAAGATAATGAGAATTGGAATGGGAACCCAAACTAGAATGAAAATTAGAATTTGGATTAGAATGAGAATGAGAATCTGGATTAAAAACATAAAGAGAATCAGAATTGAAACCAAAAATAGAATGAAAAACAGAATCTGAATCAAGATTAAAATCAGATTAAAATTCAGAATCATACTCAGAAGTCTAATAAAAATGGATCTGTTTATGGAATGAATTTGAATTGAATTAACTTTTGTAGGATTAAAACCAGAATAAAAATCAGAATGAACAACAGGATGAGAATGAGGATTAGAAACAGAAAGAAAGTCAGAACTGGAACCAGAACTAGAATGAAAATCAGAATGATCATAAGAACTAGAATCAGGATTAGAAACAGATGGAGAATCAGAAGTGTAATAGAACTAGAATGAAGATCAGAATCGAGAGAATGAGAACAACAGAATGAGAATCAGGATTAGAAACAGAAAGAGAATAATAATTTAGAACTACAATGAAAATCATAATTTGGATTAGAATCAGAATCAGGATTAGAATCAGGCTAAAACTCTGAATCATAATGAGACAATTAGAATGACAATAGAAACAGAATAAGAATCAGGATTAGAATTTAAATGAAAATCAGAATTAGGACTGGAATTAGAATTGGAATACAAATCCTCATTGAGAACTCTAATTAAATTGATCTTATTTTGCAATGTACATAAACTAAAACCACACTCTGAAACAGAATAAGAAACAGAAGAAACAGAATAAGAATAAGGATTAGATTTAGAATCAGAATCAAAATCAGAATAAAAATCAGGATTACAAACAGAAAGAGAATCAAAATTGGAACCAGAAATATCATGAAAATCTGAATTTGAATTAGAATTAGAATCAAGATTAAAATTGGATTAAAGTTTAGAATCATACTCATTCAGATGTCTAATTAAAACAGATCTGTTTATGGAATGAACAACAGAAAATGAGAATGACAATAGAAACAGAATAAGAATCAGGAGTAGAACCTAAATGAGAATCAGAATTAGGACTGGAATTAGAATTAGAATACAAATCCTCATTCAGGATTCCAATTAAATTGAACTAAAATCACAGTCTGAAATGCAAAGAACAATTTCCCTAACTAAAATAAAAAGATGCTTCAAAAATAACCAAAACAAACAAGACTGCAGGTAAAGAAGCTGTAGCTATCAGTGAAACCCCCGTCCTGCACTGTAAAGAATGACTGTCATTTGTAACGCCTCATTTCCCAGCGCATTCAGTGTAAACAAGGTTGAGGAAGAACGACAGAAAGGCAAGGAAAGACAGACAAACAAAGACTGTGAAAGAGAGACAGACAGTGACAAACCACACAAACACAATGACCTTCACTGTATGATGTTGGGGACAAAGTCATGTGACGGCAGTGTCCCGCCACGTACCGTATGGATGTCCCTGTCAAACATGAGTTATGGTGGACTAAATGATTAATGTCATACTATGCTACAATAACATGGACGTATTGCCGTTTATTTGTTTAAATATTGATGCATACATGCTCAACTATTACTTAAAGAGATATACACAGAAATAAGAGCAGTAAGCACACGGCCGCTGTGCACATCTGCTTCAGGGAGGATCCAAACACACAGTCCGGCCCCGGGTCAGGAGGGACGCGTGTTTGCCAACAGCTCCTGCGAGGGACACAGCCATTACACGCACAGCTACTAAAGCGGATTAACACAACGTCTTCAGAGATAAACTTATGAAAATCCTGTTTGTGACAGCAGCCGAGCCCTGTGCATCTGACAAATAAGATAAATCATTTATGGAATTATGCTAATTAGGGCTCTCTTCATCTATCCATCACACTGAGGGCGAACACAGTGATGTGTTTCCTGCGGGAGTTTAAGGGGCTTTCTGATGCATGCTGGTTTCATCTGTACTCTGTGGACTGATGTGACCTAAAATCAGTTCAAGCGCAGATTTATGGATCTAGATCTTGCTCTCCTCACAGTACCACGGTGTTTTTTAAGTATCTTGGAGTACCTTGGAGTAACATCTACTCGTAAGAGACGTTGTGATTATATGGTACTCCAAGGTCCTTCAAAAGCCAAAATATGTGCTATGGTACTTTTATGCGTTCATTTACTCTGGAAAACATGTTTGTCAAAGGACTAAGCAGATGCTTTAACAAATGATGCTGCATTACTGTTAGTCTAAGAGGTATAAATGAGGAAGAATTGAATACATAGGCGAGAATATAAATGCAACAACAAAACATGGTAGCTCAAAATATGGCTGCTCAACCCATAATCCTTCCAAAAAAAAGAATAAAGTAAAAATATTATTTTTATTACATTATCTACATTTTATATTTGTAATAAAATAATATGTAATAAACAAATATAATACAAATATTTCTTAAAATATTTTATATATATATTTATATAAAGAATAAAAAAGATGCAATCCCGCACACTATCAATACTAACAATAGTGTGCGGGATTGCATCTTTTTATATTTTTGATTTGAAAGTGTTGTTGGACTATTTTTTTTTCTATCATTTTTTCAGGTGTGCTGAGTTTGTGTTGATTGATATATATAAAGAAAAAGAAAATACATATATATATATATATATATATATATATATATATATATATATATATATATGTGATTATATATGTGATTATATATGTATACACATTTATCTTTTATGAAATAATTACAAATATAAATATAATATGAATGTATTTATAGATTTATTATTTTTATCTTTAAAAACTGTTTAAAAAGAGTAAAATATTTTAATATTACATTATTTGTATTTTATATTTATAATCAAATAATATTTAATAAATAAACATGACAAAAATATTTTTTTATTTTTTAATATTTTAAAATATTTTTAAAATATGATTATATATGTATAGATATTTCTCTTTTATGAAATAATTACAAATATAAGTGATATAAATGTATTTATAGATTTATTATTTTAGATTTAAAAACCCTTTAAAGAGTAAAATATTATTTTATTACGTTATTTATATTTTATATTTATAATAAAATATTTAATAAATAAATATATTAAAAACATTTTATATGAAGAAATATATATATTTTTAAATATGATTATATATGTGTATATATATATTTCTCTTGTCGAAATAATTACAAACATAAATGTTATATAAATGCATTATTTTTATATTTAAACCTTCTTATATATATTGTATTAATAACAGACTAAATAACTTGTATTCCCCAACTGTACCGTGGTACTATCAGAGTACTTTTTAAAAGTTTAAAGCATCACCAAAAAATAAAAATAAAAATTCATGAACATTCAAGTACTATTTTCCACCGTACTCCAGGTTACTTTTAGGAATACCGTGGTAGTAACATAGTACATTTCGGTGTGTCTGCTCACCTTGAGGTAGTCATTTTCCGATCGAAGGTCTTCGATTTCCCTCAGCAGTTCCTCCTGGGCCATTTCCTTGCCCTCCGGTTTAAACTGTGCGTCTTTCTCGGCTTTGCATTTGTCCGAGTGCGCACCGGGCACAGGTGCAGCCTGAGATCCTCCCGCCCCGAGCGCCAGTGCGCGCACCCTAACCCCGGCCGCCTGCTCGCTCGAACCGGAGCCGCTGCCCGACTCCGCATCGCTACTGGCGGCCTGAACGAGTCTCTGCTCGTCGGACAGCGGCTCGGAGGGACAATCGGACAAATCCGAGCTGCTGTCCGTCTGACAAACGCCGCGTCCGGTGGGAACGCGTATCGGGGCCAGGCGTCCCTTGCTTTTGGCGGTCGGCGGAGCGGCGGTGTCAGCCGCCTTGCAGGCCGGTTTCGGTTCGGATGCTGCATGATGAGTGACCTTAACGGCCTTTTTTGTCGCTGAGGGCTTGATGTTGCTTTTTGCAGGTGCTGATGCGGTTTTGTCCTTCGCGCCCGGGACGGTGCGTCTCGGAACGCGGCTCTGAGGCGTCACCGGCGCGGCGGACGCTTGCTGCTTGTTGAATTTGGGGGATTTTGGCACGATCGGTTTGGCCGTTCGCGAGTGGACATCCTTCAGGACGGGTCTGGCAGGGGAAGGCGCGCGGTTTAACCTCTTCTTCTCCACCTGAGGATGAGGATGATGGCTCTGCGGCTTGGTGTCGGAGCCATTGGAGCTCTCCATTATACAACCTGACAGACGGTTCCAGCCGTGCGCTTCTGTCTCATCACTTCAGATGGACGCGCGCCCGTAATTCACTTGCCCTCAGCCATCGCCGCGTCGCTCCTGGCGCTTCCGAACGGAATACGGTGGGTGATGTGGTGTCAAGTGAGAATCTCCGTGCTTTTGTGCGCTGAATCAATCCGTCCGTCCATCCCTCCCCCCGGGATTACAGTACTCCCATCTCTCCCTGCTGTCCTCTCCACCTCCTGGCCGCTTCTCCCCCCCAACTGACGGGAAAAATCTGCAGCCGCTGCGGTCTGACGCTCCCCGCTCTCGGGGTCTCGTGGAGCGCATGCGCCGGGTTTTCACACACAAATACCGAACACACCCCTCCTCGCGCTCCGGTACAGGTCAGGCACGCGTGCGTACGCGTGGAGACGCAACGCGAGGCGTGCGCGCACACACACATTACTACAACAGAGACACAGGAGAGAAACGATGTTTTATCATTAGACATGTGTAAAGAAAAAAATAAATTCTGAATGAAAACAATAAATGCAACCGGGTAAAACAATATTAGAGAACAACACCATTTTACTAATGGTGTTATTAGAAAAATTATAAAAAAACCTTAAGTGAGACTGAAAATTAAAATTTACTTAAAACGTTAAATAAAATAAAATAAATTTGAAAAAAATATTTCAGCCAGCTGCCAAGACATTTCTCATTTGGATGTACTAAAATACCTAAAAATGTAAAAAGCTATCACATAAGTATTTATATAACTATATAAGTATCACATAACTATTTATATATATATATATTTTATATATTATTTATATATACAGTTTTATAATACTTTATAAAACTTAAAACATAGAAAAAATTACTTTAGCCAATTCCCAAGGCAGAATTTCTCATTTTGATGTAGTAAAATAACTAAAACTGAAAAAATAAGGTATTATACAACTATATATATATGTTATATATATTATATATTTAGTTTGTATATAGTTTTAATACTTTATATTTATATTAAAATGAAACTGAAAACAGAAAATAAAAAAAAACTTCCTCAATTATATTAATAATAATTAAAAAAACATAGTATCTCAATCACACTGAAATAAAACTGCAACCATCTGAAATCATTAAAATTAAAACACTATAATACTAAATAGAAATAAATAAAAAATAAAACTAAACTAAAACCAAAACTGAAATAAAAACTGAAATATGAAATGAACATAAACAGTAATATTTACCAAAAAAAAACAACAATCCTAAAATGAACCACAATTTAAATAAACACTGAAAATATAAAAATAAACACTAATTCAAAATATGAATAAAAACTACAAAAAAAAACAAACTAAAATTAACTACAATTAAAATAAAAACTGAAAATATAAAAATAACATGCTGATTACATATAGATAACACAAAATTAATATATAAACAATACTAAATTAACACTGGCTCGAGTAGTTATACAATTAGTTTGTTTATCCAACAGCGCCATCATACTGTGAAAAGGAGGCAGTACATTTCTGAACATAAATGTGAAATCAAAACACTGAACACAAAATATTAAAACATTTTGCAATATAAGACTAGAATAACTAGAATAAAATTGTGCAAAAGTAAGTTTATGCTTACGTAAGAAGGATGAAAAGCATCAGGATGGTTACACACATTTGTGTAATAAATATATATCTTTATTTGCACTTCATTAGTTTAAGAATGCCACAAGTTATAAATACCACAAAACTGCTTAAACATGCCAAACTGTTTCAAATAACTAATATCAAGGTATTATTCGTACAAAGTACTCTTCTGTTTTGCAGTGTAATGAGGAGCCTTTCATTTTTTGTTTTGTTTTGTAAATACTGTATTGGCCGAGAGACTAAACCAAGGCTATTCTGTACAAAATGAAGGTTCATAAAGGCAACATGTATTGCTACTAGAATTAAAAATCTCTACTGAGTTTAAAAAGCTTATTGGGTTTAACTTTTTCAAGACAGGTCTATCTGAAGAGCATGAAGTCAGACTTACTAAGCTTCAAATGAAGCAAAAAATGTAAATAAAAAACTAAAACGGTTTGAGTAAACGCCTTCAGACACACAACAAATGTACAAATCAACAGGGGGTTTTGCTGGAAATAATAAGAAGAAGAAGAAAAAGAAAACCAAAAAATGTGTATAGCTTGGTAAATCTGATTCCAGGTTCAGAAGAAATTCAACTAGCATCCAAAATAAATTAGACATTTGCCAATCCAGCAGAGAAAGAAAGTAAAAAGCACTTCGGAGGATCATTAGAGTATCTCATACGGTTACAATATGGCACGAGCCTGCAAACATCAACTTTTTGAGGTTAGTACACTTTCCCTAACACTGTTAACACATAAACGGCAGGTTTAGGTCGGTTATAAACTTTCAAAAGACACACAGTTCAAAGAAGTTAAATCTGAAAAATAAAACAAAGTTAAATGGAGTTATCAGAATAATACAGAACAAAAAAAGCTGTTTTCACTTCAGCAACAGTCAAACATTAGTCCCTCAGAAACAGACACAAGATTGGGGTTATTTAATACTACACTGGTTTCTGACGAGAATATTAATGCATTACAAACAACATAAACACACCGCCACTACACACGTAAATCATCTTCCTATTATTTGACATATGGTGAATTTCATTAAACCTGTCCATAACATTTATGGGTCATATTTAACCCCACAAAAATGTATAAAAAATGACTGAAACCTCTATTTTGGATTATAACATGACATTATTTTCATGAAAATTAAACATATTTCCACCTAAAACACTGTAATGAGAGGGAAAAAAAAATGCATTATATTTATTTATTAAAATATTTGTTGTACTGCTATTAATTAAAGATGGAAAACAATGATTTTTTTTTTTCAATTAAGAGTGGAAAGGAGTGCTTAATTGACAAAAATAGTTGAAATGAAACCCAATTTTTTTAAGCAATATTTTTTTAGTCAAAATATTTTTTCAGTATGATTTTGGGGTCAAAAATGAAATTCACCCAATAAAAAAAGTTTTTTTTGGTTTTTTTGATGACGTTCCAGACGCACAGTAACACTGTCAGTCCTCTATATTCAAAGACAGTTTATATGAAAAATGCATCACATTCCCATAAGCTCACACAAAAACCTGTTGCTACTGCATATCTGGTTCAGCCGAAATAGCCGTTCCCATCAAACACCTTTTGTAAAAGTTTGGCTATTAACTACTACATGGTTACTACGGTCCTTCATCTAATGCAGGCAAACGATTCAATTCACTGTAAATCCAATGGAGTCAGTGGTTTGCCCAGAAACACAGAAGCATGGTGATGTTAACCAAAGGTGTACCAAGTATCAAAACCAATGTCCTGTTTCTCAATCTGCTCTCCACAGAGAAATAGCCCTTTCGGCGAGAGCATTTCAGTTCCGCAATCCGGATCCAGCGAATGAAACAATGAACTCAATTCGTGCAACACCCGATTATTGACCTTCCTTTATTCTACTCGAGTTAAATGACACTGAAAGAGGACTAGGAAGCAACAAAACTCTGCTGCTAAATGATAAGGTTAATCTTCTGTACACAGGTCCTTCACTAACCTTCAGCATTTCAGCTATTTGTAAACTAGCTACGAATGGATTGTAGTGCAAAACACGACGGAAAACACAAAATCCACCTCAAAAACATTAACACTGATAGAACGTAAGGCATAAAGACAACCCAACCACGCTGGCCATTAATAATGAGCCAAATGAACCACCTCGTACACACACACAGCTGACAGAAATGAATTACGCTTGGCTTGAAATGTACATCCACTTCGGTTTTAATGCCAAACCAATTTGGAAAAAAGCTTTCTAATTTGAGACCGTGAATGTTTTCCATAAGAAATCAGCCTAATGTATGCTTGAAATAGGTTTAGTATCCGTCGTCCGATAGGAATAGTAGTTTCTTGTTTCTACTGAGAATATATGAGGATGTAATCTACATATAAATAGGATTTGATGGATTATGACATATGTTTGCACTCATTTCATGCATGTGATGCGTGTGCAGCGGTTTTCCAATCAGGAAGGCACATGTTGGACAAACGCAATCCTGTGCTTCCCAGAAATGAGGTAGTGTACATATGGGCCGTCAAAAATAAATGCATCTAAGTGTGTGTGAGTAATGATACGGATGTTCTTTATTGGCATCTATAGGTACCAAAACAGGGAGTTTGTTAAATTGCACAGTCTATGGTTTGTGAGGGATGATTATATGCAATATTGAGCGTTTTATTTTTCATCTTCTCTGGCAATGACAGGCCATCATCTCATCATCTATATGGACTGGAGTCTCATGAGATGGGCATTTTGCCCCTGGTGGCGGGAGTCTGTAACAGCATGTGTTGGGTTATAAGAGGGAAGGTGGTGTTGGGTTTTCTAAATAAAGCGTGAACCGAGTCTCAACAGCAGCGCATGCGAGGTGGAGGCAGCTCTGGTGGGATTTCGGGTTCGGGCTGAAGGGACAGGACGCTGTTGGACAGCTCCTTACTGGGGACTTCAAGAGGCATCTGTGGAAAGACAACATTATAGACTTTTCAATCACTGTCTGATGTGCATTGCACACAAAACTGCAAAGATCAAAAGAAATGAGATTTAGGGCTGCAGGATTACTCAAAATAAAACCAAAATACATGCACTCTGAGTTAGGACTGCATTTGGGAATGCAACGTGCGCCTTCCCAAACTTTTAATGAGAAGTGCTTATAAACCATCTGTTGCCAACAAAGTTTTTCTGTCAGAATTATAGCTCAACATTTGAAAATGAAGAAATTAAGACATTAAGATATTGCATTTTTACAGTTGTACATAAATGTGCATAATGGTGATATAGTAAAATGTTTTTTCTCCTTAGTATCTCATTCCACAACAAACTGAACCAAATTATGGAAATGCACACACACAATAAAAAAAATAGAATACAATAAATATAATAAACTATCAAGATATATGATGTGAATAACAGAGAAAATAAAATATAGAAGGGATATATGAATCAAGCAGAAAATTTATATATTGTATAACTATATAAATACTTTTTTCACTATTATTATTATATTTACAAATATATACAAAACTATATGTATATGTATACAGCCATATGTATATAATTTTTTACTATTATTTATTATTATTGTATTTTTTTCTTAAAATATTTCTTTTTTTATATATTATATATTTTATATACAGAATTTAAAAATATATGCAAAACTATATGTATAATGTATAACTATATAGCTATATGTATCATATTTTTTACTATTATTTTTATTATGTTTTTCTTTGTTAAAATATTTCTTATTTTGTTTATTATTAAGCAATTATAATTATTATTATTATTTTGTAGTCATATTGTTACATAATCACAAAAATCACATTTTAAAATCGTGATTGCAATTTTTATAATCTATTTATTTACCCAAATCATGCAGCCCTAATGAAAGAAATTATAAATAATTATTGCATTTGCCACAGTTTATGGCACCAAATCTTAAAACTTTTTTCTTAATGCACTTATGTAAAGTGGATATCTCACCTGCTTTGGTCTCCTAAATGTCATGTACAAAACAAACTGCAGTAGGTCACTTTACATGTTGGTCATAGTGTTCCTCCCTGTCTAAGTGGCCAATTACTGGCCATTATAAACTGCAAGGTGGGTTGACTTTATGTCGATGGTCAAATTCTGTCTTTGCATGTCTACTGACATCTTGGAAGCTCCTTTTATCTCAAGACAATATGACTTGAACAGGAAACACTCATGATAGTTAATGCCACATTCTCAGGAGCAGAGAAACTCTTTCTTTTGACTATTTTTTTTTTTAAATGTTTCAAAATTTTGAACAAAGAATTCAACAAAACGGTTCCACTTACCTTACTCAAAATGTCATCAACTAGTTTAAGGAATATCTCATCCACATTAAAGTTATCCTTGGCACTGGCCTCACAGAAACGCATCCCTGATATCCGTGAAGCAAACTGCCATTCAGAGAAGGGAAAACAAAGCACTTTATTTCAGTGTGACAGGTTAAATATTCAAATAATTTAATATTTGATAATTCTCCAATGCAATCAGCTGACGGAGGCTCTTTCTTCTCCGTAATAGTAACACACTAAACTATTTTATGGCTTCAGAAGATGCTTTTATGACTGCTTTTATGATACTTGGATTGAATAAATAACAATGTTTGGGTGAACTATTCCTGTAAAGTGTGCTTTCACACACACTAGTCCTGTTAGCTTTGGTCTCAGCGGGTTTGGGAAGGTTGGAGGAGGCGTTATTCAGAGCATTCAAGGAATCTCTTTGTGGAAGTCTCAGACAGAATAATGTCCCTGTGTCCAGGGCTTTGGACGGACTGAAAGACTCGTAACACAGCATCGCCCTCCACTTTACTAAATGACAAGGTAAACGTGAGACAGATTTATACAGCTAAATTTCAAGTAAATTCAGGCTATAATAAAGTTAAGATAGTAAAAAATTCAGCTAAGATACAACTATTTGAAAATCTGGAATCTGAGGGTGCAAAAAAATAATAAAAGTTGTCCAAATGAATTTTTTAGCAATGCATATTACTAATCAAAAATTTCAAAAAGTCAAAAT
Organism: Labeo catla; assembly: GCA_012976165.1. Lineage (NCBI taxonomy): Eukaryota > Metazoa > Chordata > Actinopteri > Cypriniformes > Cyprinidae > Labeo > Labeo catla. The sequence continues at coordinate 376,003 of VONZ01000456.1, forward strand.
TCAAAAAGTTGTGATATATTTATGGTAAGCAATTTACAAAATATCTTCATGGAACATGATCTTTACTTAATATATTTTTTTCTTTACTTAATATTTTTTTGGTATAAAAGAAAAATAATATTTTTTTATTTAATTTTATAGATTTTTATTTATTACCTTCTATAATTTTGACCCAATTCTAATTTTGAGGTGCTGAATCCAAAAATATTGCCTATTTTGCTCATATAAAAATCTTTGACATTAAATGTATTTGAACATATTTTTTATTTTGTAAGTTAAAAAATACATTTTGAATACATTTTAATGTGATTAAAAACATTCAAATAAAATCTTTTGACATTTGCCTGCTTAAGTTCTTTTGTTAAGTGCATTATATACAGTAAATCAGTTGAAAATATTAGTAATTTTGCCTTAGCAATTAACTGAAATCAAAATCTGAAATTTAAATTATTTAAATTATTTAAATTATTTATATTGAAGCACTAAAATGACTTAACCTAAATAAAAATTTAATTAAAACTAAATAGAAAGATTTTAAATAATAATAATAATCAAAATGACAAAAGCACATTTTACTCAATTACTCAAATTTAAACTGAAATTAAAATGAAAACTGAAATAATAATTCAACATATTAATAAATACTATGTAAATAATACCAAAATAACACTGGTCTGTGTACAACTGTACATGATGGAAAGTTTTTATTACATTTTTTTAAAACTTCAAATTTATTAGATTTATATAAAAAATGACTTCTAGAAAAACCTTTAGAAACTTATAGAAAACAGTCATTAGCTAGCAAATTTGTTATCGTTAACTACAACTAAAACTATTAAAAGTCATTTTCAGTAATTGAAATAAAGTGCTAAAATTACTAAAATTAAAAAAAAAAGTTATACTGATGTAAAAAATATATCAAAAGTGGCAAGATTACTAAAACTAAAATTTAAATAAAAACTAAAATCCTGATTTTTACAAATAAATAATAAATAATAAATACTATAATGGTATATAACCAATACTAAAAAAACACTGCTCTCACCCTCTCTGCTTGTTGTCGTGAGATGGCACGATCAGACTCACAGTCCAGTTTGTTCCCAACCAATAGGAGCTCAGCATCCTCTGATGCATACTGCACAGAAGCAAAACAACACTTTAGTAAAAAAAAAAAAAAAACCTTCTCTTGGTGTGGACATAGATATTTGCTGCATGGCAGATAATTAATCAGTGTTTTAGATGTTTGAGCACCTTGTCTATCATTTTCATCCATTTAGGCAGGTCATCAAAGGTTTCCTGTTTGGTGATGTCATAGACCAGCACGATGCCTTTCGCACCGCGGTAATATGCTGAAGTGATGCTGTTAAACCTCTCCTGACCTGCTGTGTCCCTGCAATCATTCAACATTATTAGACCTGCATGACAATCAAAGTGGGGAATAAATCATATGTTAGACTATAAGAGAAAGACAATCGATTTAAAAGCGCCTCTACAATCACAGACGGCTGGAAGGGAGGGAGGGACGGAAAAAGTAAGAGAGGGTTTGTGACATCAGCTGAAAAAGAAAGTCAATTTATGTTCAGTTTAATAAAAGATAACAAAGACAAACGTAACACGCGTTAATGAATCATTCACAATAAGAACAGAAAGGTGCATGATGGACTATGGACCAATAATTTCATAAAACGTTCATGTATTTCAGCAGTGTTTCGAAAACAGATTTGTCACATTTTGATTCAAAGGAAAAAGAAAATTCAGATTTTGAACACATCACAGACGTTCGCTTCCTTGTTTTTACTGTACCTTATTCACCCTAGTCTGGCTGCATTTTTCCAAAACAGGATATGATGTCACAAAGAGGACCGGTGAGGCGCCACATGTCAATGAGCAGTTAAGACGGACAGTGAAGGACAGCCATGGATGCTGGGTAGCTGGATGTGAGTGGACATGTGTTACAGACAGGACGTTCAAAAGCAGACATCTGCAGAGGTTTGGTGTGAGAGAAGCCGGCGAGTTTTAGGGTTAAAGAAAATAATAATAATGATGATAAAGTGGGTGGGGAGGTGATGGGAGGTTAGTATTAGTTTGGAGTGGTTACAAAATGACTAAACCAGACTCCACTAGAACAATAAAGGTATGGAATAACAGAAAGGTTAGTTTACAGACTGTACCAAACTAAAGAGAAAAGAACTAGGTCTGTCCAAGATTAATACTATTCTAATACTATACTATCTACTGTTTTTTAATCAATTTTGTGATTTGGCTTGTTTGTACAAATGAAGAAGTCTCAACATAATCACAATGAGAAAGAGTAGCATCTGTTAGTTATAAATGAATGGTAAATTAAACTTATACTATACAGCCTAAATGTATTAAAATGTATTAAAGGAAAAGGTACATTTATATTTTTCACTATTAAGTCCTCCACATGTCATTTACTGAATTAATTTTAAATTACAATCAAAAATTCCTGAAAACTGAAATTCCAACATAGGACAGAATAAATTAAACTCTATCTGAACAGAACTCCACAGAATAGAATACAACAGACCCACATGATATAAAACAAAACAGAAATGAATAGAATATAACAGAGCCAAACCAAATAAAACAGAATAGAAAAAATAAACTATGGAAGCTTGTTTCCACCACTGGAAAAAAACAAATAAATCAGGTTTAGGTAATTGCGACTTTTTATCTTAGAATTATATTACTTTCAACTCTGAGAAGAAAAAAATTAATTTAAATTATTAATGCATCTGAATTGTGGTATAAAAAGTTGCAATTATTTATTTTTATTTTTTTTATTTCAAGGTGGAAGCAGGAAAAAAAATAAATGGAATTTTTACTTTTTCCTAAATTCCTAAAAAAAAAAGTGTCAAAATTTGTAGTAAGTCAAAACTGAGTTTATATCTCATAATTCTTACTTTTTTTAAGCATTGCTAGACATAAACTCAGAACTGTGAGATAAAAAGCCACAATTACATTTTATATTTTCATCCCACGTCAGAAACAAAATAAGAAACAGATCAGAATAGAGCAGAATAAAACAGAAGTAACAGAATAGCATGCAATAAAACCAGACCACAAAAGAATTGTAGAAAATAATTAAATAGGAAAGTATAACACTGAATAGAATAGAATTAACAAACAACAGTCTGCAGGATTGACAGGAGTAAGAAAGGATGTACATGGACATACATATCAGTTAGTATTATTATATTAGTTATATCACAATTAAAATGAATATATATATTTACATTCACAGCTGAATTGTGGGATGCTCCGAGCGTGCATTCACAAATGAAATGTCACAATTCGACAAGTGTACTGTAATGCTTTACTAAAGCTTTTTGATGATAAAATCAAATCTTGCTGTGAGTTTACTCAATGCCACAGTGTCAGTTAAAGCACAGAGCGGATTAAATCAGAGCAGCAACACATGAAAGACGTTTGACTGTGAGTCTTAGAGACTCAGGACTGGAATTTATGACTTGGTGCGGAGCGACTTCATCTCATGTGCTTCTGAGACACAGGAAGTGACATGGTGGGCTGAGTCAATGATAAGGACACAGCACTTCCTCTCCACTCACCAGATCTGTAACCTGATCTTCTTTCCTCTCAGCTCCACCGTTTTGATTTTAAAATCCACACCTTCAACACATCGAGAAGAAACAAGATGTAAGATCAGTCATACCGCATCTTCAAGTGCCTCTAAAATTCATTGTTATCAAACACATAATTGAAATCACTATATATAATGTAACATATGAATAGAGCATGTTTTGTGCTAAAATAAATATTCTATATGTATGACAACAAATAGCCAAAGTCAAAGCACAGGTCAGGTTCTCTGGGCTTGTATGACTTTCACAAGCATGACAGAGCAGAAACTCAAGGTCGGGCATGTTGTAGCAGCTGTGTGTACGTGTGTCTGGCTATTCTGGGATACTGTGTTCGTAAGCATGCAACTAATCTGATATGAAGGCCTGTCATGAGTGAGTGAAAACCTTGCCGTATCAGTTTTTAAATGTGCGCGGGACCAAACATGGATCCACCATTTATGCATTAGCTAAAATCACTGATTTTGTATCAAAGGGTTTAATTTTTTAATTCGTGTTTTCTAAACATGGTGCTCATCACATGACTGATGCAGATTGATTTAGTGTTTGGCAAATCTCCCGTGTAATGACATTACAAAAGAGCTGGGCATGAGGGATGAAAACAGTTTAGACACAGATGTAACTTGCATTCATGTTAACATCAAACTCTTTTAAATCATTTGAACTGTTTGCATCCAAGTGTGTTTTGCATCCATCAGTGTGATTATTATTAGGAAAATGTTCACTGATTTACATGGTCACAGGCCCAGATGTTGCTTTTACTTTGTGGTTTTCTAACATCTGGGTGAAATATTTCTGTTGACACTGTCAGGACCAAAACTGACTGAGCAGACTGACTCTGACTGACTCTGACCTCTGAAGTGTTGTTGAGTTCTCCTGTTACAGTGCTCATTATATTACTGCAACTGTTTATGTTATTAGGTAAATGCATTTTTTAACTTTGATTTTTATAGTATCTAAATGAAAATATCCATAACAAAAGCACTATGCACTGTACACAAACTATGTATACAAAAACAAATATGAATATATTTATATTAATTAATAAATTGTTAAATTTTATAATAATTTAAGATGTATTTTAAAATATTTTACAATTTAAAGAGAGCTATATACACACATTTTTAATAACCATCTATACTTTATAACAGGTCTGGCAATTAATTGAATTTCTAATTGTGATTACAATTACAAATGCCATAATTATGTAATCGTCCAAAGGCACAATTACAAAAAAAAAAATCCACTTACATTACTTTCATAAGATGTGTGGGTGTGAGAGAGTGTGCATTTTTCCTACAGGTTATCTTAAGGTTTTTTTTGCTTATTGTTTTGATTTTTACATTTTTACTTTTTTTATACTTAAAGAAGAAACTTTATATAAATGTGGCATGCAGTTGCTTCAAACAATGGTATAAAGCTTTTCAAAACATCATTCAATGTAAATTGTGATAATCGTAATTAATAATCGACAATTATGATTTTTGGCATAAACGTGCATCCCTACTTTATAATATCCATCTAAGTGTACTAACCATCTATAGTTTACAAATGAATCACATTTTTTAATCAAACTGTAAATAATTATTCATCTACTGCATACTATGTAAAGTTAACTAACTAATCTTTAATAGCCATCTATGGTTCACTAAATATCCATAGTTAACTGTGCAATATAAACTTTTCAGTAACACTTTACAACAAGTTTCCCTTAGTTGATGTAGTCTAATAACTAACATGAACAAACAATGAACAGTACATTTATTACAGTATTTATTAATCTTTGTTGATGTGAGGTCATGAAAATACAGTAGTTCATTGTTAGTTCATGTTAATTCACAGTGCATTAATGTTAACACACACAACATTTGATATTAATAATGCATTAGTAAATGCTGAAATTAACATTAAGATTAATAAATGCTGTAGAAGTATTGTTCATTTGTAGTTCATGTTTACTAATGAACTTTATTGTAAACACTAAACACTAATATCCATCTAATAGCCAATTGTTAACCATCAATAGTTTACAAATTAATCTTATTTGACTATCTGTGCTATCCAAACTGGGCATCATTATCCATCCAATCTTCAACAAGCATCTATGGTTTAATAAGTACAGTGATAGTCACTGATACAGTTGACAAATTATGTACTTACATATCCATACTAACTACGGGTTGTTTAATTACATAATTATAATATTGAGTTTATTAATTATCCAGAAATGGCCCAGAAAGATAACAGATACTGGTAAACAAGTAAACTGACAGTCCTTGTTGTTGACCATTCAGACTGTACTGTCCAGCTTCAACAACTTTCTCCTTCTGTCAGTTTGTCTTACCCACAGTGGACTTGCACGCCTCGCAGAAGGTGTCATCCGTGAATCTCTCCATAAGACTGGTCTTTCCCACTCCGCGGGAGCCGATGATGATCACCTGCAGTTTATAATCAGCGACTCTCGGCGGCATCTTTCTGCGGCGCTGCGACGCTCCCACAGCGGGCGAGCCACCACCGGCCCTCCGCTGGACTCCGAACCCCGACTCCATCCAGCACTAACAGCCAGTCCACATCTGCCACACGGCCAGTCCGCTTTAAACACGCCCGCGCATCACGGAGGGAAACTTTACTAAACTTTAAAGCGGCTTTTCGGAAGAGTTTGTCAAAGTTTTCAATCTCCTCAGTCAGCCAGTCAGTTGTTGTCCTGCACTGGGAATACGAGAGCGACCGTGACGTCACCACCACTTCCGGTTCCGACGCATTCCAAAGGAAGAGCGGAACAAAATTCCCTTTTAGAATAAACACTCTTGGAAGATTTACCCATTATAATTATTGTCAGAAGTGGAAAATAAACAGCAGATATTTGTCGCCTTTTCTATAATAGTTTTTTTTTACTATAAAGCATGCACAGTCAATAATAATATTTAACTAATATTTCACGCTTTTTTGTCTAAACTAAATATTTTACACGATAGTGTAAAACATCGTTTCCATTATTACACCAGTTAAAGCCTTTCTCCGTTTTTTTTTCACAGTAATTTTTTTTATTAATAATTGCAATGTTGTACCTGTAGAATATTATTCTAATCGATACATTTTATTAGTGTTGAAAATAATATTCATACAAATTGCACACTGCACACACATTACACACATACTCTCTCTCTCTCTATTATATCCGTAAATAAATAAGTTCCACTTATAGATAAATATATAAAAGAATAATATCAATAAGGGAAATATTTATAAACACATTAAAAATGTTACCATAAAAATAACAAACACTTTCCGTAAATAAATAATAAAATACTATGGTGTACTCACACACACGCACACACATATATAATATAATATAATATAATAAGGCAAACACATATTACCATAAAAATAAATTATTTCCGTAAATAAATAAAAAATAAATAAATAAGATTAAATAAACAAACAAATAAATAAATAGACACTATGGTCTACTTACACATACATTATATTATAATAATATATTATGTCATATAACATAAGGCAAACACATTAAAATGTTATCTGTATTCTATATTCCTATAAAAATAACAAATTATTTCCGTAAATAAATAAATACTTTGATATATACTATGGTCTACTTACACACAATATATAATATGATATAATAAATAAGGCAAACACATTCAGATGGTATCTAAATTTTATAAATAAAGAAATAAATATTAAATTCCATAAAATGTTCAATAAATATATAAGTACAATAAAAACGAGGCAAGTGTAAATCGCAGATGTTGAATGGTGCATTGCAGCATCCCACTTGGGCTCCCGTAGAAAAACACCGTGACGTGGATGAGCTCTTGAAGAAAATCAGGATAATCTACGTAACGGTCCATCCTCATCCTCCCTCCCGAGCAGCGGCTCAGTCTGTGTCCTCTTCATCCGCAAAACCGAGAGCCATGGCCGCGCAGAAGATCAACGAGGCTCACGATCACATCGCCAAAGCCGAGAAATGGTGAGAAGTGGAAAAAAGTCTCATATGGACAGAAGAGATCTCATGCATTTCACACATAAACACCGAGTTAGGATCGGCCTGCTGTCGCTGTCAGTCAGACTGTCGCTAATACTGCTACATAACCGGATGCCGTTTGTTTTTAACTCATTAATATGTGCAGATGCCGAAGGATTCTAATGCACGTTCATTATAATGTTACAAAGCGAGACTGATTGCGTAATCGCGCGTGCACTGATAGAGGTTACCTTGGCGACAGCTGCAGTGGTCCTGATGTGGTCATTATTATGAGGGTTCGACCGATGATTGTGGGCCATTTCTGAAAACCAGTGCATATTCATGTGCCCATTATGTCGAAGAGTACCGGGGCAAGTTGTCACTTGCTGTACATTTTTGAAGTCTAAAGTTCAATTACACACGTGTGTTTTTTCTAAGTATGGATTTGCATGCTGTTTTCAAACACCTAGCTTAGTCTTATATTTTGTGCAATTGTGCATTTTTATGATATATTTTTGTAATTATGTCCTCTTGTGAAAAAAAGTGCACTTTAGCATACTTTTTATATGTACTTATTATGGAAAATAGTTAAGTGTGAACTGAAAGTAATGTTCTCATACAATTACATAAAATGCATTAAATAAATGCAACTTAAGAGAGCTTTTTTGACCTAAGTACATCTGTATTTCTACGCCTTAAAAATATTTTGAAAGTGCACTGCAGAATCTACTGAAAAGCATTTATGGTAAACTAAATTATATTTTAATGTCATTTTATTGAAACTTGTGTGTTGTATGTTGTGTATTTTAATATACATTTTAATTATGCATCTGTAATGATAAAGTTGCAGTTTAGCACACTTAAAATATATTCGCTTCAAAAGTAATATCGAATAACTCTACAATTCAAATTATTATCAACTAGTGATTTATGTTATTCAGCACATCAAAATAAGTGTACATCTTTAAAGCATGACAAAACATTATTTAAACAATACTTTAAAATGAGCTTTAAAATAAAACTATTTGACATTATTGCAAAGTGCATTCTTAAAAGTGAGATTTGAGTTAAGATTTGAAGTAGTGCACACTGAATACATATATGCACACTTCTTTTTTTACAAGGGTTGGGATACTAATGAACACCATAAAATTACTCTGTTTTGTTTTATACAGCTTGAAGACCAGCATGACCAAGTGGAAACCTGATTATGATGGAGCCGCTTCAGAGATGGCAAAAGCAGGTGAAGTAAATTGACGTCTTGCACTGATGTTATTGATAAAAGAAAATATTAATAATATATGAAATATTATGACGATAACACTGTCTTCTTGGTGTTATATCAGCTGTGGCTTTCAAAAACGCTAAACAGTTTGAACAAGCGAAGGATGCGTATCTGAAGGAGGCTGAGTACCACACAGAAAACAAAGCGTATCCTTCTTCTGCATATCAGAATCCGGCTGCTAGTGTAGGATAAAAGAAGAAATCATAATTACAAAGATTATACTGATACAATGATGGTGCACTGTATGATTTGTTTTTCATTTATGATTTATTTGTAAATTCTAGTAAATGTTGGGTAAAATTTATAGGGAGAATGTGCCATATATATGTACAACACTGTCAAAAGTTTGGGGTCAGTAAGATTTTTTTTTAAAGAAATGAATATTTTTATTCAGAAAGTATGCATTCAATTGATCAAAAGTGACAATTAAGACATTTATAGATTTCTGTTTCAAATGAACTGTTCTTTTGAACTTTCTATTCATCAAAGAATCCTGACAAAATAAATGTATCATGATTTTCACAAAAATATTAATCGGCTCAACTGTTTTCAACATTGTTGATAATCAATTGTCATATTAGAATGATTATTAAAGGATCATATGACACTGAAAACTGGAGTAATGATGCTGAAAATTCAGCTTTGATCACAGAAATAAATTACATTTTAAAAACATTCACATAGAAAACAGTTAGTTTAAATTATAATAATATTTCACAGTATTACAGTTTTACTGTATTTTTTATTAAATAAATGCAGCCTTGTTGAGCAGAAGAGACTTCTTTCTAAAACATTTTTTTTTTAAATTACTACCCCCAATCATTTGACCAGTATAGTATTTAGTTATCCTTTGGTTTTATGTTTTTCATTCTGTTTTTATATTTACTTAACTAAAATTCACAGACTCTTCCATGCAGCAAAGTAAGTGAGCATTAATATTTCAAATATATATTAGGCTACTTATTAACATCTATACAAATAATCCATATGCTGTACAGTAATTTATAGTTTACAAATTATTCTAATGGTAAACAACATACAACTGTCTATAATTTTCTGCGTATAAATCTATACATTGCCACCCATCATAACACATGCTTTTCTTCTTCTCAGAGCATATGAACAGGCCGGCATGATGCTGAAGGTGAGTTGGTCGTACAGTGATTGTTATGGACGGCCTGTAGGTTTGAGATGTGCCTAAGTGACTCTTGTACGCCTGCAGGACATGAAGAAAATGCCTGAGGCCATACAGCTGATCGAGAAGGCCAGCATCATGTACGTGGAGAACGGGACATCTGGCACTGCTGGAATGGCCTTGGACAGGGCTGGGAAGTGAGTAAATCAAACGAAATGCCTCCTAAGAGGTGTAAATAACTTTAAAATGTGCGTAAGGGTTGTGTTACCATTGCCGACATAAAGTAGTGCCATCTGCTTCTGCAGACTCATCGAGCCGATTGATCTTGAGAAAGCTGTGGATTTGTACCAGAAGGCCGCATCTGTGTTTGAGGTGAGTAAATGCAAACATGATTAATTAATAATCCTGTAAATGATCAAAAATCATCCATTTGTGTTAAATATTCATGCATAACCCATGTGAACCGGTTTTTGATGTTCAGAATGAAGATCGTCTCAGACAGGCCGCAGAGCTTCTGGGAAAAGCCTCCAGGCTTCTGGTGAGACTGCGCAGGTGCGTCTTAAACATTAAACTGCCCATATTATGCTCATTTATGATGACTTAACATGATTTAAAGTAAAAAAAAAAACACATTGATGCAGCAGCTGTTTTCACCCTCTGCCTAAAAAGCTCTGTTTAAGTTCTTGTTGCTTTAAAGCCACGCCTTCTGAAAAGCCAAGTCTACTCTGATTGGTCAACCGAGCCCAGTCTGTTGTTAATTGGTCAGCTGCTTACAATTTGACAGAATTGTAAAGTCTCTTATGTTAATTGGGTTTTAACAGCTGTATAACAGTATAACTATTGTATAGTAACTATGTCGTCTGTATTGGAAATCCATATAATGTTTTTTCCCTTGCAGTGATTTAAAAAAGTCTCTGGATTAACCACTGTTGTTGTAATTTCAGCCGTATCTGAAATAGATTATACCATTGATATTACCTGAGAAGTTAAAGAAATATGACAGAAAACATGTAATACACGGGCAGAGTAAGAACATACGATAGCCAAAGTGTTTAAAGCGTACGTGCACAGTTCAGTTGAATGATAAAGTTTACTATTTTTAACTTTATGTTGTTATGCTGTTTTGTGTTTATCTGCTTCTCCCATTTGCTCTTTTTACATTGACTATCACTATATAATACAATCAGAAAAAACTACTGAACTGTCACCAACTGAACTGCAGTGGTCAAACTATTTAAAATTCAGTGAATTAAGCTACGAACTCAATCAAAATCCAACCACTCTGATTGATTAAAACTCAATTATTCAGTTCCATTCACTAGCAAACACCAGATCAAAAGAGCCATTTTTTTTTGAATTTCCACATCTCTTGTAATGATTTTATCTCTTGTTATCATCTCTTGTAATAAGCTTTTTCAAAACTCCAAATCAAACCATCGCGAATCATTTAATTCAGATCAGGACTCGGAGCGCGTATCGCGAATCATTTGATTCAGATCGGGACTTTAAAGCGCGCTTCGCGAATCATTTGATGTACATCGGAACTTCGGATCGCGAATCATTTAATTCAGATCAGGACTCGGGCCGTATCGCGAATCATTTGATTCGATCGGGAACTTCTGCTAATCATTTGATTCAGATCGACTTTCATTCATATCGATCGCTAATCATTTAATTCAGATCAGGACTCGAACGCATCGCGAATCATTTGATTTACATCGAACTTCGATTGCGATCATTTGATTCAGATCGACTGATTATCGCTAATCATTTGATGTACATCGGAACTTCGGATCGCGAATCATTTGATTCAGATCGGGACTCGAACGCGTGTCGCGAATCATTAGATTCAGATCTGGACTTCAGAGTGCGCATCGCGAATCATTTGATTTACATCGGAATTTCGGATCGCGAATCATTTGATTCAGATCGGGACTTCAACGCGCACATTGCGAATCATTTGATTCAGATCGGGACCCAGAGCGCGTATCGCGAATCATCTGATTTAGATCGGAACTTCACTAGATCAGTAGATTGAATAAAAAAAAAAAGAGGTTTAGAACCAGAGTTTTATATATGTGAAATTTAGCTAGCACGAAACACAAATTAATTAAGTTATTTTCTATATTCTCTTTTGAGTAGTCAAATAATCTAAAGAAAACAGAAAGAGAAGTTATTTACAAAATGAGATTGGATTAACAATAAAAAATCTCACACAAAACAAGTGAATGACTCTTCCTCAGAAGAGTGACAAAAACAGCAACTCACTGCAATATCTGACTTACTGTATATTATAATTACATCCATAAGGTTTTTGTGACATTTGGATAAACTTATCAGTTTGTGTTTTTGTGTCCTCAGGTTGGATGAGGCCGCTGTTTCCCTTCAAAAAGAGAAGAACATGTACAAGGAAATTGAGAACTACCCGACCTGCTTTAAGGTGCAAATGCTGATATTCAACTGTTTTTTGTTTTTGTTTTTTTTAACATCATATACTTTTGCATTGTAATGTTGCGTTAGTTTCAACAGATGTTTGATATTGCAGAAAACCATCGCTCAAGTGCTGGTTCATCTCCACAGAGGTGACTTTGTGGCTGCAGACAAGTGTGTCAGAGAAAGTTACAGGTACAAACAAGTAACATTATCATCCTTCAGATCAATGGTGTTATCTGTGATCAGTGTGATATATTGTGTTGTTCAGTCTCCCAGGGTTCAGTGGGAGCGAGGACTGTGTTTCAATGGAGACGTTACTGGCGGCGTATGACGAGCAGGATGAGGATCAACTGTCACGCGTGTGCAACTCACCTTTACTGAAGTACATGGACAATGACGTGAGTGTCAGACATCAATCTTCACACAATACTGTGGAGAAATCAAACAAAAGCATTGTAACGTTCAGTATTTGTAAAATAAAAATGTATGAAATTATATAAAGACATATTAAATGACATAATATTGAATATTTGCTACTTAAAATAAAAATATAAATTAATAATAACAATTCATGTATAATATTTTTAAAGAGGTCTCTTGTGTAAAAACTTACAATTTAAAACAACAGTTTTCTATTGTAATATATTGTATTAAATGTAATTTATTCCTATGCTGCAAAGCTGAATAGAAAATTCAAAAGAACAGCATTTATTTAAAATCTTATATCTTAAAGTAACACTATAAATATTTTCTGTCGGTTTTGATCAATTTAATGCATAATTGCTGATTAAAAATTGTAATTTATTAAAAAAGAATTTAATTCTTGATTTAAAAAAAAAAGAAATTTTTCTAAAACTTCGAAAACTGATCCCAGACCTTTGAATAATAATGTACATTGTTGTATAATTTTTCTGTCAAATTTTCAATACCACTTATCATTAAAATTGACAAACAAAATGAACAATTTTAACAAATTATTTTAGCCATTATTAGCTTTTATTTTAGTATCACTAATATTTATCGTTTGTTTATGTTTTGTAGTTACTTTTGTGATACTTTGAATTTGATTTTTTTTTTAGTTTTCTGTTTTCATTTTAATTTTAGTAATTTTGTGTATTTTTAATGTCTCTGTAGTTTTTATCTTTTATTGTAGTTTTAACCTATATTTCTATATATATATATATATTTTTACTTAAGTTAATTTAGTACTTAAACATAAAACAAAAATCCCTTTCCAACTAGCTGAAATAAAATAAGTTTAAGATGTTTATTTTATTTTATTTGTTTTAGTTTTACTTGTAAGAATAACCTTGGTGGAAACACAACATATCTCCTAGGCACTTACTGTATTTCCAAAAATCCAATAATCACCCTGGCTAAAAAATAAAATTCAGTGACATTATAAATACCTGTTTTCTCATCTGTGTTCATCCAGTATGCCAAGCTGGCGATCTCACTGAAGGTGCCAGGTGGAGGGGGCGGGAAGAAGAAGAAACCTCCCGTTGCTCCTCAAGGGGGCAGTGCCGGTCCGCCACCGGCCGAGGAAGAAGATGATTACGAGGGAGGTCTGTGTTAACTGAGAGAACGGCCGACTCCTCCATCCGTGTGTGTGTGTGTGTGTGTGTGTGAACGAGCATATCAGTGTTTCCTCCCTTTGTGTAAAGTGGAGTCATTCCTGAGGAATTCTGTTCCTGTCTGTCCCGCCTGTAGGAGCGTCCAGATTTCTGTGCGTTTACACATTAGACAAACAGAAAAACCTACACGCATGGGCCGTGGATGCCAGTTTTAACATATTTAACGCTGAAGACGTTCATTTCTTTGCCATTAGCTGCACCAAATGCAATGGAGCGCTGCAGTGATGACGTATTTTTTAAGTCAGCGTCAGCCTGGATTATTTGACAAAAACCAACAGGATTTTTCCATCAGCTTTTGGATTGTTGTAGAAAATAAGCTCTGTGAGCAACAGAAGTTCATAATTCTTACACATTTTGCTCATCATGATAATCTTTACCATTTTTATGAATTCTGATGCCTAAATACAATCAGCAGAAGATAAAAAAGCTAAATGTATGCTATAAACATTTACATTAAAGCTTTTCATTTGAAAACAGTTTCACTGACAGTTTGAGATTGAATAGTTTGCAAGAGCGCGATTATAAGCACAACGAGGCTGTTAAGTTGACTAGTGAGTAGATCAGTTTTACACGTTTGGCACAGGTTTATTATAGTTAACTAAAATTAAAATCATAAAAAATATTACTTGAATTAAAATAAATGTTAATTGAAATAAAACACCAAAAAAAAAAAAAAAAAAGACAACTAAAACTGAAATAAAAAATCTATAAACATACGTTTAAAAACCACAAAAACAAATAGAATTACAAAAACACAATAAAATTATGAATACTTTAACTAAAATTAAAATGATTCAAAATATTGACTAACACTATACTAATATGTCCCTGATACTCAAATAACACTGGTTCGATGTGTCGTTTAATATCCCGACAACCTCTGTAGTCCTGTTTAGACGCATTATCGACCGCCTTTCTCAAGACAGTTAAGTTTTTTGGTTTTTTTTTAAATGACAAATGTTACTACCAGTGTTGGGGAAAGTTACATTTAAAAGTAATGTGTTACAATATTGTGTTACTTCATAAAAAGTAACTATTGCAGTTACTTTTGCATTACATTACTTTTGCTACTTTTTGTCACCTGAGCTGGGTTTGCTTATTTTTTTTTTTATAACAAAAACCCCCAAATGTATATTTTTGGTAACTGTAAAGACCCCTTCACACCAAAAGTGAAATAAATAAGCCTCAGGCTGAAGGAAGTGCCTTTGCACTTACTCCCAGTTTCCCTCAACACAGGACAGGAGAGCTGTCAGTCAATAAATGAGAACACAAAAAGTTACTCAGATATTTTCTTGTAAATTTAAAAGTAATTTTTTGTTACTTTACTAGTTACTTGAAAAAAGTAATCTGATTACGTAACTCGCGTTACTTGCAATGCGTTACCCCCAACATTGGTTACTGCTAATTATATGATGTCCAATAAAATGTGAAAATATCTTGTGTTAATCCACACACCTTATTTCAGACATTTAAACAATGAATATGTACAGAAACTCTCATTTTCAGGTTTTGGGCTACAAAAATCCATCATCTTTTCAGCACTTTATTGACTGCAACGTTTAAATTAAGTTACAAACACTCGTCTTCCATTGGTCAAACTCTCAGATAGTCCCGCCCCCAAACTCACACCATTGTTGAACCTGTAAATTCTAAGCATTGGAAGTTTTTGATGTGTGTGTGTGTCTGTGTGTGTGATCATATTGCTGCATAAATTATGTTTGTAAATGTTTTAATTTAATAATGAAAATGTGTAGTTGTGTACAGAATCTGTTAATTATTTTAATTTGTGAACAGTCTGTAAAGTCAAAGTCATGTTAAATCAGTTGTCAAATTTGTAAAATACAATAATATTATTATGTACAGTAATTTATTGTAAGTGTTGCTGAAATATAAATGTCGCTGTGGAGTGAAGCGTCATGCTGCGTTTCCAAATATACAACTTGACAGTCATAAAGATGCAAAAAATGACTTAATAAAATCACAATCTATACACTGTTTGGCTGTCTGCTGCTAAATGTGGTTTCTTGTGTAGGGAATCACCTGATAAATTCAGTGCAGATGATTTACAAATATTCTACAAATAGAAAGCAACACCATTTACAAGTTATAGCAAAGCCAGGAAAGAGAGAGTCATTTCAGACATTTTACTTTAAATAAATATTAAGTGAAATAAAAATAAATAAATAAACAAACAAACTAATTTTATCTCAACTATTTTCCAAGATAACATTTCTCATTTTCGATTAAAATATAATATTTAATATACTTATTATTATTAAAATATCTACTATATTGTTTAACTGATGTTAGGCATATATAAAAAAATATATAATAAAATTATTATTAAAATAAATACATTTAAAGACAAAAATTAAAATGAACATGAAAAAATAAAAATATGAACATCTTATATAAACATATAGTGTAGAGCCGTATTTTTTTTTTTTTTTTTTAAAGAAAATGCTGCCCAAAACTGCATTTATCTGATTAAAAGTACGGTAAAAACAGTGATATTGTGAGATATTATTCTTTTTTAAAATAATAGTTTTCTATTGTAATATATTGCAAAATATAATTTATTCATGTGGTGCAAAGCTGAATTTTCAGCATCATTAGTTCATACGAGTCATATTTTCTTCATATTTTTGTAGAAATTGTGGTGAATTTTCTTTGACAACATTTTTATTGATTTTACAGTCACTTCCATTTAATGCATTCTTGATGAATATTAAAATATTAATTTCTTTCATAAAAAAAAATCTTACTGACTTTTAAACTGTAGTATATATGTAAAAACTGAGAAGTACAGGAACAAAAAAAAAAAAAAGTCAATAAATGCGAACACTTCTGTCCTTTAATTGTGTGCTTTATTTGAAGTCAGTAAACTCCCATTTCCCGTTTCATCCAGCTACAGCTCCCGTTTTGATGTTGCTGAAAAAGTTGTGCACACATAAGGTAATGAAAGCGTTTCATGTCAAACATTATTTTCATTCATGCTACATTGTCTTTAATGCATAGTTCAGAGATGGAGTCAAAACAATATTCAACGTTCCCCTCAAGCATCAGCACAACACGATCCGTCGGCGTGGAGCTCGCATTGATAGTCGTATATATCGTACATGATCTCATTGTAAATCTACAGCCTAGCGGAGACTCCACCGGTACATCCGTGAGACCCTGATCCATAGAAAGCTCGTTCCTGAGTATGGCTGCCAAAGGTGTAGGATAAAAATGGATTACATGTCCTTTACGGTCACCCGCCTGTCGTATTGCTCAAATAAATAGAAGTACGTAGTACAAATGTGAGTCAGATTCTTCCTCATGTACAAACAACTTTCTGACGAGCACAAGTCCCAGTTCTGCCGATGCATATTTAATAACTCGATTGTAACGATCCGCGATCTCTCATGCCTTCGAGAATGAATCTGTTCATAACTAATATTCATTATTTACTTTCATCACAAGTCAGATGTTGTAACAAAATAATCATTTATGAAACATGAGCAGAACTAACCTAAAACATTCATTTAACTTGTGTTGCATAAATTAAGCCCAACTATTTTGTGCAGTTGTTGTGCAAACAATCCATTTAGCTCATATTCCATGTGCATTTCTAAATACATTTCTGTGTAAATCACACATAAAATCACTTCAAAATCAAAATTTGGTCTGAACAAAATTTCTGTGTATATGGTTCATAAAAGCATTTGAATTTACGAGGAAACATTCAAAATTTGTTCTGAACAAATTTACATGTAAATCATTTATAAAACAATTTGGATTTATGAGGAAACGTTCAAATTCAATTTAAACAAATTTCTGTGTGAATCAATTCGATTATGCATAGAAACAGTCAAAATTTGCTATGAACAAATTTCCATGTAAATAATTTATAAAATCATTTGGATTTATGAAGATAGTAATGTACATAGAAATGGATTTAAAATTAAGTCAGAACAAATTTCTGTGAAAATAATTCATAAAATCAATAAGAATTATGAAGAAACACATTTTAAAACTTCTGTTTAACACATTTCTATGTAAATCATACATAAAATCATGTGGATTTATAAAGAAATGTACACTGTAAACATTTGAAATTCATTATGAATTGAATGTAAACATTTAAAATTCATTATGAATTCATTTCTGTGTAAATTATTCATGAATTCATTTAGATTTACGAAGAAATGTACACAGAAACATTTACAATTCAGTGAATAAATGTCTATGTAATTAATTAATAAGATAATTTGGATTTATGAAGAAATGTGCACAGAAACACATCTGAAGCTCATTCAGAACAAATTTCTGTTACTTATATAATACAATTATTTGGTTCTATGAAGAAATGTACAAAGAAATGCGTTTAAAATGGATTCAGAACAATTTTTTGTGTAAATAATTGATTAAGTCATTTAATTTTTTATGAAGAAATGTACACAAACACATTTAAAATTTGTTCTGAACATATTTCTGATTAAAACATCCACAAAATCCTGTGGCCTTCTGAAGAAATATACACAGAAATGCATTTAAAACTCATTCAGAACAAAAATGGATTCAGAACACATTTTTGTGTAAATAATTAATAAATCATTTGATTTTATGAAGAAATGTACATAGAAATGGATTTAAATCCATTTCTATGTACATTTCTATGTAAATCATACATAAAATCACGTGGATTTATGAAGAAATAAAAGAAATTTACACAGAAAAACATTTAAAATGTGTTCTGAACATACTTCTGCTTAAATCTTCCACAAAATCATGTGGAGTTATGAAGACATATATACAGAAATGCATTTAAAACTCAGTCAGAACACATTTCTATGTAAATAATTTATAAAATTATTTGGCTCTGTGAAGAAATATACACAGAAATGCATTTAAAATTAATTCAGAACACATTTTTGTGTAAATAATTAATAAAATCATTAAGATTTATGAAGAAACGCATTTAAAAAAATCATTTTTAACACATTTCTCTGTAGATCATACATAAAATCATGTGAATTTATAAAGAAATTTACACAGAAACACATTTAAAATTTGTTCTGAACATATTTCTGCTAAAATCATCCACAAAAGCATGTGGCTTTATGAAGAAATATACACAGAAACACATTTTAAATTCATTCTAAATTAATTTCCTTGTAAATTATTCATGAATTCATTTGGATTCATGAAGAAATGTACACAGAAATGCATTTAAAACTCATTCAGAACAAATTCCTATGTAATAACTCATAAAAGCATTTGGATCTATGAAGAAATGTACGTAGAAATGCATCTCAAATTCATTCAGAACAAATTTTTGTGTAAATAATTTATAAAATCATGTGGGTTTATGAATAAATGTACACAGAAACACATTCAAAATTCATTCAGAACATATTTCTGTGTAAATCAACCATAAAATCAATTGAATTTATGAAGAAACATTAAAAATGATTTGTTCTGAACAAATTTCAACGTAAATCACGCAAGTTTGATCATGGAATTAAATCATTTGGAAGAAACACTTAAAATTCATTCTGATCAAATTTCTATGCAATTTGTTCATAAAAACCGCTTGGATTTGTGAAGAAACGTAGAGAAAGCCATTCAAAAATTTGTTCTGAACAAATTTGTGTGTCAATCATTCATAAAATCATTTGAATTTACAAAGAAATGTAGCCAGAAACATTCCAAATATTGTTTTGGAACAAATTTGTGTAAATTATTCCTAAAATCATCTTGATTTACAAAGAAATGTACACAGAAACACACTGAAATTCTCTGTTTAACAAACGAGGTTCTTTAAGTTCACAATAAACCGAAGTTGCTGAAACGGATAAATCATTCATCGTAATGTGAAAACAATCTCCCTTGAGTTACGAAAAGTCCTTATACAGTACTTCAAGCCTTATAAATCACCCCATGTCCTTTCCACCTCCCAAATCTGTTCATACATGACGGATGATCTCCTTAAAGTCTCAAAGGAGTAAAGTTATTACTGTTGCGTACGTTCCTCTTCACACTTTGTCGTACATGAGGAAAAAGGTTAATATCCCGTCGTCGTGAAATGATCCGAATGTATTCCTGAGAAAGGTAGTGGATAATGATGCATCTAGATGATTGTACAAAGGAAATAAGGCAAATAGAGATTGTCACGTAATTCACAGCGCCGCCTACAGGGCTTCGGTTCCGCTTCCTGCAAAACCGCTTTTGCGTCTTCAGAATTCAGAGAGACGTTAAAAATCAAGCCCGAGTCTAAAGTAGGCTGAGTATTTCTCGTCTACGTCCATCACGTCGCATGCACTCCCAAAGGTGAAAGTCGTATCAAAGTGGCGCATGCCTGGAAGCCCTAAAGTTCACTTGTCAAGCCCTTAAAAACACTAGCAAGTGCACGTCCACTGGATGAAAACTACACGAGTGCTAACGTTTCATCAGTTAGCACGAAGAACATGGCTCCTCGGGAAGGAGGCTCAATTCCCGCTTTTGTGCTTCTCGTGGTTAGTGTGGAGTTTTTTCGAAGGTCGGCGTCCTCATTCTCACTCACTCACTCTTCTCTCTGGTCCACTTGATCATGGTTTCTGGAGAGCGGTAGAGGAAGATGAGTTTGGCGTACAGGTCTTCCTCCAGGTCCAGTTCTCCCGTTTCTCGGACCAGGAAGATGTCGGTGCAGAGCTTGAGGATCCGGTCCACGTTAGGCAGCTCTTCGAACATGATGGTGTGCGAGATCCCGCTGAAGAACTCGCGCACGAACTTCCCGATAACCAGAACCACCGACATGTACAGACCCATGATCCTGTGCACACGCAGGTTTAACTTAGCACAATGCACATCATTTAAATACAGTTTAATCCTGTCGGAAAATCAATGTGCATTTGTTTCATAGGAATTTAAATTAGGATGCATAACATTATGACCATTTCTATGGAAGCTCGTTTCCACTATGGAATAAAAAAAGTCAATGCAACTTTTTTTCCTCACAATTCTGATTGAAAAAAAAAATCTGAATTGCAAGATATAAACTCTAAATTAAATTGCAATTAGTGCTGGGCAACGATTAATTGCAATTAATCGCATCCAAAATAAACGTTTTTGTGTACATAATATATGTGTGTGTACTGTGTATATTTATTATGTATGTATAAAGACACACGCAGAATATATTATGAAAATATTTACATGCATTCACATGTATATATTTTAGAGATGTCAAACGATTAATCACATCCAAAATACAAGTTTGAGTTTGCCTAATAAATGTGTGTGGACTGTGTGTAATTACTATGTATATATAAATACAAACACATTCATATATATATTTAAGAATTATTTACAAGTATATGTATTCATTATAATTTTTATATAATTTATATTATATATAAATAAAAAAAATTGTACATAACATATTTCTTTTAAATATATACATTAATTTGTGTGTATTTAAATATACATAATAATTACACACAGTACACACATATATATTGGGCAAACTCAAACTTTTGTTTTGTATATGATTAATTGCGATTAATCGTTTGACAGCCCTAATTTATATTATATATAAATATATTTAATATATATCGATATATATATTTTTTAAATATATACATGCATGTGTGTGTATTTATATATACATAAGAAATACACAAAGTACACACACATATTATGTACACAAAAACTTTTATTTTGGATGCTATTAATCGCAATTAATCGTTGCCCAGCACTAATTGCAAGACGTAATTATGAGATTCAGTACAGATTTAGAATTGCAAAAAAAAAATAAAAAAAAAAATCTCACACAATTAGACTTTTTTTTTTTTTTCATTTCTGAATTTATATTTCACAACTACGTGAAAAAAGTCAAAATTGTGAGATACATACTCAGGATTGCAAGGTAGAAACTTGCAATTACCTACTTTATTTTTTTAGTCCATGGCAGAAAAAAAGGGGGAAAAAATCAGTTTTCACCCCTCAGTGCTAATTAATATTGCAAGAATATACAGTGAACTAAGGTTAAAGATTGGTAAGTTCTTTTAATGTTATACTCATTATTGGTATTAAATACAGCAAAACAGTAATATTGTGAAATATTAGTACAATTTAAAATAACTGTTTTCTATGTGAATAGATGTTAAAATGTAATTTATTCCTGTGATCAAATCTGAATTTTTAGCATTTCTCTAGTCTTCAGTGTCACATGATCCTTCAGAAATCATTTTAATATGTTGATTTGCTGCATACATATTGCATAATATATTTTTTTGGAAACATATTTCTTTTTGATATGTAGAAAAAAAGAGCATATTTGAATCTTTTGTAACATTATAATGTCTTTACTGTCACTTTTGACCAATTGAATGTGTCCTTGCTGAATAAATGCAGTAATTTCTTTCAGAAATAAAATTATTAAATGTGTATCATAAAAAGATTTTCTATTTACATTTTGGTGCATTTAGCTTTTTTGAACTGAATTAAAAAAAAAAAAAATAATTAAAAAAAAAAAGCCCCACCCACAGTGAACTCTCATTGGTCAAAAATCCACCTCCTTTTAATTATATATGTAACATTAAACATGCTCTGATTGGCTGCACAGTTTTGTTCCATTAGAAAGGACAAAAAAATAACTTCAGATTATAATGTGTCATATCACTCACCCATAACCAGCCAGAAAGCCCAGACTGGGTGGACTGACTTGGTCACTGAAGATGTAGAACTCCAGACCAGGGTTGCTTGCATCCCTGGCCGCAGGTAACGGCCCTGCTTCTGTCTGATTCACGATCCACCACTCCTGAATGCCCTCTGTGCTATTTGTGCTGGATTTATGTAGAGACAGTGTGATGTTCATGTATTCTTTCTCTAAGGGAGCAAGAGTGAAGAGAAACAGGCGTGTTGATGGTGGCTGTAGAAACGCACAGGAAATGTAGCAAAGGCATAGATACCGTATGCTTTATGGAGAGCTAGTGTGTTACCATTTTTGTAGAGCTGCTCAATAGGCCTGGCATTGGAGTCGCTTGGTGCTCTGATGTATCTTGGAAAAATGCCTTCGATGAGCCTTAAAAAAAAAAAAACACTATTATAATTTATCTTTAAGCCGAATGTCTTTTTAGTGGTAAAAAGGTAAAGAGAAATATGCATGTGTTTGAGGCACTTAGTAGCTTAAACTCACACTAGCTTTTCATTTCCATCTTTGTTGTCATCCCTCAGTAGTTGCATTAGCTGTTGTCTGGTTTCATTTTTCAGGTCAATATAGTGTTTCCCTATTGCAGTTTCAGCTTTGGCACCTAAACTGAGGTTTCTAATGGACAAATACAGCAATACAAACCAAAGAGAAATGAATTCATTAACTTGGTATCAAGTCATCAGTTTTTGTCGTTAACATTTTTGTCCTTATCAGAGTGGCACAAAATCATATCACCTTTGTCATTACATGTAGTACAAATTCTCATTAAATGATACCAGGGTGAATATCTTATGAAAGATGTCTGGGTCATATTTTGTAAATTCCAATTGTTTTTTTTTATCTTTTTGCATTTGTGGGATTAAAGATTATTTGTGACCCTGGACCACAAAACCAGTCATAAGTGTAAATTTCTCAAAATTGGGATTTATACATCATCTGAAAGCTGAATAAATAAGCTTCCCGTTGTAAGGACAATATTTGGCCGAGATACAACTCTTTGAAAATCCGGAATCTGAGGGTGCAAAAAAATCAAAATACTTAGAAAATCACCTTTAAAGTTGTCCAAATGAAGTTCATAGCGATGCATATTACTAATCAAAAATTAAGTTTCGACATATTTAAGGTGAGAAATTTACAAAATATCTACATGGAACATGATCTTTACATAACATCCTAATGATTTTTGTCGTAAAAGGAAAATCGATTAATTTGACCCATCCGATGTATTTTTGGCTATTGCCACAATTATACCCGTGCAACATAAGACTGTTTTAGTGCTCCAGGGTCACATTTATATCATGACTGAAATTTATAAAAAATCTAAAACATTTTGTCTGTAAATTGTATTAAATCATTTGAATTTCATTTAAACCAACATTATATTTATTTAAATAATATACTTACATACAGTTGAAGTCAAACGTTTACATACACCTTGCAGAATCTGCAAAATGTTAATTATTTTACCAAAATAAGAGGGATCATACAAAACACATTATTTTTTATTTAGTACTGACCTGAATAAGATATTTCACATAAAGGATGAGAAAATAATAGTTGAATTTATAAAAATGACCCAGCTGGAAAGTTTACATACGCTTGACTCGTAATACTGTGTTGTTACCTGAATGATCCACAGCTGTTTGTTTTTTTTTGTTTAGTGATAGTTGTTCATGAAACCCTTATTTTTCCTGACCGGTTAAACTGCCCGCTGTTCTTCAGAAAAATCCTTCAGGTCCCACAAATTATTTGTTTTTTCAGCATTTTTGTGTATTTGAACCCTTTCAAACAATGACTGTATGATTTTGAGATCCATCTTTTCACACTGAGGACAACTGAGGGAATCATACGCAACTATTAAAGAAAGGATCAAACACTCGCTGATGCTTCAGAAGGAAACACAATGCATATGCAACTTCTGAAATTGAAAATCAGGGTAAATTGAACTTATTTTGTCTTCTGGGAAACATGTAAGTATTCTCTGTAGCTTCCGTAGGGCAGGACTAAATTAAAAAAAAAAAAGACATTTAGGCAAAATCAGAAAAATGTACACGTCTTTATTCTGTGCAAAAGTTTTCACCCCCAGCTCTTAATGCACTGTGTTTTGTTCTGAAGCATCAGTGAGTGTTTGAATCTTCTGTAATAGTTGCATATGAGTCCCTCAGTTGTCCTCAGTGTGAAAAGATGGATCTCAAAATCATACAGTCATTGTTGGAAAAGGTTCAAATACACAAAAATGCTGAAAAACCATTTATGTGACCTGAAGGATTTTTCTGAAGAACAGCGGGCAGTTTAACTGTTCAGGACAAACAAGAGACTCATGAACAACTATCACTAAACAAAAAAACACAACTGTGGATCATTCAGGTAACAACGCAGTATTAAGAATCAAGTGTCTGTACACTTTTGAACATCTGTATAAATTCAACTCTTATTTTCTCTTGTGAACTGCATGTAAACTTCTTTCATGTAAAATGTCTTATTCTGGTCAGTACTAAACAAAAATAACATGCATTTTGTATGATCCCTATTATTTTTGTAAAATAATTAACATTTTGCAGACTCTGCAATGTGTATGTAAATGTTTTCAACTGTAAAAAATATTCATATTATAAAAAATATTTTATCTTGTAAAAATAGAATAAAATTGTTAGATTTCAAAATTAAAATCTAATCCTTTTTTTTTTTTTCTTACAAATTTACCCATCAGCCACCAAGAGACCAGGTACTTCTTATCACTCTGAACTTTACAGTACCTCTGTATGGACCAGGTGAAGGTGAGAGGAAACTTGTCCTTTGTCTCACTCAGCATTTTAATGAGGTTCTGCTTGCTCGGGGGGCTGATGGTCCAGAGTGAGTTGGAACTTCCTTCTAGTTCTGCTACTGTCAAATCCTCCGGAAAATAAGACTCCAGGAACTGCATGGCATTCTGCAGGAGACACAAGCACACAATCAGGGATGCACAATTTACCAGTATCAGGCAATATTAGCTTGTTGTCTGATCAGCACTGGTTTGACAATAAAGCACATACTGTATATATAAAATAGCCTATTTCAAGTTTCAAAAGTAGTGATATTTCTTAAATGCTATTTGTTTTACTGCAAGAAAATGTGTTAAATTAGCAGGCAAATAATGCCACAAAATCCAAATAGTCCTAATACAACTTTCATTTTATCTACGCAAAATATAATTTCTTATTTTTTATTTTTATTTTGATTACGCAATGAAAATAATATAGGTCATTATTAATTGGCTATCTGAAATCAATTCTATATATCAGTACGTTACTGGAAAACATGGTCATGTCACAAAGTACAAAGGAGCTAACAGACACTTAGTTCCTTACTGCATTTGCGCTGTATATTTTTAAAAACTTGGCAAAATCAGCGGAGGAGGTGTTTTTTAGATGATTCTGCTGGGCGCTCATTGTGAAGATCGGCTGAAAACAGAATAAAACAAACATAAGAACAAGATACTGAAGTCTGAAATTAAAAGTCAGTGATCCAGTGTTGTTATTTCAACTAAAACTGTTGAAAAGCATTGCTGGTAATTGAAATAAAAGTTGAATTAGATATAAATATTTGATGAAAATTAGAAATGTTGCCTTGGGAACTAACTGAAATAAGTTTAAGCTACTACGCTAACATAACAAAAACTGAAATAAAAAACAATTAAATAAATTAAAAACAATGCAAAAACAAACAAAAAAAAAGACATATAATTTCTAAAGTTTAAACTAAAATAAAAAATGAAAACCAAAAAAAAAAAAAAAAAATTAAATTATAGTTAATAAAATAAAAATAAAATAATAAACAGAAAAGCACTGCAAAAAAAACAATAAATAATAAAACTGACCTAATTTAAAATTACTAAAATTTAAAATATTATAACAAATAATATTAGACAATAATGAAAAAAAAAAGACAAAAACAAAAAATTAAAGTAAAATGCAAACTAAAAACGTAAAAATCAAAGCTTATTCAAAATATTAATAAGCACTGTAACAGTATATGAATAATACTAAAATAATACCTCAGTATGAACTCAAAAATTTCACATCAAGCCATCTGAAATGCTTTCCACATTTATTTTATAGCTTTATAATCTTACTGGATGACTCATTTGTCTTGTTAGGAGAAACGCCTGAGACTAAATTGATAGCAATTTACTTAAAGTAGAAACTGGCAGAGATCTGAAATGACCATGCAAATAAACATCACACTGTCTTTAATGTGACGTGCACCTGAAGTCCTCCCAGCGTTAGCGTGACGGACACGTCCAGCGGTGTGTTGACCACTCCCGCCACAGATTTGATCAGAGACATGAAGAGCAGCGGGAACCAAACGATGCAGATCAGGAGCATCACGATCATGCCGCCCATTCCATACTTCACAACCTTCTTTTTCTTCTGCCCGCGTGGCTGAGGGTAACGCTGTGACACGACAAACACAAATGCTTAGCATGCCGTCTTAGGAGAAAGCTAGCTTTTTAAGTGTTATTTCTCGCCTTTTAGTGTTATTTCTTACCTTCTCTGACTCCCTCCAGCATTTGAGGATGAAGATGTGTGCGTAGATGTCCTCCACACAGATCCAGCTAGATAAGCTGAGTGTCGTGTCTGTCCAAACCCAGTCCATCACCGCACGCAACTCCGTCAGGAACGGGATCAGACGGAACCTGGTATATATCAGATGATATTCAGAAATTTTAATTATCAGCATTGGCCGATAAGTTTTTAAGCTTGGTTCATGTATCAGAAGCATGACTTTTATTTTGACAGTAATTAAGAACTAAATTTTTACAGTAAGTGGGACTTGTATTTTGACAGGATCTGAGCTCCCACTGTCTGTCTACATTAGTTTACATTAGTTTCTGTGTAATCAATTATTAGATTTATTAATTGATTAACATATTCTGTGTTATTCCACAATAATAAAGACACAAATTACATGCAACAATGCAACATCAGCCTATATACTGCTGTTCAACACATTTCTTACCCCTGGAAGAGGAAGAGGTTGACGTAGTTGTAGCTCTTGGTGAGGAAGTTTCCCAGTATGCGAGTCGGATACCCGCAGCGGATCTGATACGCCGACAGGCCGAAGTAAATGCATTTCACAAAGTACCACAGCTGAGCGATAGTGTTTTGACTGAAGCGCCTGCACAGAGGAGATCAAACACATGTCAGGACATTGACGGCATTTCTTCCTTTCAACAGGCAGTTGAGATAAAGCTGAGGTGCATCAGCATCTTTGCATCATTGAGGATGCTGAATTAAAAACATTTCAGAATTGCAAAGACAAAAAATATCCTAATCAGTATCCTTAATCAGTTTTTTGTCTGGTAATATTTAGGGCACTAATGAAATCCATTTTATTTTTCCCAAATTCCATTTATATATATTTTTTTATTCTGTTTTAATGCTTCAATTAAATTGTATTAACCAAAAAGCATGTCTAATTCATTTAAACAGTTTATTAAAATTGTTATTACAATTCCATGCTTGCGTTTTCATTTTTATGGATTCTCTTTTAATTTTTTTTTATTTAATTTAATTGTAATATTAAAAAAGCATGCCTGTCAATTGAATTTATAAAACTTTAATTAAATAATTAAATAAATAATTAAATATCAAATACTTCTTGCAATTTCCCCATGAAATGTTTTATTTTTGTCTAAAATTTCTGTGTTCTAAAATTCTTTCTTTTTTTCTGGATTTATTATTTATTACAAACCTATTAACAAAAACAGTGGTAATCACATAACAGCATAAATTAACAATTTAATACTTTTAAATTGAATCAAGTGCCAATAACAATTTGTATTTTATTTTATTTTAACTTTAACAGACCAAATTTAATCAAATAATTTTATTTTAATCAAACAGACAGTGCATGCATAATTATTATGCAAGTTGGTATTCTGATCATATCTTTTCCAAGCCCATTTTACCAATTCCAAACCACATCAATCTTAATAACTAATATTCTTTTTTTTTTTTTTTAAATCAATTTTGACCTTTCAGTCTCAAGTTACTCTCATTTTTGGCTCATTTTATCTGTAAAAGAAAACCTGGAGTTTTTCACTTCCAGCCTTTATGGACAGTTATATATCACATGATTAAACACAGAATTAATAGCAGTTCTTAAGATTATTGTGGTTTGGAATTGGTACAATGTGCATGGAAAAAAATATGATCAGAATACCTACGTGCATAATAATCAGGCATGCACTGTAAAGGATTAATGAGTAAATAATAAAAATAGAACATGTCAATCCTGAACTAATCATTTTAATTTAAATTCAAATTGCAGTTCTGTATTCTGTTTGCTACCTCAACTCAATTTGAGAAAGTTCTTTTCAGGAGTGCAATTCCCAGCATTCCTTTACCTCTCTGTGATTCCTGGTAGGATGAAAAACATCCAGAAATGGATGCCAAACACCAGGATGACCTGGAAAATCACTTTTCCCATCACCGTCTTGCGGAGGTACAGAGCGCGATCCACCACCATCGTGCCAAACTGGATGAGCACCATGACGAGGAACGGCCCGGGAACCTGGTCTTCTGACAGTGAGGATGTGATATCAGCACCTCCCTGATGTTTCTGTGAGCCGGATAAAACACGCATCAACACACAGCCACAATATGCAATCTGAATTTAGATTTGAAACCTTGTTGTCTACTGGAATGCATCACATGTCTAATTTTAAAGAAAATTATTTTTCATTTTTGTCACTCTTTAGAATATCAGATTTACCCCAAATGCCCAGAATCCAAAGACAATGATGATGAAATCAACAGTGTCTGCTAGAAACATCAAGACGTAAACATCCGTCACGGCGTTGTACTCGGGATGGATCAGGTTATAGAAGAACTGACGGATGGGCTGATAGAACTCAACCAATCTGAAGAGAGAAGATAAACAGAGACTGAGGAGAAAGACTAATAAAATATATTAAAGATATTAAGATGAAGAATGAAAGCGTGCACATCAATCACCCAAAAAAGTTTGCATGAAATGGCATTCATAACCTATTTTACTTCCATTATCTGAAGGACGGGACTTGAATTTATCTATCATCCTATTGACTGGAACATTTAAAATGTGTTGAAATCTGTTTTATTTTTCCAAAATTCCATTTTTATTGTTTCTGGATTCTATTTTAATAGCACATTCTTATTACTGTCTAAATAAAAGTCTTATGCACTAAAAAAATAAAAATCTCAGTTATTGTCAAAATAAAAGTCACACTTCTGATGCATAAGTTAAACACAACTTATTGGCCAGTGCTGATAATTTAATGTATAACAAAACTTTAACAGCTTATTCTTTTACATTTTTATATAATTTGCATTAAATTAAAACACACACACATATTGTGATTTGATTGTTTTCCTAAAGACACTTACTTTTTGATCACATAAACCTTTACTTTAATGAGCTGCTCTCGGATCTTCTCCATAATCATTTCTTTCCGGCTCTTCTGCGGTACTTCCGGCTCTGTGGTGCTGTTTTCTCTACGAATGCTGTTCTTTGTGCTTGTGCTGCCTGTGAAACGAACCAGCAAGACAAAAACAAGACAAAACAGCCAAGAAAAAAAGTTCACTTCACTACCAATGCATGAGTTTGTCTACGCATGTGAATTTGAGAAGAAAAACAAAGGCCTGGGATGTTTGGATTACGACTTCTCACCGCGTTTGGAGCGTACAGATGAGCGGCGGGACAGGTAAGATCCGCTGGTGCTCTGTCGCTGCAGGTAAGGTCGATGCTCAGGGTAACGCATTTGCACGTGCACCTGGGACGTGTCCACGGACATGCCGAGGTTCACGGACTTGAGCGAGTACGCTGGAGAACTCTTCCTGTCTTCCTCAGGGGGAATCGACACTGACATCTTCCCCTCGTCCACAGACTCGTCCTGATGAAGACACTCATCCTTACGGGACGTTTTAGGGTCGTCTTCATCCCAGAGACCGTGACACTGAGCCCGAGAGAGAGGGAGAGCAGGTGCATTAATAAAGGAAAACAAACTTTAAGGTATCACAAGATTGGAAATGGGAAACTGTGCTTCATGCAAGACCCATTTATTGCCTGTTTAATCAAAGCTGTAAAGTAAATAAAAGGCACTTTCTGCAAACAGGATAAAAATTGATGTACCATTACTTAAGCAATAAAAAAAAATCAGGGCTTTAAACTGGATTCTGCAGGGTTGCAAAAATAATCGCAAACTTCATAAAATAAATCTAAAAAGCTCATTTAATATTTAATAAACACTTTCTGAAGGCTTGTTGGATTGCATTTTACACCTATCTTTACAAGCAAGCTGTATTATTTCATAAAATTACACTTCGGCATGACATCACACACTTTTTTTCATCCAGGGTAGTAATATCACAAAAATGGTGCAAAATATAAAACCTAAATTTTTTTGGAATATAACACAATACACAAATAATATAATATAAAATATAAGAATTATTATTATTATCATTCTTATATTTATGAATATTTTTAAAATATTTTTATTATTTTTATTATGTTAATGTTTTTGTCTTATTTTCACTGTAATGTGCACTCATGAATCTTTCACAGTTAGGAACATTTATTAACTGTAGAAGTAAATCAGATCCATTTTTAATCTTTTCTCACATACACTCACTTTTTGAACAGGTAAACTTTTGCTTTTACTTTTAAGAATTAAAACAGACTTGATTTACTTCTATAGTTACTAAATGTTCCTATTGTGAAAGATGTGTCAGGCATATTATAGTAAAAATAAATAAAACTGTATGTCAAAAAATGTATAATTCCCTCCTCTCCAAGTCTTGGATTCGTCTTGATTTTGCAATACTTTTTTTTTTTACAGGCACCGTTTTTTTTGGTCAAGTACCCTGGTGAATAGTGCTATGTCATGCTGAAGCTTTCTACTTTACTGATTTTATAAAATAAACTGAAACCTGGAGAGGAGAGAAACCTTAAACGCTAGAAATTGATTTTAAAATCCATTTTATGGTTTTCAAAGCTCTCAGCAGTCTAGTGGCTTCGTTTAGATTTCTTAATGTTTGATGAATTATGTTTGCAGCCAAATCTTGGCTCTAAGCTGTTAAACATCTCAAAACTAAAGTAAAAAACAAGCAGCTACCTGAGCTACCTGTGCCCTTTAGCAAGAAAATTTAGCTTAATTTAATAAAACTACAGAAGTTACTGATTTCCTCATTTTAATTTTGTTATTTGATTAACAGACATCACAGCATCTGGTTATTAGGATATTTTGGCTGCGGTTACTTTAAAAGCTGCCACTGCTGAACTTGATGCAGATCTGACACTGCTTTAAATGTGACTCATAAATAATAAATACTTACATTTTTTTTTTGCAACTTCATGTCTTAACAGACGACATAACTACGATATTGCATACTAATTTAGACACCACTTATATATACACACATTATTTTAAACAAAGTGCCATTATGCTTTACTGACAAGCTTTATTAGTGCTACTACATTTACATCATGCACCACTATTATGTGGCAAATGAGAGTGCGAACCTTTAGTATGGATCGGTGGAAAAACAGCGCCAGCAGCTGAACCAGGTCATAGTGCACGTATCCTTCTTTCTTCTCCGTGCCAATGATGTTGGGCGGATGGTACGGCTTCCCCTTGTTGACTTCCACGTTCTGGTTGAATGGGAAAAAGCTGAACTGGAAGAAGTATTTGATGACGATGGTGACCTGGAGGAAATAAAAACACATTTAGGAATTATTATACATACATGGATCCTCTGCAGTGAATAAGTGCCGTCAGAATGAGAGTCTAAACAGCTGATAAAGAATTCATTTCTACAGCTTTTACCAAAAACAAACCCTGACCTCTGTGTACACGATGGCCGTCATCCAGAAACGCTTGCTGGGCCGAGGAACGGAGAGCATCGCCCACAGGAAGATGAGGATGGGCAGCACCAGCGTCGCCATGTTAGCCGAGATCATGTGGTTGAGGATGATGACCAGGTAACAGACCATCTCAGAGTGCGCCACCAGCAGGTTATAGAGAGCATAACAAAGCTGGAGTCCAAGCGGCTGCGATTTATAGAAACGCTCAGAGTTTTCCAGCTCCTCATCGTAGAACATTCTGGAAAAGGATCACATGAAATGACCGTATGTGGGCACTCTCATACCTACAACTCACACTTCTATTGTGCTCCAGTTTGGCTGGTGATGAGAATATATAATGTATAATGCATATTTGAGTATTAACGATGTTGTTATTGTTAAGTAAAACTAAAAATGAAACTAAAATTATTAAAAACATTTTGGTTAAATAAAATAAAAATGATATTAAATCTAATTATTAAAATAATATTTAAAATAATACATTAAATGAACAATTTAAGACATGAATATAGATAAAACTATTAGATGAAAAACAAAATATAAAACATAAAATCTAATTATTAAAATAATAATTTAAATAATATATTAAATGAAAAATTAAAGATATAAAAAAATGACATAAAACTATTAGATGAAAAACATAAAATATAAAATAAAATAAAACTGATATAAAATCAAATTATTAAAATAATATTTTAAATAATATATTAAAATGAAAAATTAAAGATATAAAAAACTGATAAAACTATTAGATGAAAAACAAACTGAACGAAGAAGTTGAAAAGTTGCCTTGACAAGTAAATGAAATACATTTAAGCTAAAACACTAAAATTACTAACTAAAATAAAACTACATCTAAAGCTTGAACTAAAATAAATTACAAACACTTTGATATTTTTCAAAAACAAAAACGGATAAAAATGGCAATAGCCCGTAACAAAACTATAATTTAATAACTATAATTAACTATAATTATTAACTATAATTTCCTTTGAAAAATAAAGACAACAACAGAATGTGCTGCTAGTCTCCTTTTAAACTGAAAATGATAAAAAATGACACAAAATAAATCACAAAAACACTTTATCACAAAAAATAAAAATTCAAAATAAATGACAACTATTTAGGATGATTAATACTAATAAAACTAATAAAAACTAATAAAAAATGACAAAGGCACATAAAATGAATATTAATAAAAATTAAATATAATAAATAATCAAATTACTGAGATAAAGCTAAAACTAGAGCTTAAATAAAAATGAATTCTAATTATTTACATTAATGTTTAAATATTATTTTAAGAAAATAACAAAATTGCTAACAGATAAAACTAAAACTTAAATGAATTACAAAATATTTTAGAAACAAACAAAATGCCACAAAAGCACATAAAATTATTAAAAATTAAACTAAAATGAAAACAAAATATCTAAAAATAAAAAGCTCATTCAAAATATTAATAAAGACTATAAAAGTATATAAATAATAGTAAAACAACACCATTTTGTTGCAAGATATTATGTCAGTATTGATTTTTTTTATTTTGTTTTTTTTTTACCACACTGACATCACAGACCCCTCTGAATAAGCTGTAATGTAATCAATTCAAACTCTATGTGAAACTACCCACTTGTTGAGCAGCAGTTCGCTGGCGGTCAGATCGGTGGTCATTGAGGGCAGCAGAGGGTCGTCCAGATCGGATTTGCTGTCGGGCGTCATCAGCATCAGACGTTTGTCGCTGTCACTTTCATCCGAGCTCACAGACAGACGGTCGAAGCTCACTGCTTTGCTGTAGCTGGGCGGCACGTCAGCGTCCGAGGTGTTGGGGGCGTCTGTGTCCGGGGTGAAAAGCTGCCCGCTGACCACGTCCGTTTGCACATTCTCTGGTCCTGATGATTCACCTTCATCCTGTCGGATCGCCTGCTCGCCCTCCTCATCTTCAGTAACGCACTGTGCTTCCTCTTGATGCTCCTCAAATTCCAGCTGAGGAACCTGAACATCTTCAACTGCTTCCTCTGGATCCACCAGATCCCATTGGATTTCCTCTTCCACTTCTTCTGTCACTTCCTCCACCGGCTCATCCGTCACTTCTTGTGTCTCTTCCTCCGCCAGCTCATCAGTCACTTCCGGTGTCACTTCCTCTGGCAGCTCATTCGTCGCTTCCTGTTTCACTTCTTCCTCTTTTATTTCCTCATGATCCGTTCCTTCAGGTGTGTCTTCAACAATCTCCGCGGTTTCTTTCTTTTTTACATCCACCTGTTCTTTCTCGTCCTCGACCTCGTCTATGGTGTCGCTGGTTCCTTGCCGAGAGAAAAGTGTGACGCACTGAGTAGCTTCACTGAAAGCAAAACCACAAAAACAACACAAACAGGAAACAGCACATTATTACAATCACTGTAAACACATCAATCTATGAACAGTAGAACATCTTTAGAAGACATTTTGACATCGAACACTAGCTTTGAATAAAACAACTACCTGCAGTGCTCTATACAAAAAAATACACAAATATATTTGTAGAAATAGCTAACAATATGCCAAAAATCATTAGGATATTAAGTAAAAATCATGTTCCATGAAGATATTTTGTAAATTTCCTACCTTAAATAGATCAAAACTTAATTTTTGATTAGTAATATGCATTGCTAAGAACTTCATCTGAACAACTTTAAAGGCGATTTAGTCAGTATTTTGATGTTTTTGCACCCTCAGATTCCAGATTTTCAAATATTGACCTATCCTAACAAACCATACATCAATGGAAACCTTATTTATTTGGCTTTCAGATGATGTATGAATCTCAGTTTCAAAGAATTGATCCTTATGACTGATTTTGTGGTCCAGGGTCACAAATAGAAACTTTAATATTTACTTATACTTATCACTGAAATATCATCCTTTTTTAAGGATTTTATTAATTTCTAGAGGCTAATCGGTGTCTGATATATTCAAAATATCCAAAATGTAAAACTAATGATTTTAGTTATACTACAATAATAAAAACATGCATCATATATATTTTGTTATTAATAATATCAATATTAAATTGCATTAATTTTAATGATACATTTAATTATTTTTCAAATAAAATATTAATTATAATTATAAAATATTAAATAATGTAGTATTATCATCAATAACAACAATAATAATAATAGTAATTTCAACTATTGTTTTTAAAATTAATAAATTAAACATTCATACGAAGAGATGTTTAAAAACTGTTAGGTTTAGGTTAGGTTATAAATAAATAAATAAATAAATAAAAATTAGATTTAAAAATTAGATTTTAAATAAAAAAGTTATACTAAATTTAATATTTATTTATTTATTTATTCTCTAAGTCATTTAGCATTCTATTTTAGGCTTTGCATTTATCATGGTAAACCTGTTTACATTTAAAAAAAAAAAATGCTGAAATCAATACCAAAAAACAAAAAACAGAGCCTGATGGGAGTGTGGGAGGCGAGGATAAATGTGATGAAGATGATTATGAGTTCAGCACCTGGACATGACGCTGCTTCCACTGTCCGCAGAAGAGTTGGACATGTCCAAACCGTACATTTTGCGTAGTTTGGGACGAGCGCGTTCGCTGGTTTTGGGAATATTCTGAGGCATGTCGTCCAAGTCATCCAAGGTGGACTGACGGGAAAACAGCATGGTGGCTTCGGTGTATGCGCTGATGGATGGACAGATAAAATGAGTGGAAATGAAAAAGTTGACAAGAAATGATGAAGAAAAATAATGATGTTGCCTTTTGTCTCCTGGTTCTCAAATGTTACTGTGAAGCAAAAAAACTTACCTGTCATGAAAATGTTACATTGTCAAAAAAAGAAAAAACTGACAAATTCTAGGGTGAAATACAACTTGAGAGACACATACATTTCATTCACCCTACGATAATATAAGTCAAAGATAAAGACCTGGAGATGCTGTCTCTAGAAGCGAAGGAATCCAAACTGTGTCCGGCCCGTCTGCGGCGCTCTCTGTTTGAGCACGAGTCCTCCTCACTGATCCGGTCCAGTCCAGATTCACGAGATCCGTTCAGTTTCATCTGCTTCTGGTAGTACACGTGGATGCTTTCGCGGGACGGCACGTTTCCCTGCAGGACAACCAATACAGTGGAGCAGTTATAGACCCGACATCAGGTAAACTAAACTTACTGTCATAATAATATAGAAATATATAAACAATGCAGAACCTTTTTAACTTCTCTGGTCAGCATGCAGCGTTCAATGCGCAGAACGGTGGAGATGTCAATGTATTCCCTGCAGACTGAGTTCAGCCACTTGGTGATGCTCTCAATGGTGGTCAGAAATAACACCCAGGTGAACTTAATAATGTTGAAGACCCTCTTAAAGATGTTGTCTACAGGAAGTGGAAAGGTTAGTTTCAGTTTTGAGGTCTGTCTAAAGCTTACAGGTAAACAGATAAAACGAATGCGTTCCATGAACACACCTGGTCCCTCCGTTTTGTCTTCCTCTGAACTCTGACGGTCTTCCTCACCGATCTCTATCGCCACATGACCTAGGAAGTTGTTTACCCATTAGACCGACAATATTAGCCACGGTTTTTCAATTGAATTGCCCGTTTAGGCCATGAAATAAAAAATAAGAAAGTTAACTGTGACTTCCTGTATGACAGTTCGGACTTTTTCACAACTGCAAGTTTATATCTCGCAATTCTTTTTTCAGAAATCTAATTTTATATCTCACAACTGTGTTTTTGCCATGGAATAAAAAATAATTGATAAAAAATTTAAAATGATCATGTCACAATTCTGACTTTTTAAAACACAATTCTGCTTTTATTTTCTAATTCCTGAGAAAAAAAGTCCAAATTGTGATATACATATAGTCGCATTTATTAAGTTGTTACTAACTATTAAGCTATTATATCACAATTCTGACTTTGTTCTCACAATTCTGACTGTGTATATTTCACAATTCTGATTTAAATATCAATTCTGTGTTTATATCTCACATTTCTGAGAAAAAAATCCAAACTGTGAGATATAAACCTAGAATTGAGAGGGGAAAAGTCTGAATTGTGAGATACAAAGTCACAATTATCTTTTTATTGTTGACAGAAACAAGCTTCCATAATTTTCAGATGTTAAAGTCTGCCGTACCTTCTTTCTTATCTTTTTTACGTCTGCGGCCGTATCGCTTCCAGAAATGACGTCTCCCTTTGCCTCTTTCTTTCAGGGCTGCTTTAGATTCAGCGATCCAGGTGTGGTAAACAAACTACGAACATCAATATGAATTTATTTATTAATTAAATATTTAAATACAGCATTGCACAAGGATGTCAACACATAAACGTGTCACACATTCAGCCATTTCAGGAAGCCAGTTGAAATTTAACTTGTGATTCAAATTTGCATTTGACAAACACACACTGAATTTTTCTTTCAGACCATGAATTTGTATTTTAATCCCTGAAGAGGCTGAATTTGATTTAGAAACTGGATAAACAAACACAGAATACCCACAATGAATACAAACAACTGTTTTCCATCCAAATTTTTCAAATCTTTGAAAGCCATTTGCATTTTTGATATGTATATACGTATATACTGACATGTATTTATTCATTTATTCAGTTGTTTGAATCCAGGTTACATAAGAAAATGGAAAGACAGTAAATGAATTTTGCTCCACTAATATCTGAATGATTCATGAATGCTTAGTGTAAAATGGTTTGGTATTTTTCTGTTTATAGTGGGGCAAAACACAACATTTACTAGCAAATAACAACCTTTAAAGTAAATAAACAGAAAAGAGACAATAAAATGACTTGGAGAAAATAAAAGTACCTTCCCAAAAAACACCACATGAAACAATGAACAACATCCCCAAAATCATTTCCATTCCATGCATCCTTGAAAGAGTTATTTTTCACTTTTTCATATTTTCATAAATATTTGAATTGGAAGAACATGGAATGGAAATCTCCACCATCAACAAACACAGAGATGGAAACACAGATGACACATTCTCCGCGGTGGTACCTTGGCCGCCCTTATTAAATACTGCAGAACTGTTTTGGGCAGTTTAATGACTGATCTGGGTAAAGCCACGAGGGCCGAAGCAAACTTTCTGATCGCTCGCTGAGAGGAGAAAAATCAGGAGAAAGTCACAGCATCAGTGTCCTGAAGCCCTTTAAACAGTTCCAACACTTTACAACACAACACATGAACAATAATGCATAGGTTTCTCACTAAACTCAGGCGTAACAGATGCTTTGGGAATTTTCTGGGAATAGGGTTCGTACGTAATAGATCTCACTTAACAAACAATGTCTAATCTTTAAATTCTAAAAAATGTTTTCAAAATTATTGCTAGAGACTTCCTAATTATTTATATTTACATATACTTTTGTTTTGTATAAATGTTTTGTATTAATTGTTTGATGTTTTCTACTGTTAATTTTAAAAAATCAGAAAAAAAACAATTGCGAACCTGCTCCGAAGTCCTGATCTGAATCAAATGATTCACAGACCCGCTCCGATGTTCTGATCTAAATCAAATGATTTGTGATATGCTCTCCGAAGTCCCAAACTGAATCAAATGATTCACAATCCCACTCCGATGTTCTGATCTAAATCAAATGATTCGTGAGCCCGCTCCGAATACTTGATCTGAATCAAATAATTTGTGATATGCGCCCCGAAGTCCCAAACTGAAT
The DNA here is from genome assembly GCA_012976165.1 of Labeo catla. Classification (NCBI taxonomy): domain Eukaryota; kingdom Metazoa; phylum Chordata; class Actinopteri; order Cypriniformes; family Cyprinidae; genus Labeo; species Labeo catla. The sequence continues at coordinate 415,356 of VONZ01000456.1, forward strand.
CAAATGATTCACGAAACCGCTCGATGTTACAATCTAAATCAAATGGTTCGAGAGTCTGCTTCGAATTCCTGATCTGAATCAAAAGATTCACAATATGCACTCCGAAGTCCCGAACTGAATCAAATGATTCGCGAAACCCACTCTGAAGTCCCAAACTGAATCAAATGATTCACGGACCCGCTCCGAAGTACTTCAAGCACTTTAAGCGCCTTGTACGAACCCTGTAGGAAGCAACACGGGTGCTTCTGAAGAAAGTTTATTTGTTAATCTCTCAATCATGGTATAGCATTTTTTTTTAATGTTTTGATCATAAAACTAAGCATTTAAATCATCATACTAAGACACATTCTTGGAAGATATAGGGTGACAACTGATATTTATATAATTTTTTTAAAGTAGTCTTCTACACTTCTACACGGTTATAAAGATTGCATTGTTTTACATTACAAGCTATCAAAATTTCAGACTCTATGATCAAATTAAATATCACCATCTGCACTAAATTGCATATATACACACAAACACACACACACACACACTCACACACACACATATATATATATATATATATATAGCAGTGGTTTACTCACCTGGAAGGCTGATCTCTTGGGCAGTTCTTCATCTTTTTTCTCCTCGTCTTCCTCCTCCTCTTCACTGTCAGTTTCAAACAGGTAATAATCACCACTTCTAACCACTGAGAGAGGAATGAAGGAGAGCGTTTAGCAAGAAAAATAATATAAAATTAGCAAACAGGAGAATAACATTTTTGATGATCAAATCATTGTACAGCCATATAACACCACCTGAAAAAATACGAATGCATCTCTTGAACAAACTTACCTGAATCTCTAAATCTAAAACCGTAGTCAAACTTAGTTTATAACGCACAACAGATTAGCACGTGTCATTAATGTTTGTAAAGCATTAAATAATAACCACAAAAAAAAACACACACACACACACACAAAAAACAACAACAGTTAAACACAACATTGAATAATTTTAGACTTTTATAAAATATAGCTACAGTATGTTTTATATTTTTATAGTATTTCAATAAAACAGCAATTATCAATAAAATATATAACACTACACCCATTTTGTATCTCTAGTTGGGTTAGTCAGTCATCTTACAACTCAGAAACACCTCTGTGTCTGCAGTTTCACAATCGCATGGCAAAACAGGATTTGGAATATGGAAACTGCCTTGTGTCCTTGAACAGAAGAGCCGCAATGGAGAGGGAGGACAGGGGAAAGATGCTGGGAAAACATTTCAACACTATTTGAGGGCCTCAGGTTAACAAAACCAAATTCTGGCCCTAAAAATATCCAAAAAAGAGCACATTTTCTATAGTAATTAGTGTCTATCATTAAAAAAACCTACCTGGTACCACAGTAATACCATGGTTTTTGCAGAGGATCATGATAGTTATACTATGGTATTCTTTGCAGGAAACATACATACCATAGTATATGAATATGGCAACCATATTCAATCATGTACTATGGTATTACCGTCTGATACCATCACTGTACCACGGTACCACCACAGTATGCTTGTGTATGGTAGGTTTTCCTTAAAGGAGAAGTCCACTTCCAGAACAACAATTTACAAATAATTTACTCACCCCCTTGTCATCCAAGATGTTCATGTCTTTCTGTCTTCAGTCATAAAGAAATTATGTTTTTTGAGGAAAACATTTCTGTATTTTTCTCCATATAATGGACTGATATTGTGCCCCGATTTTAAACTTCCAAAATGTAGTTTAAATGCAGCTTCAAATGATCCCAAATGTGGTTGTAAAAGATCCCAGTAGAGAAAGAAAGGTCTTATCTAGCATAACGATCGGTTATTTTAATAAAAATAATACAATTTATATACTTTTTAATGTCAAACGCTCGTCTTGCCTTACTCTGCCTGAACTCTTGTTTTTTCTGGTTCATGACAGTTAGTGTATGTCGAAAAACTCCCATCTCATGTTCTCCCTTAACTTCGAAAACGTCCTATATCGCTGTTTTACTGTTTTTGCTAAGGGTGTTTGATCTTCTTTGCATGTTCACTTTGCAAAGACTGTATTGGTACTTCTGAGGGAGAAAACACGATCAGAGTTTTTCGACATACCCTAACTGTCTTGAGTTTAGGGAGAGAAAGGCAAGACAAGCGTTTGAGATTAAAAAGTATTTAAATTGTATTTTTTTAATGAAAATAACCAATCATTTCGCTAGATAAGACCATTCTTCTTCGGCTGGGATCATTTACAACCGCATTTGGGATCGTTTGAAGCCGCATTTAAACTGCATTTTGGAAGTTCAAAATCGGGGCACCATATCAGTCCATTATATGGAGAAAAATTTCTTTACAACTGAAGAAAGAAAGACATGAACACCTTGGATGACAAGGGGGTGAGTACATTATATGTGAATCTTTGTTTTGGAAGTGGACTTCTCCTTTAATAGTCCATATTCTAATCACTATAGAAAACAAATATTGATGTTTAATAAAAGTTTACAGTGAAATCACATCTCTTGTGCTTCTGTATCACGCTGATAACTGAGATCAGCTCATCAAAGAAGACAAAGTAAATACCATCTCACTCATTTCACAAACTGTAGAGCACCATGAGTTTGAGGTATTTCTTTTGCTTTTTGATGTTTTCTGTTGAGCACGTTTTTTGTTGCAGAGAGTTAAAGAGAGGGAGCATAGATGTCTGGTTTATAAAGTTATTTCACCCAAAAATTAACATTTATAAATTTTCTTGTAACTCAAAAGATTTTTTTTCCACATGGAACTCAAAGAGAGAAACACAGGCTCTTTTACACACTATGAAAGTAGTTTGCTTTGTTTACTGAAAAAAAATTACTTTGAATAGAATTTTAACTTTGCATTTTGCTCTGTATTATGCGCTTTTAAAATGTTCAGAGTCAAAAAGATGTTTAATATTTTTAAGAAGTCTCTTTTGCTTACAGTAAAAACAGTAATATTGTGGAATATTATTACAATTTAAAATAACTGTTTTCTATTTAAAAACATTTAAAAATGTAATTTATTCCTGTCATGCCAAAGCTGATTTGTAAAGAATTCAGGAGGATTCACAATAACAATTCTAACTCTGTTACATAAGCAATATTTCTGATTATTACCAATGTTAAAAACAGTTGCTGCTTCAGATTTTTAAGGAAACTGATACACTCTAAAAAAATGCTGGGTTATTTTTTTTTTAACCCAAATGTTGGGTCAAGCTATTGGGTCATTTTATTGGGTTTTTAAAAATATTTTTCCCATGTGCTGGGTAAAATGCTTGTTAGACGGGTTTAAATGTATGTAATATTGTAAACTGTTTTCTCCCGAAATAAATTCAGTTTGTCTTGTATTTTGTCCATATGTTCTTGCTTAATAATAGTTGTTCATCTTTTAATTATTGCTGCTGCCTCTAGTAATTCTGTGTGTTTTTATGAGTTCCATTCCATTTTAAACCAGAAATATAATAATTTTTAACAATAGCTGACTTAAATAAAATAACCCAGCATGTTTGCTAAAAACATTTAACCCAACCAGCTGGGTCAAAATAACCTAGCATGTGTTCTGTCCAATATTTACCCAGCACTGGGTTGCCAAATAACCCAAGCTGGCTTGTTTTTAACCCAGCATTTTTTAGAATGTACATTTTCAGGACTCTTTGTTAAATAGAAACTTTAAAAGAACAGCACCTAGTCTTCACCTTCACGTTTAATTAATTAATGCATCTATTCTGAATGAAAGTATTAATTTTGTAAAAAAACAAAAACAAAAAAACACATTGACTTTTATTGCAGTAAAAAGAGCGCCATGAACATTCTGCTAAATAACTCCCAAACGTTCCATTGAAGAAAAAAAACACAGCATTTTCATTTTTGGATGAATTACTCTTATAATACCAATGCACCTCACATTGGTTTATTATTATAATATGGCGATGAGGTTAATCTCTCTCTTTCCTACGATAGAGTTCCTAGTGGATTTTAATAAAGCAGAGTGATTCTCTACTGTACGGCTCCGTTCACCTACTCATTTGGTCACATGACAACAAACCAGAACCATCCAGACATTCAGCTTTTCCTTTAGCAGCTGTATAGATCTATTTAAGGCATCAAATCGATATCATTTTTTCCACCTATAAGTGTTAGAATAGCTTTATTTTTAGTCACAATTTAGTTTTCCACTTCAGAATATCAAGGAAATTAAATGACTGCTTCAAAGTAGTGTACAATCAAAATGCCAACAGCCTTAAATAGATGTAGAAAAGTCTGGAGGTCTGGAGGGTGCGTTTGTCGTCTCGGAGGTCTGACGGAGCACAGGTGCAGTATGGGAATCCTCTGACTTCTGGTCAAGGACACAAGGATCAGTGAGATCAGAGGAAGGTATGAGGAACCTACTGGACGCATGGTCAACCCAAGGCCTCCACCACTGCTTTTTTTGCACCTTGTTTTTCTTTCTCTCTGCAAATGAAATGTCAGAGCGTTAATGAAAGCACGTCAGTGACGGTGAAACCTTTTCCTGGTTGCTTTATGGAAAATGTGAATAAGATACACATACAATGCTCATATAAAAGTACTAAACTTGGCTTTTTACCGTTTTGTTGGTGACGTTTCTAAGAAACGACAACATTTGATCACAATTACACTCTCCTGCTGTCATGATCTACATCGTACCATCATCATCATCATCGTTGTCAGGTTGGATGAGTTTCTGCTCGTCTCCAGACTCCTGAGCCATGCTGAGCATCTTCTCCTTTCCTCTCTTAAACTTCTGCTGTCTCGTCTTAATACGATCCATCCTGAATTAACGCATTCATGGTAGTGAGAGAAATCATTCGCAGAATGTATATAATAATAAGCTCAAATAACATGTACATTGTTGTTATATATACTGTTTAAAATATTTAAACAGAAGTCTGATCTGCTCACCAAGGCTTCATTTTATAATAAATAGTAGGGTCAGAACAGTAATATTGTGAAATATTATTTAAGAGTATGGTGCTTCTTACTGTCTCTTCAGTTGCTCCATGGATCTCTTCTCCTCCTCCAGACGAGCTCTCACGGCCTTCACAATGCTGGCCTGAAACAACTCTGCTCCTCTGACAGAAAAACAGATGGACAACAGTCAACTATACTGTACTGACATTTACACTTACTGTACTAGATATCATAAATATCACCTTTATTTTATTAGTCCATACTTAAAAATCAAGTGACTGTTCTTAGATTTGAAATATATGGAAGCTTGTTTCTGCCACAGAATATAAAAATATATTAAAAAAAAGTTTTGTTGCATTTTTATACCTCCAAATTCTGACTTTTTTCCCTTCAGAATTCTCAGTTCACATCTTGTAATTCTGAATTTTTTCTTGGAATTTTAAGTTCACATCGTGCAATTTGGACTTGTTTTCTTGCAGTTTTTTACCTAAGAATTCTGAGTTTACAATTCTTTTTCCTCGGAATTCAGACTTTACATCTCACAATTCTAATTTTTTTTTAATTTTCCTTAGAATTCTGAATTTACATCTTGCCTTTTCAAAATTTTTTCTAAGAATTCTGTTCTTAGAAATTCCCAATTCAGATGTCACTAGGGTTGTAACGGTATGAGATTTTCACGGTATGATAATCGTCTCAGAAAATATCACGGTTTCGTGGTATACGGTATTAAACTATCATTATTATTATTTTCATCATCAGCTACAATGACCCTTAAATGAATAAAAAGAGATATGGTTTTTGGTTGAACATGGTTTATTGTAAAGAATTAATAGAATTATAAACATGATTAGCATGTAAAAAATTTGCATGTTACTACATATAACCACATAAGGAACCAACAACATGGATGTAAAAGGAACTGAAATGTGGCTATAACTTGGATGGGTTGTCTGATATAATTGGGCTGGATTCTATAATTCAATACAAAATATATTATTGAAAATGCAATCAGATGAAATGTAACAACTTTTGTTTCTCTACACGAGAGGTTTACTAAATTAAAACATGGGCAAAAAAGCTATACACAACAGTAATATATTTCATTCATTACTTCTTCAGGCTAAACCAAACTTTATTTTATTTTTTTTTTTTGACAGGCTGTACTAAACACCTATGAGTTTTCAGTTAGTGTATTTGATGATTATTCTTTTAAATAAAATTATAAAATGATAATTAAGTGTTCTCTGAGAGTAGCTCTGGATATGTTCATGTGTTCACGTCTTCACATTAGGGTGGTCAAAAGGTACCGGGTTCGGTACTTTCGGTACTGAAATTTTAAAAACGTCCATTTCCCGCTCACATTTGAGCGCTGTTGAGCAGATTTGTAAACATCGCTGATTGGCCATAGTGTTCACGCGCTCAACAGACATGACTGTGATTGGCTACAACGGTAAGCCCTTCACGCTCCTCACCGAGCGTTCACATATGAGCATAACGAGAGTGTTTTAAAGCCACCTGTGTCAGCGGATCCCTAATACATCTGCATATAGACTGCTTCCGTTGTGCTTATATGTGAGCGCTCGGTGAGGAGCGTGAAGCGCTTATCATTGTAGCCAATCACAGTCATGTCTGTTGAGCGCGTGAACACTATGATCATTTTTCGGATACCCAAAATATTCCCATACTGCAGATTTTAATTTTTTTTTCGGCGGGAGATAGAGATTAGAATTTGCAGCCTCTGTATCGGACATTTTCGCCGCTGTGCAGGTATGGGTGGAGTCTATACACGGCAGCGCGGGTGAGATCTGGTTTCATTTTTTTTTTTTTTTCAAAACCGCGGATAAGCAAATGTGCATGATATGATAATCGTACATGTCAATATCACAATAAATCGCCATACCGGCATACCATTACAACCCTAGATGTCACTTCTCAGAACTTTGAGTTTATATCTCACAATTCATATATATTGTTTCCTCACAATCATGAGTTTATATCTTCTAATTCTAAATTTACATTCTGCAGTTATGACTTTTTTTTCTCCAAATTCTGACTTTTTCCATTCAGAATTCTGAGTTCACATCTTGCAATTCTGACTTTTTTTCTTGGAATTCTGAGTTTACATCTTGCAATTGTTACTTTTTTCTTGCAGTTCTGACTTTTTTTTTTACCTAAGAATTCTGAATTTACATCTTGCCTTTTTAAACTTTTTTCTAAGAATTGTTCTTGGAAATTTACAGTTAAGACTTCACTTCTCAGAACTTTGAGTTTATATCTCCCAATTCTGATATTTTTTTTTCTCACAATTTTAAGTTTATATCTTGTAATTCTGAATTTACAGTCACCAATTATGACTTTTTTTACTCTGAATTCTGGGAGAATATTTTGCAACTCGCAACAAGGTTTTATCTCCCAATTCTGATATTTTTTTTTAAGAATTAAGAGGAAAAAACGTCTGAATTGTGAGATATAAACTCAGAATTGCAAATATAAAATTGTCCCTCAAACAAAATAAATTCAAACATGAAAACTTGTGTGTGAAAGTATGTAAACATATCGTACCGAGATGCAAGAATCTGTCCAGCACGGATGTCTGCGACCACATGCAGGAAGTAGTAGCTCATGAAGACGCGTCTCTGCAGCAGGAGGAACGTAAAGCAAATACTGTCCCAGATGATCCCAGCCTCGTCTTTTGGCACCTCACATCCATCTACATGCTCGCCTAAAGGCACACGGAATGCATATGAAGCCATTAGAGATGTTAATATTGCAATGTTGCTTTCCAAAAGTTCTAAGTGAAAGTTGCATGTTGCTGAGCAAATAAGCATAAAAATATGCTGTGCACTCAAATATTGTCTAAAGTAATCCATATGCAATGAAGTTAATATTTTATTATCACTTTTTATATTGAGAGATATTTGTAATGAAAACACAAATAGGCTGCCTTCTTTTCAAACTAAGATGCTTTTGTAGACAGTTCACAATATGTGTTTTATTTATATATTATAGCAAAGATTAGAAACCAAAATGTTGGCTTAACACAACCATTCTTTACCTTCTAGAGCTTTGTATTCTTTTATGGTGCAGGCAAGACTGAGCAGCTGAACCAACCAGCAGCTATTCTTCACCAAATGCTTGATATAACCACATGCCAAAATCTGTGAAAAAATAAAGGAAAAATTAAAATTCTTACTGCATTATTTACTTATCTATTAATTTATTGCTTTACACATTTTCTCTATTCATGCATTTTTTAGCACCCTCAATAGACAAAAATAATGAATGATTAAATATTTAATTCACTGCAATTTGCCTCCAAATATATTTATTGCTTTCAATGTAGCACGGTCAATTTTAAAGAATTTGTTTCCAATTTTAACAAAATGAAATAAAATGTTAAATTTTAAATAAAAACATTTCATTGATATAATTGTGTTCATTAAATATCACTACTAAGACAATAATTAAATGCTAATTGTAATAAAACGTAAAAATGTAGCACATTCAATTTTAAAGCACGCTTCATGTTTCAACAAAAAATAAAATAATATATAACAATATGTTTCATTAATGCAATTTTTTTTGTTTTATTCAACTTAAAACACAACTTCGTATGATAATTAAATGCTACATGTAGAGTATGTAAAATAATTAATTAATAATTAATCATGATTAGTCTCATGATTTTTGGTAATTGACATAATTAATCTTAAATATCTAATTTGCTTAAATTTCCCACCAAATTAATTTCACCTAATTGCTTTCAAAATGTAGTGCATTAAATTTTAAAGCATAAGATTCACGTTTAACAAAAGAAAATATGTAATATAATATGTAATAAAGATATCACTGATATAATTTTTTACATTTTATTCACAGATACTAAAACTTCATAATTAAAGACAAAATGTAGAGTATATACTGTTAAATTGAAATGTAAAATTTACTGTAAAATTTTTGAATAAATAAATAAATGTGATTACTTTGTAAAAAAGATATTTCACTGATGCAATTTTTTAATTTTTATTCACAAATACTGAAACTTCATAATTAAAGACAAAATGTAGATTATATACTTTTTATCTATTTATAAATAAATAAATGTGATTAATTTGACAGGACTGGCTGAAAACAGTAAATGTATGTGTTTCTTGGGTATTAATTATAAGACTCCACTCACAGCAAAGACGTTCTTCATTGTGATGACAAAAAGATTGTAAGCTATGAGGAAGTCCCAGTAACGGAGGATCTTCTTGATTGGCTTGAGCAAGAGATTGCCTCCAAAGAGCAAGAAGTAAAAACACGCCACCAGGTAACCCATGCAGAAGATGCTGATCCGAGTCGTGCCCGTGATGAAGATGATGGTCAGGACGAACCAGAACAGGTAGCTAAACATGATCACCTTCAGCATGTCCAGGTACGACCTAAAAGAGAATGGAAATAGCAATAACATGACAGTAATGTTCAACTGACGTTTATCTAATTATCAATTTTTTAGCTGATAACGATAGCCGATTATTCAGAATGATATCTGCTGATACCAATAGCTTAGTTACACCCTGTTAACTACATGTATAGGCCTCTCATGTTAAAATTAACAACAAAGCTATTATAATCAGTGCTGTTTATTTTAAGATTATAACAATCACACTCGTATAATTCTTGTATACAACTCAATTACACATACATTTATGAGCATTATGTGCATTTATTGTTTGAGTTTTGTGATAAAATGCACAGGATTTAACAACAGTAACAAAGCACAAAGCTCTTTGCGATTATTAGATGGGAGGTGCATTACAAGTAATGTTTGTTTAGTGAAGGAAAGTCGCGGTCCTGGCAACCTACGGGTGAGTCATAGGGTCAAAAAGAAAATGTAAAAAATAAACATTTAAAGGGGTCATCGGATGCAAAGTTCGCTTTTACATGTTGTGGCGTCACACCTGAAGAGGCCGCTCCCACGACAGTTGATCGACATGAGCGTCTTACCTCAGACCCGCCTTAATTCAGCAGGAACAGTCCGACCTCCATTGTTTTGATAACGGAGCAGGGATGTAAGTTAGACAAGAATATCCCCGATTGAGCGATTGAGGTGTTGTGTTGCTGGATGTAATAATGAACATAGTGGTCGTCATTTACTCCCGACATCTGAGCCGCTGAAGATGCAGTGGATTAAGTTTGTTTGTGAAGGGAATGCACCTCCCGATCTACATAAATGCATCTATGTTCGCGCAAACCATTCGTAATCCAGCTTCACCTACAGCAGAAGTGAGTATAAGGTTTTTTTAATGAATCTTTACGATCGTCTTTCCTAATAACGTGCTACTTAGCAAGTTTCGCGGCTAAAGCAAACAAAGAGCACAGCTCTAAGAGAGGGGCGGGGCGAGCAGAGCTCATTTGCATTTAAAGGAGCAATCCATCAGAATGCGATGATTTTTGCAGAGCTCATTTTGACAAGGTAAAAAGGGTGTTGTTTTACACAACCAAAGTATATTATAGACTTTTCATTAAGACCCTAAAGACTCATATCAACTTGTGGAAAATGGGCATCCGATGACCTCTTTAAAAATAATGCCAAACATAATAAAATGCTGTGATGAGTTATTAAACTAGCAGAGAAGTATTTTTACAGCAAAAAAATATTCACTAAAACATTGTTTCATAAAATTATATGACAAAAGCAGAGCAAATAAAATTTAATTTCACTTAAATGTAATGAATAATTATAATATACCGTGCTGACTATAGCAGTTAGCAAAGTAATTTCATGCATTATCATTGAAAATAAAATAAAAATGTAACATAATTAACTATTTAGATTCATTAAAAAGCTAGCAGAGGAGAAAGGAGTAAAAATTACACTGCTGATTCAATGTTACTAAAAAAGTAATTATATGACAAATGTAGAGAATATAAAATAAAAAATAATATAAATATAAATGAATGTCTCATAAATGAATGTGTAATGTATATTTATCTGAATTATGTTTGGAAATCAAATGTAAATAATTTAAACAATTACAAACAAACTAGCAAAGAAAACATTTTAACAGAAAAAAATGACACACTTAAAAACTGCAAACATAGTGCAGCCATCATTTATTTAAATGAGATGATGTCACAGCCATTTATGCTTCATTTCCTACACAGTATCAGACATCCTGACAGGCATAATTATAATGAGCGGATCGATGTCCGGAGCAATTCCTTCACATGCATATGGACGCGCTGCACGCTAAAAGCTCGCACATGCTTTGAAATGCACTTTAGACCCGCCACTCCAAAGGTTAAAGTACATCCTCCGGGCTTCACGGCCTGTTTGTAGACGCTGGACGTTGTGTTTAGCCACAGGCCTGTACTAAGAGCTTTGATGAAAAGCTGAGATGTTGTGCATTGATGGACCACAACAAGCAGCAGCTTCCTCCCCTAAAATCAATCACCTTGTAGAAAAAAAGATCAGTCCATACTTAAAAGCTACTTATTGGGTTAGAGCTCAGACAGAGAGAGAACGAGAGCGTTTGATGGTGCGTTATGGATTTTTCCCTTCTTTTGTGCAATTTGATCCATGGAAATTCTTGGAAAGTGAGAGCCAAAGAGGATCACGTACAGTAGAGTGACTGACATTCAAAGACCTGAATAAACTGCTCCTCAACAGCAACATGGAGTGACAAAGCAACCAGAAGAGTTTGCTGGTGATGTGACAGTGTTTCATAAGAAATATTTGAAAATATCTGAAAGAATATTGATATATGTATTTGTTTATTTGATATATATCTATACTTTTCTTCTGTCTGAAAGAGAAAATTTTAATTTTCCAAGCTGCATTTGATTATTCAAGTTCAGTATCTGAAAAATTAGTGTTTAAGCATGAAGGATGTGTGTTGTGTACCTGCAGTGAATAAAGTCCGGCACGGGGTTGTGAACGCTGAAGGACGCGGCGTCCAGGTCTCGGCAGATCTCCACGTTATCTCCTGCCATCAGACGAACGGCCGCTTTGTTTTCGTCGTCAAACACCTGCCTTTGCAGCGACGCACACAGCAGCAGCATGAAATCATCTACATCAGACAAACAGAGGAGCGCAAGTGAGAGGACACAAATTTAAGGGTCATTATGGTATATGGTATATAATAAAATAATAAAATAAAACAAAATGAAATATGAATAAGTCCTAAGATAATTTATGGACTTTGGCAGTGCAAGTAATTTTCTTTATTATTTTTGAGATTAAAACAGAACTTAAAGCAATGCAAAACATAAAATATTATAAAATAAATATAAAATATAAAATAAAATACTGTATTACTGTGGCAGTGCAAGTAATTTTCATGCATTAATTTCTTTGCATTAATTAAAACAGAACTTAAAGCAATGCAAAACATAAAATATTGTGCTAATTTGATAAACTAGCAGAAAAAAATACTTTATTTCATACTTTGAGGCATGCATAAAAACAGAAAATATTGTGATAATCTGATAAACAACCAAAAAAATACTTTATTGCCTTTGGCAGTATTGACTTTTAGACATGCATAAAATAAAATAAAATAAAATAAAATAATGCAGTGCAAGTAATATGCATGCATTCATTTCTTCGGTGTTGTCTGTCAGGGACGAGCACTGTGATTCATGGCGGTCTGTTTTTGCGGTATTATCGATTTCATATTTACCCTCTCCCTAAACATCACGTTAAAAAATGCGGTCGGTCAGTTTGCATGTGGGTCAGAATAACCTGGACCGAAACTGACCAGACCTTGTGCTGATGGTCAAAAGTCTGACCTTGCAAGTCAAAGATTTATTTAGTTTGACCGCCGTTTTACGTTTACTGTATATGCCCTACTGCACAGCAAAACACAACAGCAAAACCTCTAATGTTTAATGGCAACACATATAAGCATTAATGCTGAGGTAGAACTCACAGACGAGGAACATGGAGTTGGGTTGAGTGCGGAAATCAGGAAGGTAAAGCCATTTAATGACATCAGAATCCAACATGGCTCCAGGAAACCTCCACGGATAATCTAGAAAAAGAAGTTTAAAGAAATAAACATTCGAGATCACTGGAAAAATTACAAAAAATGATACAAACATACAGATATTATGATATCCCAGAAGATGATAACATTGCCACACCAAATATACTTGCATTTCAGTTGCTCCACAGACGTTTCAATCAGAATGTGCATTGCTATTTTTCAACTTTTACAGAGAACATATTACCTTTGAATACCTCAGAATTGTTGCATGTCTCCGAGCAACACAGTGGTGTTTAGTTTCTGAATGAATCTGTTCGTTTTGTACGAATCGTGGGAACCAATGATTCAAAAGTCTATTCATAAACAGAGCCATTTACTTCATTCCTGAATGAATCAGGCGTTTGAATGAATCAAATGAATGAATGACTCAAACACATTTACCGCCACCTGCTGGCAGAATTAATTTCTTATTTAGAGTATCACTTCATTAAAAAAAGAAAATAATAAGAACAAAAAAAAAAACAAAAAAAACATTAAAGGTATAGATCACCCCCCAAAAAATTATTCTGTCATCCTTTATTCACCCTTATGTCGTTTTAAACCTTTTCTTAAATATACTAATAGTATATTGACTCCCCAGGCTCCACAGCAAAAATGGCAGCTCGCTGCTCCGGGTGTGTGTTTTTGAAGACTTTTACACCCCTGAGTTTCTGTATTGAATGGGACGTTTGAAATGGCCATTAGGAACACACCTTTACAAGCAGCCGGTGGGATTCCAATGCAGATGAAATACTGGAAGGTGATCATACAGGCCAGGAAGCAGCAGTATTTGGGCCAGATCTCAGCGATGGCTTTCCTCCGGCGTCTGTACATCACCACAGCCAGAGCCAAACCATGCAGCATGGAGTAGAAATCCATCCGCTGACCCATCACATTGATCGCCAACAGGAAACACACCTGATGCCACACAGGAACAAACCGAGAGATTAAAAAAAAAAATGACTTGTACCTGAATTTTAAAGAGGAATACACCCTCTTTTTATTTGTGGTATACTGTCTCAGTCTAAATTACATTCACACTTTTTCAAGTTTTAGAAAGCCAAACGAATTAGAATATATTAATAATAATAATAATAACAAAAACTTTATATTATTGTTATGCCTATGATAGTAATATCCATATATTGTAAAACAACTGCACTGTAAAATAAATGAAAATTAATATTTCATAGGTATATTATTTTTTGCTTTACACTACAGTAGGCAAATTACAATACTTCCTTCCTAATTTCTACGCTTGAAAGAGATATTTTGAATTTGGACTGGAGTAATGTTACTAATTTAAATTCATACTGCACTTTTAAGCTTTTATTTTGATGGAAAACTCCAGCTTCAGTGAAAACAGGCTTACAAAAACACGTCTCGCAACAAATCTAGTGAAATGCTGTAATCATCTGCCACAAAAATAAAGCATAACTGGTGGCCGTCGCGTTCCCAAACGCACACTAAACTCTCAGCACATGTAATAAACAAGTTCACTGCATTCTCTTAGGACAGATAACAAAGTACGTCCGTGACATGTAGAAATTGTGACGTTTACTGTAGGAATTATTAAATGTAAGTTTCAAACATTTGTATTTGTGACAAATATTAAGTAATGTGACACTGCATATCCGCAGATTCCGCACTGAATATGCTTTCACTTTCAATGCTCCAATACAAAGTGAACCACCTTTTCCTGTTAAATTTGTACATTTACAATACAGTGTATTGTGTAACAGAGTAAAACATAAGTGCAGGCTCACTGTCATTTAGCTACTATATGCTGATTGAGTTCGTTTTGAGTAACAAACGCACTAAAGCACTGAATTTGCTTCTGTGAATATGAAGTATTTTAATTAGTTTATCCTAAATTATAGACCAACTGCAACCAATTTATCTACTGCTGCAGCCATAAATGAGCCTATCGACAGAGTCCAAAACATGAGGGAATGAGTTCCATGCGTTCACATTCTAACTTTTCAAAGTCTGTGGTTAAAACGCACCACTTAGCTTTAAAAAAGGCTAAAAAGGTAAAAGGCAGCAAATACACATTTCTAAACATGCCGCCGCGGGAGCGTGCCAAAAGCATAATAGCCCAAAACACAACTTTAAAAACCTTTTATGTTAGAATAAGAAGTTTAAATATACTTTTTGCACGGAAGACCTATTGTTTTATATGGTCATGTGACCACGATAATATCGAGACATACCATGATATTGATAATACTGTTACAGCCCTAATAGATACTAATGAAATGCACCTCTAAACCAAACTTGTAGAAGAAGTAGTTGATGAAGTATTTGGCGCAGTCGATGATGCCGTTGTCGAGGTGTTGTCTGGTGATGTCGTGAAAGATGGTTCGAGACGGAGGAGGAGAGAGTTTATTTCTCAGACGGAAAAACTCCTGATGTCTGTAAATGGTAACTTCAAACGCCAAGATGGCCAACATCAACAAGTTATTCTGAGAAAGAAAGAGAAGAGCGAGAAAATGAATGTAAACAAGCTCTGTACATCAGAAAGTCAATCAGTTCATCAATCAAGTTTTATCAACCTGAAGAGTTTACATTAAACATTACATGTGCAGTTTGGTTTTGTTTTATATTTACTGTATTTGCCAATCGTGACAACTTGATACTAAAAAGTGAGATGTTTAACTACACTCTTAAAAAATAAAGATGCTTTAAAAGGTTCTTCACAGCGATGCCATAGAAGAACCATTTTTGGTTCTACAAAGAACCATTCAGTGAAAGGTTCTTTAAAGAACCATCTCTTTCTTACCTTTGTATAATCTAAAGAACCTTCTTCCGCCACAAAGAACCTTTTATGCAGCCGAAAGGTTCTTCAGATGTTAAAGGTTCTTTATGGAACTATTTAAATGAAAAAGGTTCTTCTATGGCATCGTGAAGTACCTTTATTTTAAAGAGTGTAAGAAACAAACCCTTATTTGTGTGATTTTCTAGCAATAAACATTACATTTAAGAAATCCTATACTGTAATAAAAATCTTAATATATAACCCTGTTCTTTTAAATTTAGATTTATAAAGGCTAAAAGCTGAACAAATAAGCTTCCCATTGATATATGGTTTGTTAGGATAGGACAATATTTGGCTGGGATACGGGTGCAAAACAATCTAAATATTGAGAAAATCCCATTTAAAGTTGTCCAAATAAAGATCTTAATGCATATTACTAATCAAAAATTAAGTTGTGATATATTTACGGTACGTAACTTAACAAAATATCTTCATGGAACATGATCTTTACTTAATATCCTAATGATTTTTGTCATAACAGAAAAATCGATCATTTTGACCCATACAATGTATTTTTGGCTATTGCAACAAAACAAAACAAAATAAAGATAGGTCTATACTGAAAAAATACACCCGGTGTTGTACAAAGTCAATTAAAATAAGATCAAATAAAAATGGAAACAAAAAAAAAAGATGCACTGAAATTCGTAGAATACAGTAGACTACAGTAGGGGAAAATCCATAAAAGAACTTTTATAACTATATATGCTTGGTGTTATACAAAAAATAAATAAAAAATAAAATAAAACAAAATAAAATAAAATAAAATAACATATAGATTGACGATAGGAAATTTACAAAATATCTTCATGGAACATGATCTTTACTTAATATCCTAATGTTTTTTGGCATTATAAAAAATCAATAATTTCAACCCATACATTGTATTTTTGGCTATTGCTACAAAAAAGAAACAAACAAAAAACCAAAAATAATCAAATCAAGTCAAATCAAATCAAATAAAGATAAGATGAAGATAAAGTAAAATAAAGATAGATCTATACTGAAAAAATATACCTGGTGTTATACAAAGTAAATTAAAATAAATATGTAATCAAATAAAAATGGAAACAGAAAAAAAGATGCACTGAAAATTGGAGAATACAGTAGACTACAGTAGGGGAAAATCCATAAAAGAACTTTTATACACACACACACACACACACATATATATATATATATATGATTGGTGTTATAAATAAAATAAAATATTTTACAAAATAAAATAAAATAAAATATAGATTTATGGTAGGAAATTTACAAAATATCTTCATAGAACATGATCTTTACTTAATATCCTTAATAAAAGAAAAATCGATAATTTTGACCCATACAATGTATTTTTGGCTATTGCAACAAATATACCCGGGCTACTTATGGCTGGTTTTGTGGTCCAGGGTCCATATGGCATAATAGGTATAACAGTAGGTATAATAATAACAGGTTGCACATTTATCATAAAACACGAAGTTAGAACTCATTAGAGGCTAGTTTGGTGCCTAACTCATATTTCCCAGAAAATATTGACCATGTCTCCTCACCCTCAGGTTGGGCAGTATATCTTCAAACTTATCCAGTCCAACCCATTTGGCGGGATCCACAGGCTTCTGGTACAGTAGGGAGAGATTCATGTCTGTCGATACCTCTTTTGAGTAGTTCACTGGCTACAGAGACCACAATCACATGATTATACGCAAGAACCAGCAAATCTGTTCTTCTGCTACAGCCAAACATATGGATGGTATTAAAATGACAAGATGTGAAATGAAAACAAGTCCCATCTGAATAGCGTCAAACTCATTTGATGTGTAAAGAAACCCACCATAGTACAAAGACTTGAGTAATTTTTGGGTTCGATAGTCTCTAGCTGATAAAACAACTTGCAGACGATGATAACACACGTCCAGATGGTACAAGTGCTTGAAGCAAGAACTCGAAACTGCTTGTACGGCAGCGCAAACGCCCACGAGATCAAAAACACGTAGTTCAGCAGCGAAACCTGCAAGACACACGCGTGAGAAACAGAAACACCTTTTGATTACTGTACGATAAGCTCACATTTGAGCTTCTACCTCTTTGACAGACAGCAGGATGATGTAAGTGGACACGATCTTGATGATGTGCATCTCCAGCAGCCACCAGACGAAGAGCTTCAGCTTATGGAAGGACTCCAGGAACTTGAGGAACAGGACCGTGAGCCGGTCCACCACCAAGTGCCATTTATTCCTGAGATCTGAAACAAAAGAGACACAGTCTAAGACCAAAATACTAAACAGACTGACTCAGAGACAAATACAGAAGGGAAAAAAACTAAGAAAAACGTGAACTGCAGAACTAACCAACAGTTTCACGCTTTAGAGGACTGTAGTTCAATTTAATGTAATGCTACCTTAAATAAACTAAACTAAACTGAACTAAACTAAAATAAAATAAAATAAAGATAGATCTATACTGAAAAAAAAAAATATATATATATACACACACACAAGATTTATGATTTATATATATGCCTGGTGTTATACAAAACAAAACAAAAAAAGTAAACAAAATAAAATAAAATAAAAGTCCACATGGGATAGAAAATATCAAAAAAGGAAAACAAGATTTATAGAAGATAAACACATATACATATATATATATATATATATATATATATATAATACTACACACACACACAACATTTATATATATGCCTGGTGTTATACAAAAAAAAAGAAAAAAAGAGAAAATAAATAAAATAAAGTAAGATAAAATAAAAATTGAAACAGAAAACAGATGCACTGAAATTTGTAGAATACAGTAGAATGCAGTAGGGTAAATCCATAAAAGAACATATATAACTATATATATGCTTGGTGTTATACAAAACAAATAAAATAAAATAATAAATAAATTATAAATAAATTAAAAATCCACATGGGATAGAAAATATTAAAAAGGAAAATATATATATATATATATATATATATATATATATACATACATACACACACACAAGATTTATATATATGCCTATGCCTAGTGTTATACAAAACAAAACAATATATATGTGTATGCTTGGTGTTATACAAAAATAAAATAAAATAAAATAAAATAAAAATCCACATGGGATAGAAAATATTAAAAAAGGAAAACAAGATTTACAGAAATGTGTAGACTACACTAGGCTACATTAGGGGGAATCAAAGAGAACTATACAAAATAAATATAATATTAATTACATACATTACAGACGCACCAATACAAAATTTCTCAGCCGATACGGATATTCAGAATGATATCTGCCAATACTGATAGTTTGGTTTTCGTAGTGGGAAAAAATCTCTCTCAACTCATTCTGTAAACTATACAGGGAGCCCTCTTATTTGGTGCATTAGAGGTTAAAATGAACAACACTACTATTATATTACATTTATTTATTTGCAGATCTAATAATCACGCCCCAAAAATGCTTGTATACAACTCAATTGCACATAAGGTAGTTTTCATAAGAACTTGAAAGATGAGACTTATAAAAGATGTTTCCTATCAGAAGTAACAAAGCATAAAGCTCTTTGCAAAAACCGCAGATCTGGCAAACCCTAGCTTGATTATTGGGTAATACAAATTGGGATATAAATCACACCCGGTGATAGATCGTACCCAATGATAGACTGCAGTACCTGAGCTCTGTTCTGAGGGCAGTTCAGGATCTGTGGCGGCACTGAACTGCTGAATGTCCTCCTGACTGGACAGATGAGCTGAATGGATGGACAGAGACTCTTTCTTCTTCTCCTCGTCCACACAGTCCACGACCAGCGCCACCTCGTTTATGGACTCCTTCTCCTTCTCCTCCTTCAGCAGCGGCTCTGGAGACGTGCTCATCATCGTCAGATCGGCCAGACTCCCGTCAGGATGAGCCAGTCTGGTGATCAGGAAGATCGCATTAGGACAGAAAGCATCATTTACAGTATTTATGTGACATATGAGTGATTCTTCAATTAGAAGTGCTTTTGACTTCCTGAAAGCTTGAAAAACTAAACTTCTTTGAACTATGCATCATCTAAGTTAAAATATTTCTGGAATAAAGATCTGATCATGGCCTTCATCAGTCTCCTTTCAGTACATGTAAGTGGATGTTCATTTTTCCACTTTATAACCAAAAAGCTGCATTTGCTCAAAATACAACACATCTTCTGTACATTTGTTTTGAATTTATACAAATAAATGCATGTTTCTTAATTAGAAATACTCAAATACTAAAAAGGATTTCAAAATTAAAACACATTTCTGCTCTTCAAACTGCTTTTCATTTTCATCATGGAAATTTAAAAAATGTTTTTTAAATTTCATTGGTATGACAGTAATGACAGCATAAACACAAAATCAATATATATATATATTTTTTAAATGTATTTAATTTAATTTAATTCAAAAAGTTCTTAAGAAAATGTGTCAACAATAAAAATAATCAAAAAATTACAATACATTTCTGCTCTTCAAACTATTACTCTCCTTTTCATTTTCATCAAGGAAAAAAAAAAGAAAAAAAAAACCTTTTATAAAAATGTCATTTTAATTTCCTTGGTATGACAGTAATGACAGCATAAACAAAATCAATATATTTTTTCCAAATGTATTTAATTTAATTTAATTCTTTTTTTTTCAAATGTATTTAATTTAATTAAGTTAACATTAGTTCTTAATACATTTCTGCTCTTCAAACTAACACTCTGCTTTTAATTTCCATCGTAAAAAAAAAACTTAAAAAAAATGTCATAATAAAACGCTTGGCATTAAAGTATTGACAGCACTATTTACTAGTGATTATTTAAAAAATACATATATTTTAAAAACATTTTTCTATGAAAACGCAAACTGTACCCATGAAATTTAATTTAATTTAATTTAATAATTTTATACAAAAAAATTTAAGAAAATATTCTAAAAATTGGTACTGTGTTTTACATGTGGGGACACGAAAATGTAAAGAAAATAAAGAAATTCTGGCAAATTCAACATTCTGACACTCACCAAAATTAGAAAAAAAATAAAGAACCCCAGTAAATTAAAATGAAAACTACAATTATTATTTTATTATTTTTCTTCATCAGAGAAATCAGACAAAAGTTCCTCTAATTGATGAATCACCCATACTTTCTCTGAACTTGGATCACATGCTGAGTTCAGTTTGGGTTATAAAACGCAGTTGTTTAAATGTTAGTGCCTAATAAACGGCATAAACCTTGAATCAGGATTCCACAGGCAGGGTTTGGGTGGTAAACATGGATGCCGTGTGCATTAGATCCGTAAGGAACAAGCCGGATTGCATTATTATTTTTGTAAAGAAGCAATGCATGTGTCTGTGCATGAATCATGTGACCGAAAAACCAAACCAAAACAAAACAAATCTTTCAGCAGTCAGACTTTAGTGGCAATGGCCTCTTCCAGATGGTCTCGCTGCTATGAAGGGTTTAAACGCTTGCATGATGAGGTTTCATGTCAAAGCTTTACCTCGTTTATACCACACTTACTTGCTCTGAGGAGAAGAGATTTTTTGCTTGATGCTGTTGAAGCAATTTACAAAATGGAAATATACGAAATCAAAACAATGAAAAGTTTCACACAATTGAACATTACTATAAGATGAGTCAGAGAAGGAGGGACAGAGAGAGGCCGTGCATTTCAGAGACATGCTGAGGAGATTCATTCCCTGTCAGAGTCTAGAAGTAGGACTATCAACAGGATATACAGTAACACTGACGTCAATGGCTCAAAGTAGGGCTTTCTGGGATGCATTTGAGCAGGCAGAGGTTTAAAGTCAACATGAAATCAAAACTGACCCTATTTAGTATTTTAATACGCATTTATGGCCATAAATGTTATTTAAAAACAAACTATAGTAACACTTAAGTATAGGGAACAATTCTCACTACTAACTAGTTGCCTATTATTAACATATCAGCTGTTTATTGGTACTTATAAAGCACATATTTTGCATGACCATATTTTACAACCCTAATCCTAACCAATACCTAAACTTAACTACCTTAACTATTAATAAGAAACAAATTAGGAGTGTATTAAGGCAAAGGTTGTAGTTAATGGTTTGTTAATAGCGAGAATTGCTCCTTAAAATAAATGTGACCAAATTGTTTAAAAAAAATATCAAAGTAAATAACTTGTCCCACCACTGAAATGACTTTCCTCATTGGCCAGTGTTGTCGTGGTTAAATAAAAACAGAAATATTTACCAAAAAAAAATATATATATAATTTTCAGTGTGTTATTTCACCGTAAAATAAGATAAAATATGAACAAAATAAAATAAAATAAAATAAAAAAAGCAAAATAACATAGAACTATATTACTAAACGTTTTAAAATGACTAAAATTACATAGTTTATAACTGTTTTAATACATTTTAAATGTTTAATAAAAATGCAAAAATTAAAATTAAAATTTGAAATAATTATTATTTGCTCAAAAATTATTTCAAATTTAAATTTTTGCATTTTTATTAAACATTAATTTTTTTATTTTTATATATATTTTTTTTTAATGTGCAGCGCTTTGAATTGCCATTGCATATGAAATGTGCTATAAACTTTTGCCTTGCCTAAGCTAAAATTAAAATGAAAACTAAAATAACTAAAAATAAAAGTAAATTCAGAATATTAATAAGTGCTATAACACTGTATAAATAACACTTAAATAAAACAGCCTTTCTAAAATCATACTAATCATTAACGCAGTCTTTTAGTGTTCATTAAATGTAATTAAGATACAGCGATGATAGCTAATAATGTTTTAATTTTTTTCATTTAACCTTCAGCCTTTAATTTCCCAATGAACATGGATATTTAATGTGGGATAAATTCTCTGAATATTCGTTTTCATTGGGAAATGCATCAGGTTATTGAAATAAAATGTTTCGAATGCTATTTCATGTTGACTTTGAGTTTTTTTTTTTTAGCATTTAAAGCAAACGTTAAAGTTTTAGACATGAAATCAACTCAGTTTATTGGCATCATACATTTTTTGATCTATCCAGGAATATAGAGGGCCGTTAGGTGAGAAAAGAGTGAACTGACAAACAGGAGTAGTGAGAAGAAAGAGGGATTATGGGAAATCAGGGAAAAGGTGAACATTGGTTGTTTTTTTTCCATGGATGCCAGAGAAAGACAAGCAGTCACCCACCTATCCACGATCAGATAGATACGACCACTGACTTTAGTATAGCTGTGATGTGAGAGGGACGGCAGGGGAAAGACGGGAGCACATGATTGGTTAAAATAAGAAATGAATTTGCATAAATAAAGATGACTGGCTGACACTGCAGCAGATTCAACAGAGAGAAAACGGTCATGAAAAAAACTAGTGAGAAATGAAGAAATGAGGATGAAACAACGTCAAGCTAAGTTCAACAAGACAAATAAAACAGTACAGTAGTCCTAAAGTAAAATATTTCTAAAATTAATTAATATGTAAAATGATTATAATTCATATCAATTATTATTTATATAAATGTGGTCACAGGTATGCATTTGTGTTATGACATCAAATGTGACTCGACACCTAAAATGACAGATCATATTCACACTTCCTGTTAGCATCAGCTGTGACTAGCATTTCTCACCTATAAATGGTGCTCTCCTCTTTGCTGATGACGGCTTTGAGATCGGTGAGCTGCAGGAAGCGGTCGTGGAAGTAATGCAGGTGCAGGATGCAGACCAGCAGGAAGGACGTGGGGATGAAGATGCGGGTGAACAGATCCGAGAGGACGTACCTCTCCAGACCGATGTCCCTCAGTCTGAGAGACAAACAGAGAATCATCACTTTCATTTTTCCAGAATCTATCTATTTTGCATCTCAAATTAGTCACATACAAAGTTTAACAGACCACAAGGCAGCTGACTAGAGTCTGAATTGTATGGTTTGTGGTCATTCAACTGATCAAACACATCTAGGATGTGCAAAACTCACACGTCTTTTGACATGCCCGTCATACTGGTCCAGGTGCTGATGGCGTTCTCAAACTGACAGGTGTAGATTAGGATGAGCACTAGCATGGTGTAAACCACCACAGACATCCAGAAGTACTTCAGGATCCGGCGCCACCACTCATAATGCACCTGACGGGAACAAAACCGCTCTGTCAAAGACTTTTAAAGGAAAGGTTAAATAAAAAAAATTCAAGTTCTGTCATCATTTATATTTCATCTATTATATATAAAATTTACATTAAAATTGGCATCTTTATATGCAAAAATACAATAAAATAATATAAATAATCGAAATAAATAAATATTTATATACACTACGAGTCAAAAGTTTTTGAACAGTAAGATTTTGAATGTTGTTTAAAGAAGTCTCTTCTGCTCACCAAGCCTGCATTTAATTGATCCAAAGTACAGCAAAAACTGTACAATTTTTAAAATATTTTTACCATTTAAAATAACTGTTTTCTATTTGAATATATTTTAAAATGTAATTTATTCTGCAATTTCAAAGCTTATTTTTTTTGCATCATTATTCAGTCACATGATCCTTCAGAAATCATTCTAATTTGCTGCTAAAAAAATGTATTATTATTATTATGTTGAAAACAGCTGATTAGAATTTTTTCAGGTTTCTTTGATTAATAGAAATGTCAGAAAAACAGCATTTAACTAAAACAGAAATCTTTTTTAAACATTATGAATGTCTTTATCATCACTTTTGATCAATTTATACAGTAGCATCCTTGCTAAATAAAAAAATACTGACTCCAAGCTTTTAAATAATATAGAGTATAATGTTACAAAAGCTTTTTATTTCAGATAAATGCTGATCTTTGGATCTTTTTATTCATCAAATAATCCTAAAATAATGTACTCAGCTGTTTAATTATAGGGCTGTCAAACGATTAATCGCATACAAAATAAAAGTTTAAGTTTGCCTAATATACATAATATATTAATCGTTTGACAGCCCTAGTTTTAAATATTGATAACAATAATAAAAAATGTTTCTTGAACAGCAAATCAATATATTAAAATGATTTCTGAAGGATCATGTGACACTGAAGACTGGAGTAATGATGCTGAAAATTCAGCTTTGATCACATGAATAAATTACATTATAAAATATATTCAAATAGAAATCTGTTATTTTAAATAGTAAAAAATATTTTATAATTTTACTGTTTTTGCTATACTCTGGATCAAATAAATGCAGGCTTCTTTAAAAAAAATCATAAAAATCTTACTGTTAAAAAACTTTTGACTGTTAGTGTATATTAAATGTATAAAATTATATACAAAATTTAGAATAAAATAGGCTTAATTTTATGCAAAAATTTTTTTTTCTTACTTCACCATTATTTATTTATTTATTTATTTTTTGCAGTGTGACCTTTACTTGTTTTCTATATGTGTGTAGCCACAAGCCAAAATCCTAACAACCTTTCTGGCTTTATAGGGTTAGACAGCAGTGCAGCACCTGGTAAAGAGCCACGCAGGACAGAAACATCATCATGTAGATGATCTTGTACATGACCATCTTTCCTTCGAAGCTGACGAAGAAGAACATTCCTCCGCAAACATAGATCCAGTATTTCACCAGCATAGCCATCACTAGTTTCCCAATCACATGCATCAGGTCATTCTCGTCGCCCTCCTCTTCCTCTTTGTCTTTTTCTTCCTCTGCAACCCACATGGAAAGTTACTTCTTTATGAATATGCAACAGCTAAGAGAGATTTTCTGCGGTGACTAGTACAGGACTTAATCTGTATGTTACACATAGGAAACCACCTTTTTTCTGCCCATCTACTTTGACGTCACAAAGCGCCGCTTCCTCTTCCATCTTCTCTTGTCGCTCCATCAAAGTTTGTCTGAGCAGAAGCCAGAAACTCAGCTGACACAGAACCTACAGACACAATGACAAAATGCTTATGCACGTGAAAATATATAATCTTATGCAAAATAAGGCAGTTGTGCATTGTATAATTGTTACCTTGGTGGACAGTTCAGTGAAGGGCACCTCCATCTTCAGAAAGAAACCTGGCACTGGATCCAAGCGTTCAAAACACCAGATATACTGAAGGACCAGCAGGAGGTTCCCATAGGCCACCATGAACGGCGAGGTCATCATGGCGTATTTCCTCCGGTCTCGCACCATCCACAGAGTACAGGACCACAGCAGAAAGACAAACGTCAGCCAGCTAACGTATGTTATACTCCATGCCTTAGAAATACAGAAAGATTGATGAGATGCCATGGTTCATATTTTTATGCTTTTCGCTGAATCATTTCCTATTCAAAATCAAATGCAGAACTTCAAAAGAATGATTAAAGGGATAGTTCACCCAAAATGAAAATTTGCTGTTAATTTACTCACTTGAGCATAAGAGCACAGAAGATTTTTAATTGAAACTGTGGTCTTTGGTGATTCATAAAATGCAAAAAAAATTTCATTCAGTTCATAAGATAAAAAAAAAACATAACACAAAATTAATACCCGTGGTTCCTGATGATATATTGAGGTCTTATGAAGTGAAACGATCAGACTGTGCAAGAAAGTGAACATTATTCACATTACTATCAGTTAGGGCTGCCCCCTAATAGTCGACGAAAATAGGCTTGGTCGACCAAAATTTTATTAGTCGCTTAGTTGGAGGAAAAAAAATCCACAGGAAGTGGCATCATTTTTGGTCATACAGATAAGAGTGATACACCTTTTGAATCTCTAAAGACTCTACGTCTATTTGTGTGCACTCACAATAACAACAAAGCATTGTGCTTTTGTAAAATAATGAAAGATGTGCTTTCTGCCGTTTTGCTCTCTGTGAACTTGAGTGCGTCACTTTGAAACTCTGTATTCTTGCCTTAACAGACATGAAAAAATATATCTATAGAGAGCGAAATGTCTACTTTTGAACCAATTCAAATGGAAAACAATTATTCTCAGATTACGTAATCTGTATGAAACATGCATACGGGTACATCCACTACTGCGTAAATGATGCCAAGCCGAAAACAAAAAAAAAAAAGCACCAGTTTATCAATAAATTATTATTATGTTAATGCAGCCTCCTTACTGTTTTTGCCTGACACATTCATAATCATTATTTCAGCCGGTGTGCTATGGCAAGCTTTATGTGCATGCTTGTGCACTTATTAGGCTACGTAGGCAATTAAAGTCTCATTATTATGATTTAAATGGTTTATAATAAACATGCGATTAGTTGACTAATGCTGAAAATGAACAGCTTCTAGTCGAACAGAAAAATCTTTAGGCGAGAGCAGACCTACTACCCATAATCCAGCCTAGTTTATTTACTTTATATGCTTTAGACATGAAAAACCTCCTTGTCTCACATAATTACTGGGTGCTTTAATAAATACAATATATAAATGAACTGGTGAATCAGTTATTTGAACCAGAAACAAACTGTTTGAAAGAACCAGTTTGCAATTAACAAACGGCATGCAAGATTTTTAAAAAAAATTATATGTAATTGTTGTAATAGTCATACATCTACAGTAGTTTTAACCCACGCATGCAGTGTTGAAGTGCGTAAAAATCTTTGCTTGTCCAAATGGGTGAATCTTACAAAACCAGCAAGAAAATGTTTAAAAAAGAAACAAATAAGCAATTATATTCAGCATAAAGAAAATTCTAATTTAAAATCCAGAGCATACGGCAACAGGAGAATATGATTCTTTTCCACACACTGGTTATTTCGGACAGTTTGTTTCTGGTTCAAATAACTGATTCACTAGATCATTTACATACTGTAATTATTTAAGCACCCTATAATGATGTGAAACGTAGATGGTTTTTAATGTCTAAAGCATATGAAGTGAATAAATTACTCTTCCATGGTCGTCCAGACCATTTGGCTGAGGCACAGACCGATCATTTTGCTTCATAAGACCTCAATGTATCATCAGAAGCCAAGGATATTAATTTTTGCTCCTTGATATGCTTTTTTTCTCTCAAAAACTAGAAGCTGCTGACTTACATTTTAAGAATCACAGGACCACAGTTTCAGCTTAAAATCCTCTTTACTATTCTACTCAAGAAAAAAAGTCACCTACATCTCGGATGGCCTGAGGGCGAGTAAATTAACAGCAGATGTTCATTTTTTTCACTGATGGGTTTGATCTTCTCACCATCATAGCAATAAGAGCACAGATGTAGCTCTGCTTCATGACGAACTTGAACACTTTTACGAGAGCGCCCGGCGGCCCGCCCTCCTCTTCCTCCTCCTCTTCCTCTTCCTCTTCCGCATCTGTCTTCTCCTCTTCCTCCTCCAGCTGTGAGTCCAAGATCTCATTTGTGTTCTCATCCGTCTTCTCTGTGCGGAGCATTAAAATAACACAGTCATTTCCATTTGTTCACGTCAGAAAAACGTCAGTGGAATGATCAGATATGAGTTCACTAAAAAACTAGTCTCAGACACAGACAGCTGTGAGATTTGTGTTTATAAAGTACCAGGTTATAGAGACATTAGCGCTTCTGAAGAAAAACTAGTCACTGGATTTGCCCAAGTTTTTGCTGTTTTGTTTTTAAAGAGCCTTAGTAGCAAATAAACTAGATACTGAAGTATAGTTTTAGATATATATTGTCCTTATTTTTTTACTTCCTTTTAATTTTTGTTATTTTAATACATTTTGTTTGACTAAACAGTGCCTTCGCAACTAATTTAAAATTAACTAACTTATGGATGTGTATTTACAGTATCTCACCTTCAAATTCCACAGGCTGATCCACTTTGTACTGAGGAGTTGAGTAAATATCCAGACTGACCGGTCCGTTCTCAATGGGCACGGCGGACACATAGTCAAACGACGTCCCGTTAGAGTTAACCACCACTACCTTCATTATAACAGAAAAAAATATTACATAAGGGACAGCTCATATTATGTGCACAGAAAACTACTAATGTCTTTCCAAAAGAAAAATACAGCATGCAAGATCATTTTTTTTTCAATTATAATTGTTTTTGAAGCCAGTTTTAGAAATATGAAAGTTATACAACTAGTTTTAACACACATATGTAGTGTTTTAATACACAGTTGTCCAACTGGGTGAATCTCACAAAACGAGAAATGAAAATGTCCAAAAAACAACAACAAAAAAAAAGCAATTATATTCAATATTTTATATTCATATTTTTTTTTGCATTATGACATTATCTCCAACCATACATTTTGGCTATAAATGCTCACTACCCGAATGCAATAAACAAATAAAAAAATAGTACAGTATATTACAGTATATTTGTATTACAATAATTAATTACTATGCTATTAATATCAATCTAATTCTGTTAATATTAACAATAGCATTTGTTTTAAAAAGTAAACATTTCAATCTATTTAGATTTTTGTGATTAATGGGAAATATGAAAAAAACCCACTATATAATTATAATTAAAAAATATATAATTATATCACAATTATTACATCTTTAAAATATATTATTATATATTAAATTGCACAGTATATTATAGCATCTTTAATATTAATTAAATAATGAATTTATTAAAAAAATTAAGTCTAACGAGATTTACGAAAAAAGAGTAATGAAGATTTAAAAGGGTGCAGAGGCTATCTTTTTGCTTTTCATTTGCTTTTCATTTTGCTTTTCATTTTTCAGATTCACCCAGAGAGATCAAGTTTCACCCCAACCCCACTGAATCATGCCACATCAAGAGCAGTGTACACACAAACACAAGCTGCTAAAAGCTCAAATCAATCACACTATATTTGTCTACAGTTAAAATTTGCAGACACAGAGTTACATAAGACTTGGCAAAACCACAATGAGCGCAAACCTCTGAGGTGCTGTAGCCGTCCTGAGTGGAAATGAGCTAAAGAGAGTGAGAAAGAAAGAAAGACAGCAGACGGGGCAAGGTGAATGTATTGATGAGCACAGGAGGGTCGATAACATTATGCTGTTCTCTAACATCAGCGCTGAGCAGAGCAAAGTACAGCGGCACTATTCACAGATAGAGACCAGCACTCAGACCGACATGAGCTAAAAAACCTTTAATGCTGACGGCTAAAGTTTAAGCCAACATGGACGCTCTTGACGCTGTTTTTAAGGCAAGACGCTACAGGCAAATCCTGCACTAGTCCAATTTGTGAATTTGTGATCTTTCAGACTAGAGGAAAACACATTTTTAAATGTTTATATTATTGCACTTTATCCATTTGCATTTGTAGAGTTTAATTACAATAAATATCTTTAAAGGTTTCAAATTAGGCTTTTTCCTCAAAAATGAGTTTTTATCTCCACTTCAACAGCACTTACATGCACTGAAATTTACAGTTTTATTCCTATCACTTTTCTGGAGGTTTTTACTGATGGGTTTGTCCATATATCATTCGCACTGATTTATATAACATTTTATTCCCAAAAACATGGTGAAAATGCAAGTATTTAAAGGCTTTGAGTTTTTATCTCCACTTCAGCAGCACTTACATACACCAGACTTAACAGTTTTATTCTTTTCTATATTCTGAAGATTTTTACTGATGGGTTTGTTCATATGCAGTATCATTCACACTGATTTCTATTACATTTTACTTCTAAAAACATGGTGAAACTACATATATTTAAAGGCTGTTAGTTTTTATCTCCACTTCAGAAGCACTTGCATGCACCAAACTTAACAGTTTTATTTCTATCACTTTTCTGAAGATTTTTACTGATGGGTTTGTTTGTATATCATTCACACTGATTTCTATAACATTTTATTCCCCAAAACATACTTAGAATGTATTTATTTCTAGCTGTTTACAGTATTTTTTTATTAATAGAGTGATAAAAAGAGAAATCCAAAATCCCTTCTGTAAAAACATTTAACTTTCATGTGTCAACAAAATGAAACAAGAATTTTGAATCTGGCTTTGTCCAGTGTTCAGATTTATTTTCTAGAAATATATGTACATAAGTGCATTTTTAATTAGATAATGCCTCATTTGAGTATTTAAACAAATTCCAGGAATGTTTGTGATTCTTAATGTATTACTTAATCTAATTACATTTTTACCCATTCACTTGGGCTGTCTTGTTTTAAAAGGACAGTTCAGTCAAAAATTAAAATTCTATCATCATATACATTATATACATACATATTTCTAGAAAATAAATCTGAACATTGGTTAAAGGCAGGTTCAAAATTCTTTTTTGATTTTGTTGATATTTTGGAGTTAAATGATTTTATAGAAGGAATTTTGGATTTCTCTTTTTATTACTCTATAAATTAAAAAAACACTGTAAACAGCCAGGAAAAATACATTTTCACAATATTTTAGGAATAAAATGTTATATAAATCAGTGTGAACGATATATGAACAAACCCCTCAGTAAAAATCTTCAGAATATAGATAGGAATAAAACTGTTAAGTTTGGTGTAGGCAAGTCCCGCTTAAGAGGAGAAAAAACTACTCTTTAAATACATGCTTTTTTACTGTGTTTTTTAGGAATAAAATGCTATAGAAATCAAAACAAATGATATATTAACAAACCCTTCAGCAAAAATATTCAGAATATAGAGATAAATTATACTGTTAAGTTTGGTATATGTAAGTGCTGCTGAAGTAGAGATAAAAACTCACAGTCTTTAAAGATATGCAGTTTCACCATGTTGTTAGAAATAAAATATTATATGAATCAGTGCGAATGATATATAAACAAACCCCTCAGTAAAAACCTTCAGAATATAGACAGGAATAAAACTGTAAATTTTAGGGCATGTAAGTGCAGCTGAAGTGGAGATAAAATCTCACAGTCTTTAAAGACATGCATTTTCACCATGTTTTAGGAATATAATGTAATAGAAATCAGAGCAAATGATACATGAACAAACCCTTCAGTAAAAACCTTCAGAATATAGATAGCAATAAAACTGTTAAGTTTGGTGTATGCAAGCGCCGCTTAAGTGGAGAAAAAACAACTCACATTTTTTAAAAATATATGCTTTTTCATTGTATTTTTAGGAATAAAATGCTATAGAAATTAGAACAAATGATATATGAACAAACCCCTTAGTACAAACCTTCAGAATATAGATAGGAATAAAATAGTTAAGTCTGATGTATACAAGCATCACTTAAGTAGAGAAAAAACAACTCACATTTTTTTAAATATATGCTTTTTCACTGTATTTTTTAGGAATAAAATGCTATAGAAATCAAAACAAATGATATATGAACAAACCCCTCAGTAAAAAAAATTCAGAATATAGAAAGAGTGTGTGTGTAAGAGCTGCTGAAGTGGAGCTAAAAACTTTTTTAAACATTTTGAGAAAACTTAATATGCACTGTAATAAAATTTTATGAACGCAATTAAATA
Organism: Labeo catla; assembly: GCA_012976165.1. Classification (NCBI taxonomy): domain Eukaryota; kingdom Metazoa; phylum Chordata; class Actinopteri; order Cypriniformes; family Cyprinidae; genus Labeo; species Labeo catla. Next base: position 447,469 of record VONZ01000456.1, read on the forward strand.
AAGTACAATAAAAAAAGCTTTGAAAAGTGTATTTTGGACGTTTTTGATCCACTCCTGTTAAATTCAAACTTCTATTGTGGCCTCTTAAGTTTACTAGGCTAAAGATAAAGTTAAGCATTGTGAGACTTTTTCCTAATTTAAGCTTTAAAAACACTTTCCTCACATTTCTTTCCTCAGTTTTCTGATGTGCTTTCCACCAGAGCAGCCGCTTCCCAATTGACGTGTGAATGAAGTTGTTTCCCCTGGTCTCATTTCCCTCGTTTATCTCTTCATCCTCACTCTCCTGCTGGAGAAACATCAATAAAACATATTCAGTGAGTAGCACGAATGAAATTAAAACATGTATTATGAAGCAGCTCACGAACGAAAATGCCGAAGATGATAAACACGCTTAATAGAGTCATGAGCTGAAAACAACTACGATGAACTACTGTAATCATTTCATCGGATGAAGGCGTAACGGCGTTTATGATTCATCATCGATCGCTCTGTGAAGTCAAGTTACCGGTTATTCTCCTCACTTAGATTTACACCGACAAGAAAATCATGAAATCGTGCTGTAATCAAACCTCGAGACATGTGAATCAATAAGCTCATGCATGTGAGGTTTTGAAGGACTGAGTGTATTGATCGCTCTATAAACCCATGAACCGCATCTTGTCACAACAGCATGTGGACAGATGGGAAAAAGGTGACAGAGATCAAACCAACATTGTGCATTGCTATGTACCTACTGTATCATACGCATCTTTATATAGTATTAGTGTTATTTTAGTACCACTGATATACCATTACATATCCATGATTTTTTTGTTTATATTGTAAACTGCATTTTATTGTTATATTTTAACATAGACATAACATAGAAAAAGTTTTTTCATATTTAATTTTATTTACATTATACAAAGCATTTTATTAGCTTTTAGTTTTTTTAAAAGTCTACATAGTTTATTTTTTTTATATTTATTTTTATTTACATTTTATACAAAGCATTATTATTAGTTTTAGTTTTTTTAAGTCTACATAGCTTATTAATTTTTTTATTTTTTTTCATATATAATTTTATTTACATTTATTTGCATACAGTTAACATTTATTTTATTTAACGTAACAAAAAATCATTTTAGTTTTAGTTTACTAATAGTAACACTTCCTCATATAAGCAAAGCATATTATACACACAGGTGACTAATATTTATCAAGGAATTCTAACATTTTATTTATTAAGAAAAATTGCATATTTTTTTATTTTTAACAAAAATTTGAACTTGCTTTAACTAAAAATGTTTTCTTGAGACTAACTCAAAGAGACATAGATTTGTATCTTTGTTTTCAATATTTTGTTTGCCGTTTGTAAAACACATAAATCTATTAAAAGAAATGTCTTTGCATTGTATTAAAGTGCATGTAAATGCATTAAATTGAGACCAGCTTGCCATCAGTTATTTAAAAATAAAATGTGTTTTTGTGTAAAATACAATAAAATAATTATTTTCAAAGTAAATTTATGTTTCAACCATTTTTTCTCCACTGGAATTTTTCGTATCCAAACTTTTTTGACAAAGGAATTAATTTAAAGTATATTGTTTAATGGATATTTGGATATTTTTAACTAGAAAATCTCATTAAAATAATGATTTTTTTGCAGCATTGTGTACACTGAAATACTTAGAATACACCTTAAAACGTTAGCAATTTTTTCACTTCAAAATGCATTGGGCTCACCATGATCATGGGATCTTGCAGCCACAGTCGGATCAAGGTGGCCAGTGTGTAGTACAGGACCAAGAGCATGATGGGATTGACAAAATGGTGCCAGTTCAGGCCACTGTTGACAGCAAGCTTCCAGGTTGAGGAACAGTCGGTTCGAATGATGGAGGAGATGCCAAACAAACTGTGGAGAAAGAAAATAAACTGGGTCATTTTGCTTTAATTATACCATTTTTATTCTGCTTCTTACTCTTTCTGCAACTGGGACAGAAATGATCACATGACCACAGCCCATGTTAAGGGAGAAACAGGAAGTGATGTGGAAAGCACTGGCTGTCAACACTGTCACTCAGCAGACACGCAGATGAAGGCGACAAGTCTTTCATCAACTACAATTAGGTCACAGTCTTTTCCAACCAGATCGCCATTAACTACACAACAACGGCTGTTTCTGCTGCTCACGGCAAAACTGTTTTTACAAAGAAAACGATAAAGACCAGCACGAAAGGGACAGATTATGGTGGATTTCTATTTATGAATTCAAGGGAAGTGAGTAAACAAGTAAAAAAACAACAACAAATTTTTGTTCGGTTTTCCAGTACAAATATTTCTGAAGTTGTTGTATTTTAGTTTAATTTTAATAATAACCTTTCTTCATATTAGCAAAATATGTGACTAATATTTAAGAAATATTAACATTTATTTTTATTTTATTTTTTATTTTTTTTTATTTTTATTTTTTTGCTTTAACAAAAAAGTTTATCATTTTATTCTTTTTAAAAAATCTGTATTTTTGTCTGGTTTTCCACAGAAATATTAAAATATTTTAAAATTATATACTTTAAGATGCATTAAATCAGGAAAGAATGAATTAATTAAGGAATAAATAAACAAAATACATTTATTTGGGAAAGTAAAATAATTTATTTGTATGTCTTGTTTTCTGAAAAACATTAAAATTAAGTGAGTTTTTGCTTAAAACAAGAAAAAAAATATCTGCCAGTGAAGTCAGAAAAATCTACTTAATTCAAAGGAAGATTATTTTTCTTACCCTATTATCAGAAGGTTTTTCTTATTTTAAGCATAAACGTAATTTTGATAAGTCTTTTAGAAAACAAGATTTATGAATGTTTATTAAGTATTTGTAAATTAAGTATTTGTACTGGAAAACAAGACAACAGGAAGAACATGACTTTTTAAAGTGCAAGCAAGTGTTAACAGAGTGTTTGAGTTTAATGAGTTTATCTGACCACAATGCACTTCTAACTTGAGTTTCGTCTTAATTAACCCTGAGATCACAACCACAAACACAATCAAATGCAAACCTTAAAAGCTGCTTTAAACACTGAATTCATTGGAAATCACATCAGGAACACTTCAGACTTTCTTCTGTGAAAAGCTAGTAAACAATGATTGATTTGTGGGGGAATTATCCCTTTAACATTCCTCATATTTATAAAACCATCTAGATTTTACATGATTAGTTTCTTTCTATTGATCTTGCTATTTCACACTGGTGTAGAAACAATTTTCACTCAGAAATTGCTAGTAAATTTCACAATTAATTACAGAAGCAAGTAACATTTAATTAAGCATAAAACAGTCCTTTCTTGTAAAACAAACTCCAGTAATCTCCAATGATTTTTCAGAGTCGTAAATAAAACGGTGTACTTGAATGAAGCATAATGAAGCACATTTACAGGCTGCTCTACTAAACATAGACCTAATGGCAAACGTAGTCGGTGGAATCGATGCCCGTGAAGAGCATCAAGGGCACGAGAGACAGAGCAGGAACAGGTGCCGAATCGGTCCGTCAGCACCTGCAGATCATAACCGCCGCACAACACACCCTGAGCAGATCTGAGAATACTGATGGAAATATGAGGTGAAGGACAGCTAGTGCTAAAACACACAACACGGGTCTGTTTGTTGCAGCCTTTTTAGGCTGATCCCAATGCAAAAACTACGAGTTCGACGAGTTCAAAATTTAAATTTTTAAGCTTGTAACATACTGACATCCTTTTCCTCTGTTGCAAATTTTGTTTTTACCTTACTTTTTTTTTTTGCATTGTGGCATTATTTTCTTTATATATTTATTATACTTAATGATATATTATTAAAATTCTTAAGTACATTAGTTGTGCTGCATTAAAAGACTAGTTATTGTCGTATAAATAATGTTTTTTTTTTAACAATAATGACTATATTTAGGAGTGTGCTCAATTTACATAAAATTAATGTCATAATGCATATTAATCTTAATCATACATTATATATATATTATTATTTTCAAATGCAAAATATATTTTGCTTAGGACTTTTGAGTCAGACATTTCTTCACAAAAATATATTTAAATATGTATGAAATATAACAATCTGTTTTTTTTTCTGCTTGTACCATTTATTATATTTATTTATTTACTTATTTATAATTAAATAACAATTAATCATTACATTAATCGTATGTGAGCGTTTCTACATTACTGTTTTTTTATTTTAAAAGCAATTACGATTTAAAAGATTTATAAGATTTATTTTTTAAGTAATGTGATTTTTCCTATTTTTATTCTTTTTTCATTGTTTTATTTTATTTTATTGTATTTTTAATTATTTTTTGGATGAAATATGAGCAGGATATTTCTTTACAGCTGTAAATATGTGCGAAATATCAAATACATTGAATACAAAATTATTTAATTTGTATGTAACTGTTGTTAGATTACTGTTTTTTTTTTAAAAAAGCAATTACTGCTTTTATTCATCAATAGAATTTTGCAAAAGATTTATAAGATTTATTTAAGTAATTTATTTTTTTCATTATTTTATTTTATTTAACTGTATTTTTTATTTAATTTTTTGGATTAAATATGAGCAGGATATTTTTTTACAGCTGTAAATATGTGCAAAATATCAAATAAATTGAATGGAAAATTATCTTATTTGTATGTAACTGTTTTTTTATTTTAAAAGCAATTAACTGTTTTTACATTACTGTTTTTTTTATTTTGAAAGCAATTACTGCTTTTATTCATCAATAGAATTTTGCAAAAGATTTATAAGATTTATTTTTTAAGTAATGTGAATTTTCTTTTTTTCATTATTTTATTTTATTTAATTGTATTTTTCATTTTATTTTTTGGATGAAATATGAGTGGGATTTTTTTTTACAGATGTAAATATGCACGAAATATCAAATAAATTGAATGCAAAATTATTTTATTTGTATGTAACTGTTTTTTTTGTATTTTAAAAGCAATTAAATGTTTTTTACAATACTGTTTTTTTTATTATTTTGAAAGCAATTACTGCTTTTATTAATTTTATTCATCAAGTTTTATAAGATTTTTTTTTTTTTTGGATGAAATACGAGAAGGATATTTCTTCACATATTAAAATAAATATGTGTGAAATATAAAATAAATTGAATGCAAAATTATCTAATTTGTTTTTATAACATTATAACACTGAAAAAGTTTGAGTTTTTTTTTTTTTTTAAAGAAATGCTTTTATTCACCAATGTTTGTTATGCTTGTTAGACAATAATATGTGACCCTGGATCACAAAACCAGTCTTAAGTAGCACGGGTATATTTGTAGCAATAGCCAAAAATACACTGTATGGGTCAAAATTGTCGATTTTCCTTTTATGCCAAAAATCATTAGGAAATTAAGTAAAGATCATATTCCATGAAGATATTTTGTAAATTTCCTACTGTAAAAATATCAAAACTTAATTTTTGATTAGTAATATGCATTGCTAAGAACTTCATTCGGACAACTTTAAAGACAATATTTTGGCTATAAAGGCTGCATCTCCCAAATATTGTCCTATCCTAACAAACCCTACATCAATGGAAAGCTTATTTTTTCAGCCTTCAAATGATCTATAGATCTCAATTTAAAAAAACTGACCCTTATGATTGGTTTTGTGTTCCAGGGTCACATATGTCATTACCTTAATGCATAATTGAAACAAAAATGTCTTGTTGATCACATCAGAAAAATGTGTGAGTTGTAACTTAAATTCTTGTAAAACAATGAATGAGTCAATTCTTTGGCATATACTGTCACATACACAGCACTCAGCTGATATGCATTAATCATGCTATATTTATTATGCTATATTTACTTGACCTGCGTGTGATTCTGCAGTTCGTCTGAAGCTCTTTTGTGAACCGGCCTTTGTCAGAACACGCGAGAACAGATGAAACACGGGATCTTTTATCTGTACGCCACCTGAACCCTGTGTGTCTATCAGAGTCCAGACACGGGAAATAGGGCTGTGTTTTGCTGCAGGGCATGATGGGCATTCTTATTCTCATTCATTATTTACAGCACACGGCAGGTGCAGATTAATATGCATTCGATGACATTAAACGCATGACGTATTATATGAGTATTACTGGCACTGATGTACAAACTCGCATTCAGAGTCCACTGAATTATAAATAATTAATATAGAGCAGATTATTTGACAAAAAGAGTATACAAAATGTATAACTGAACAAACTGGAGTATGTCTGACCTGGTGTAGCTGTCGTTGAGGCTTATGGCCTCCTGCAGGAACTGGAACTGGTTGGAATAAAGTAAGATGAGATGACCAGCACTGAAGATGGCCATGAGGACACACAGACAGCTGAAGAGGAGCTTGTCAAAAGTCTTGCAGAGCGACCACCATGTGCACAAACCCAAAAACACAAAGAAGTAGACTGCTGAGCTCAGAGAGGGCAGCGTGACACCTGGAGACAAGAACATAGATGGATTAGACTTGTATTCTACTTTTTAACCTAATATATATATATATATATATATATTTATACACACACATATATATATATATATACACTATAATTTGTATTTTTTATAATATTATATACTATCATTTTTAATAATGCAATTTATTTTTAATATTTACAACGTTTCCATTAATATTATAATGTAAACATTTATTATAATGTTGAATATTTTTTGTACTGTGACATTATTTTCATATTTTTTAAATTATAAATTATTTAATTTATAAAGTACACTTGCTGTACTGCCTTAAAAAAAGGACAGGATGATATTTATACTTTTCAGAGTAAAAACAATGAATATTTAGGGTGTGCTTAATTAAATGGTCAAAAATGGTCATAATGCAAAAAAATTCTTAATGTTACAAAAAAAGAACCTTTTTTGCTATTTATTTGCTTTTGATGTTGGGGATGAAATATGAGCTGATGTTTCTTCACAGAAATACGTAAATGTGCATGAAATATATAAACTAAATCAAACGAAAATGATCCAATTTGCTTTTACGAAACCATTTAAAAAAATAAGGTCTTTTTTCTTTATGAAATTAATAGTTTTAATCAGCAAGGATGCATTAATTTGATCAAAAGTAATAAAGTGATAGTAAAATCAGCATATTATAATTATTTCTGAAGGATCATGTGACACTGAAGACAGAAGTAATTATGCTGAAAACTCAGCTTTGCATCACTAGAATAAATGACATTTCACAACATATTAAAATATAAATATAAAATAATATTTAATATTATTAATATTTTTTTGCATTGTGACATTTTTAATTCTTAATTAATTAATTTTGAAAGTACTTTTGTTGTACTGTCTTTAAAAAAACAGACAGGATAATGTTTACAGTTTTCAGAGTAAAACAAATATTTAAGGACAGAGTGTGCTTAATTAAAAAAATGATGTCAAAATGCAAAAAAAAGTAATATTACAAATATTACTTATATATATATATATATATATATATATATATTTTTTTTTTTTGGGATGAATTTCTTCACAGAAATATATAGATGTGCCTGAAATATATAAAATAAATTAAACTAAAAATGATCTAATTTGCTTTTACACTACAATTAAAAAGTTATTTTTTCCTTTCAATTTTTGACTATTTTAATGTATTTTAAATCAATTTTTAAATTATTTAAATTCCTTGTTTTGTTGTTGTGATGATTATTTTACTTCCTTTTATGTAAAGCACTTTGAATTACCATTGTGTATGAAATGTGCTATATAAATAACCTTGCCTTGAAATTACTACTTTTAATCAGCAAAGATGCAATAAATTGATCAAAAGCAACAGTAAAGTGGCAGTAAAATCAACATATTACAATGAATTTTGAAGGATCATGTGGCTGAAGGCTGAAGTAATGATGCTGAAAATTCAGCTTCACATCACTAGAATAAATTACATTTTACAACATATTAAAATAGAGAACAGCTATTTTAAATTATAATAATATTTCACAATATTTCTGTTTTTACTGCATTTTTGATCAAATAAATCCAGCTCTGGTGAGCAGAAGAAATGGCTCATGATGCAAATTATGGTTTATGGTTGTGATGTAAACTAAAGACTATTGGAAATAATAAAATAAAATAAAATAAAATAAACTTGAATGAGCAATAAGGTTTGTTTTATATATATATATATATATATATATATATATATATATAGTAGGTGTTTTAAATATTAAAAAGGTGGAAGAAATGTTTATAGAGGTGTCTTGGAATGTAAAGAATGTATTTAACTTATTATTAATTTATTTGCTAAATTATTTTAGCTATTTGCTATTAATTTATTTGCTATTGCTAATGGGGATCCAAAGAAATAAACAAATAAATAAATAAACAAATAAAATAGTAAAATAACAAATAAAAAACAAATAAAAATAATATTAATACAATGTAACAAATAAAATAAACCTTAAAAACAAACCTTAAACACCAGTGTAAGTTAAACTATAATATCACATATCCACACCTGTTAATCCCAGTAGAATGGTAACCACCACTTGTCCAGCGGTTGTGATGAGGTTACCGATGATCTCTTTGAGTTTAGTTGCCACTCCTGCCACTCTACGCAGAATCTTCATCTTTGTGCTTTCCTGCACCTCTTCCTCCTCCTCCTCTTCCTCCTCCAGAACTCCTCCCTCCCCGTCCTCATCCTCTGCCTCATCTTCTGCATCAAAGTCCTCGTCATAGAGCATCTCGTCATCATCGCCGTCATCATTTTCCACCTTCTCGTCATCCTCCTCCTGTGTTCGGTAACAGAACATAAGAATCATGCACATTTACTCTATGAATACAAACCCATGTGATCTAAAATATTTGACCAAATATGCAGAGTACAATGGTTGAAAAAACATTTGACAGTACAGAAATGAACAAAAAAAAGATCACTAGTCCATTTCAGAAACATTTGTCTGTTTAAGTGTTGTTTAGTCTGGTTTAGATTAACTCAGATCTCACACACAAACAATAAGGCCATCTAGCTTTAATAGGTCCATATGTATGGCCTTTAGCACAGGAAACTACTTCCTGTTCACAGTAGCTCATACTGCTGAACACCAGTAAACGTTTAGCTACAGCATGAGGCCATTTCTTACACCTCTAGTAAGTCTTTCATTAAGGATAACTTCATTAATGTCTTCTAGTATTGCAGTATTTTGTGGTCATTTTATGTCTAATCCACATTAGAGTACTAAAAAAAAAAATGTGGCCACTTTTCTGGGAAACTACAGTACCAAATCATGGTTTATGGATGTAATAAACAACAAAGGATACTGATCACTTGATCACAAAAAAAAATAAAAAAGGTAAAAATTAAATTAAATTAAATTAAATTAAATTAAATTAAATTAAACTAAAAATAAAATAAAATAAAATAAAATAAAATGATCAAGTGTCTATATGGTAGTAGCTTAAATATGCTTATGAGCTGTTTTACAAGTCTAGGCAACCAACTTGTTTCACTTCATCCTATAGCATAATAAACCTGTTTTCATGAAAAACATACGTTTTGTAGGGGTTTTTCTCTGGGAAAACAAAAAGTTGGAAAGCTGGTACTTGGGTGGAGTTCAGAAAAATGTGATTATGGCATTTCACATAGTAAAGTTCTTTAACAACACTTCTGCTGAGCTGGCAATGCATGCAAACTTTAATTCATCCAAACATAATGCACACTCATTACTGCAGATGTACAGATTTATTTTGTGGCTGACTGTACATTACACTGATAACTGCATTGCTTTTTATGAAATATTAAATATTGATTTGAGATGGAATTATTTTATCATGTGGAAAAAAAAAAAATGAAAGCATGATCTGAAATGAACACAATCGTCCAGGACAAAAATCCACTTCATCATCTACTTTAGTGTTATTCTTCAAAAATATGTGACCACATAAAAACAAAATAAAATAAATTACTAAAATAATAAGGATTATTTTTTTTATTTTAAGTTCTGGTAGCTCGACTAGTAGGTTTGCACTTCTAGGGAACAGTCATTATTATTATTATTTATTATTATTATTATTATTAACATAATGTTAACATTTATTTGTTAACTTCTATTAAATTAAATAAAATAATACATCAATAATTAGAATAACCATTATTATAATTATATAATTTATAATTTGGTATATAATTTATAATTTATAATTTAGTAGTAGTAGCAGCAGCATTTTAACATTTATTTGTTAACTTTTATTAAATTAATAATAATAAATTAAATTAAATAATAAATTAATAATAGTAATCATCATTAGTTGTAGTAGTAGTAGTATATTAACATTTATTTTTCTTAATTTTCTTAACTTTTCTTAATTTAATAATACAAAATTAAATAATAATAATAATAATAATAATTATTGTTATTATTATTATTATTGTGTTCTGGTAGCTATCTAGGGAACAGAATATACTAATATTATTAATAAAAATAATAATAATAGTTGTTATTACATTTTAATTACTATTATAAATAAAGGAATGAATGAATGAATGAATGAATGAATAAATAAATAAATACAATTAAGCACCTTTTCAAAATAAAACACACACAAAAAAAATAAAATAAATAAATAAATAAATCAGTGTGTGAAGAGTGACTGTTTGCAGAGCTCTACTTCTTTTTATTTTAATAACGGTGGATCAGGGTTTAATAAACTAAACTAAACTAAACTAAAACAAAATAAAATAAAATAAAAAATAATAAAATAACATTCTTGTTGCTTAACTGATAGAATAATAATAATAATAATAATAATAATAAAATAAAAACAGACTCAAATTAAACTTAAAATGCAGCATCTCTCTAATAATAGATAAATTTTATTTATAAAATTTAAGTAAATTTAAACAATAAAATAAAAAAAAAAAAATAAAATAAAATAACATTCTGGTTGCTCAACTGGTATAATAACAATAATAATAATAATAATAATAAAAGTAATAATAATAATAATAGCATTACGTAAATAAATAAATAATAGATGTATTTATAAAACTGTATTAAATTATTTATTTTAAATAGTTCAGAAATGCAACTGGGAATAGACTATATTAATATTATTAATAATTAGTATAATAATAATAATAATAATAATAATAATAATAATAAATTAGTAAAATAATAATAGTTGTTATTACATTGCAATTACTGTTATTATAAATAAATAAATACTTATCACCTTTTATTATTAAAATAAAATAAAACAAAAACAAAACAAAAATATATATATATATATATATATATATATATAAAACAATATGTATCTATAAAATGTTATTAAATTATTTATTTTTATAAAACAAAATTAGTTTATAAAAGTTAAAAAACTTGCTTGGGCAAAAATGTGCATTAATGCATTTATCAAAGGTCCATGAAAGTTCATCATGATGTCTGAGATGTTTCTTCCTCCTGCAGTAGTGAGTCACGGTCATATACTGCACCCCGTTAACCCATCAGCTGGACGGCACATGTGCTCAGTGTTTGTGTGCAGGTGTGTAGTTTAGTGTGAAGTGAGCAGCAGGTGTGTGTTTGAGTAATTCATCAGGCACGCATGAACTCTGACCCACCTTCTCCTCGGGCTCAAAGTCGTGGTTGTCCTGGGCCATTTCTTCACTGGGACGCTTGTGGACCAGCTTTCTGCACAGCAGCCACACGGACAGACTGGCCATGAACATCCCAATATCCGGCAGGAAAACCCGGATACCGTTGCCTGCATCTGCACCAATAACACTACAAACACAGACAGCATATTAACACATAATGTTAACATAATTCACATATCTTTCTTCAAATGTGTTTTAAAAAGAAGGGCAGTCGTCCAGTATTCACATAAACCTGTTACAGGTGATCGTGACTATAACAAACGAACTAGCGTCACCAGAATTCCTGTTAAACCGCACGCCATCTGTGAGGGCGGAAAACATTTGTGAGAATGCCGATTTTTCCGGCAGCATTTTCCAGTTCGGGCTTCTCACACATCTGTTGTGTGCCGTTTTATACGCTTCCCCACCCAGCTCAATAAATTGCACCATATTAAAGGAGTATAAATATTTCTCATAAAACACGTACTGAATTCTTCTGAAACTCACACAAGAGTGAAATTAAGTCCTGAGGTGCTTAGTCTGTGTCGGGAGGATTTAGTCAAAACAGGATTGAATGAAGGTGCCAGTGTTTTGTTGATCATTCAGACAATCAAGAGCAGTTATTCACGCTATTATAAAGGGAAACATATGGTGAACACAATAATTGGGGATGTATGTATGATTAATGTGCTTATACTGTGCAATATATCATGTGCCCTCCAGATAGAATCTATATGTTTCTCCAGGAGTACAAAAGCTTGTTTTGTGCATGCATGTAGAAATACAACAGAAATGCATGATTCATACAAGCAGCAGACACTACAACATGTGTTTGATACAGTCCTATATGAGGAATATTAAGTTAGCATGACTCAGTTTGTAAGTAAACAGCTGATTCTACTGTACCAAACGTACCAATGTATCAATTTAAAAACGAAAGCCACTATTAGGTTTTAATTATTCGGTTTATAACCAATTCAATTTTCTTTTGCAGATTGTAAAAACTAAACTAAACTAAACTGCTAGGAATCTCAGCCTCTTATGCCATAACTTTTATTTCCAAATGGGGGGATTAGGATTAAAAAATAAAATAAAGACACTGTTTTGTTACCTACCTTAAAAATGTGGGATCTTTGTCTTTAAAAAATTAATTAATTAATTAAAAAAATTAAAACAAAACAAAACAAAATAAAATAAAATACAATTTGGACTCAAATTAAACTGCTTTGTAAAATTAAATATTTAGAATCTCTGCCTATAAAATAAAATAATATAAAATAAAATACAGACCCAAATTAAATTGCTTTGTTACCTTAAAAAAGTGGGATCTCTGGCTACATATATATATATATATATATATATATACACACACACACACATATATATATATATATATATATATATCAATTTAAAACCATTTAAATAAAACAAAATAAAATTCAGACTCAAATTAATCTGCTTTGTAAAATTAAATATTTGGAATCTCTGCCTATAAAATAAAATAAAATAAAACAAAACAAAACAAAATAAAGACTTTGTTACCTTAAAAATGTGGCATCTCTGGCTATAAAATTAAATAAATTAAATTAAAATAAAGTAAATTAAAACAAAGTAAAATAAAATAAAATAAAACAAAATAAAACAAAATACAAATAAAATTTGGGCTCAAATTATATAAAAAATAAATAAAATAAAATAAAATAAAAATTCAAAACAGGCTTATACTGCTTTGTTACCTTAAATATGTGGGATTTCTGCCTATAAAATAAAATAAAAAATGGTGGATCTGTCTTTTAGGATCTCTCTCCTCCACTAAATTAAGTTTCCTATATCAGCGCTTAATCTTTAGACCCCAAACATCCAAATCACAATCATTCCTGCATCAACTCCTTCCGCTCACGTGATCCTCTCCCATGGTCCCCTGCCGTCGGTGGAACAAAGAGACATCAACAGGCCGTTATGTCACGGATAAATGCCTTCGTTCAACTAACAGGTCAATTAGGAGTATAAACAGTTTACAGCCGAACTTCCTGCCACTTATGGTGAATCGAGCCATCCGACCAGCGCTGCTTGGAAAAAGGTGCAGGTGGAGATTCCCGTACTCAGGAAACCGCACTTAATACAATCACAGTCGGGCCAGCATATACAAACATCAAGGTAGGCCTTGAAAAATTGGGCTGTCAAGAGTGGGTCAGGTTTAATTGGGTTTAGTGTTCATCAGGGGAAAGGGCTGGTTTGGACGCTGAAGTTTGGAGCCGCGCTGCTGGACGGCAGACAGCTGGCCGCAGCGTAAGTGGAGCGTAATGTTATCTGTCTCTGTTTGCTCAAGTACTTCAAACTGAAAACACATCCCTTTTATGCGTGCATGATATTACACGCTTTTAAGTGATTTTGTGTGTTGGGAATAAACATAAGGTAAACAGGATCCTTACAGTATTATACTAGAAAACAATACTAGTTGCACTTGGCTGTACTACTCGAAACTATCATCAAATGGGTCATATAATATTTTTCTATTATATGATGTGGGATCGCATCATTTGAAAACAGACTCAAATTAAACAGTGTTGTTACTATAAATGTGGTATTTCTGCCTACAAAATAAAATAAAATAAAATAAAATAAAATAAAACTGTTTGGTTACCTTATAATTGTGGGACCTCTGCAAATAAAATAAAATAAAATAAAATAAAATAAAATAAAATAAAAAATAAAATAAAATAAAACTGGTTGGTTACCTTATAATTGAGTACCTATGCCTATAAAATGAAATAAAATAAAATAAAATAAAACTGTTTGGTTACCTTATAATTGTGTGACCTCTGCAAATAAAATAAAATAAAATAAAATAAAATAAAATAAAATAAAATAAAATAAAATAAAATAAAAAATAAAATAAAATAAAACTGGTTGGTTACCTTATAATTGAGTACCTATGCCTATAAAATGAAATAAAATAAAATAAAATAAAACTGTTTGGTTACCTTATAATTGTGTGACCTCTGCAAATAAAATAAAATAAAATAAAATAAAATAAAATAAAATAAAATAAAATAAAATAAAATAAAACTGGTTGGTTACCTTATAATTGTGGGACCTCTGCCTATAAAATAAAATAAAATAAAATAAAATAAAATAAAATAGAAAACGAAATTAGACTCAAATTAAACAGTAGTTACCTTAAAATGTGGTATTTCTGCCTACTAAATTAAATTAAATTAAATAATTAAAAAAAATTTAATTAAATAAAATTAAAAACAGACTCAAATTAAACAGTTTTGTTACCTTAAAATGGGGTATTTATGCCTATAAAATAAAAAAAATAAAAAAATACAAAAAAACCTTATAACTGTGGGACATCTGCATGTAAAATAAAATAAAATAAAATAAAAATCTTTCATAAATATTATTTTCAGTTAGTGGCCATTTCTCAACATTTCTCGTTTTCATTTGAGTAACTTGTCTAAAAATAACTAAACCTGAAGTGATTATTATTATTATTATTATTATTAATTTTTAGCTAGTTCCTCATTTTCATTTAGTTCAAAAAGTGATGTACTAAAACTAAAATAAAATGTATAAAAACTATATAGACATGGACATATTTATGGTTAAAAAATAAAATACTAATACTAAAATACTAAAATAACACTGCCATTGACATAAATGATAGCAGCTAATGACGTCCAAACCATCTTTGTCAACATTAAATGTGAAAAATATCTAACATTTATTGAATGCTCATTGTAATGGGTGGGGCTTTATATAATGGGTGCGGCTACTTATAGCAATGCCGCAAAAACCAAAACAAAGTGCCAAGACGGTACATCAAGCATTTTTAGATACCTAAGAATTGGATTGTTCATTAAACCTTTTAAATTCAATTCAGCACACAGGACTAGTCGTCCTGTAACTAAATATCTCACACTTCCAAAGTTCGTCTTGTGTCCTTCATGAACCCAAACCAGAGGCTCCCTTAAGTCTGTCTAGAAAATGGTTTAATTTCATCGTTATATAACCTTTTTCGCAATATCTGGCTGAAAGGTGGAAAAGACGACCCTTGGGAAATTATCACTCTTTCGTCTCAAAGCAAATCGATGAGATTAAGCTGTTGAGATGTTCAGAATAGCACAAACTCACAGCATAAAGCTTATTATTTATACATTTACATTGAGTGCGGTATATACTAAAGTTTAGGGTCAGTACGATTTTTTTTTCTTGAGCAGCAAATCAGCATATTAGAATGATTTCTGAAGAATCATGTGACACTGAAGACTGACGTAATGATGCTGAAAATTCAGGTTTGATCACAGAAATAAATTACATTTTAAAATATATTCACATAGAAAACATTTATTTAAAATTGTAATAATATTTCATAATTTTACTATTTTTACTGTATTTTTGCTCAGCCTTGGTGAGCAGAAGAGCCTTTTTTGTAACATTGCAGCGTATTTAGTATGCTATTCCCAACACAGTCAATGACACAAAACCTCTCTCCAAGTTCTGGTAGCAACAATACTTTCTCTTTTTCCTTTTTTTTAAAGCTTTCTATAAAAACTCGATCAATAATCAGGGATGTTTTTGCAGTGCCTGTTGCAGGTTTAGTGTCTTCCTATAAAGAAGCAGTTGTAAAAGACAGGCCAAAAGATTTCACGCAGTAAAACCATTTCCAATTAAAAACCTTTCACATTCACAGTAGCAATATGCGAGAGTTTGATAAACAGGCATGATATGAAACCTTCATAAAATGTTTCTTAGGCAGTTTATAGGCTTGCGATTAAAATAAGCGCTTGGACTCACCTTTCAAAACCAATCTGTCGTATTGACTTCTCCCACACCGAACCTGGTAAATAGAAGAGATAAAGCTTTACTACCCATTGCATAGAATTTTCCACAACACTGACTTTGAAAGCGCAGGGCGATTCGCCGATAACTACCCGCGCCGTGGGCTTTTGTAAAACAATGACAAGAGCCAAGGTGTTTTGCTTTGTCAAACTGCAGGGTCACTGTGGGTCATTTCGGGTCATTTCGGAGCTACTTTGAGAAAGACTGAATTAATGCGGCTATATGATTAATGTGATGAGATGACAAGTAATCTTTAAAAAGAGCAGGTCGTTCTATTTAAAGAGAACTGCTCTTCTAGCTCCACTTGCCCTTTGCTCTTTCATTCTATTTAGCTGATTTACAAGATGTCTTAAATGTAAAAAAAATAAAATAAAATAAAATAACATATAAAAAATATATATAATATATAACATCAAAAATGACAATAAAATAATTAATTCATCCAAATTAAAAATATAAATAAGAAAAATAATATGAAAAACTAAAATGTTAATAATAATATTATTAAATGATAAAAATGAAAATACAATAAAAAAAATGAATACATAAATACATACATTAAAAATGATATCAATACAGGCATATTGGTATAATTGCTAAATTTATTGAATATTCATGTTTTTTTTCCTGTATTTTATCTCTAATTAATGAGAACTGCTCTTCTACCTTCTACCATTTACCCTTGCTTTTCATTTTATATTCATGATTTATATAAACTGTAAAAATATATAGAGATTTTATATTATATTAAATATAAAAAAAATAATAAAAACATAATTTTACATTATGTAACAACATAATAGAAATAAATATATAAATATAGTAAAATGATTTCAAAAATGTATTAAAAATGTGCATATATTAAACTGGTTTATTTTGCAATAATGACCAGCACAGTCCTAACAAAAAAAAACTACTATAAATAAAAAAAATTACAAATTTAAAAATACATAAAAAATGTTTAATAATTTAATATAATAAATAATATATGATAACAAAAATAATGTAAAAATAAATAAATAAATACATATGCATAAAAGTACCTGACATTATAGTCAGTGATCATTTTATTTAACATTGGTGTGTTTTATCAAGTTGCAGTTGCCATCTTTTGTTCGTTAAATACATGTTTAAGCTATGCACTGTAGAATTTACTATAGTAAAGGGTTTTTTAGAGACACCACTTCATGTTGTACCTAACAAAAGCCCTTAACCATGGTAAAATCACTGTAAAGCATGGCCTACTGCTTTAATGTCTGACATCCGTTGCATGGTGCTGCCAAAGGAAAATGAGCTCAACTTCAGACGTGTCTGTATTATTTACAGTAATCTCAAATCAATACGTCAGACTGTTCTTAGTAAATTAGGAGAGTAATTAGGTATTGAATAGCCTTTGAGACTGAAGTCACTTACAGACAAACTCACTGCCTGGATTCAACCCAACATTTCACTGACTGGATGTTTATTCTAATGACACCAATATGATGTCGACAACAAACCAACTAGAATGATGAATGTACAAATGCAAATTTTATGAATGGCTATTTTTAGATAAAAAGGAAAACATCACACATTAGTCATTTCATCCCATTAAGGAGGATCAAAACCCTCTGAACGTCACTGTCAAAATTCACCTCCATTCCCATTATCCTCCCATTATCTGGGTTATGGCATTTAGTACTCATTCATTAGATACTAGTACTTATTAGATACTACCACTACAATCCATTATATACTGGTACTCATTCATTGGACACTAGTACTTCATTCATTAGACACCAGTACTGATTCATTAGATACTAGTACTTATTTATTAGATACTGACACTCATTCATTAAATCCTGGAACTAATTCACTAGTACTAGTACTTATTACTATTAGATATTAGTATCCATTTATTAGATACTGGTACTCATTTATTATATACCAGTATTTATTTATTAGACACTAGTAGTCACTTATTAGATACTGGTACTCATTCATTAGATACTACTACTTATTACAATTAGGCACTAGTACTTATTTATACTTATTATTAGGCACTTATTTATTAGACATTGGTACTCATTCATTAGATACTAGTACTCATTCAGTACATACTTGTAGTTATTTGTTAGACTAGTACTTATTTGTTAGATGCTGGTACTCATTCATTAGATACTAGCACTTGTTAGACACTAGTACTCATTTATTACCTACTTGTACTTGTTCATTAGATACTAGTACTTATTACTATTTGTTACGACCCAGAGTCTAGGGTTCGGGGATGAAACATGAAAATGAAAAGTGACGGTCGAAGACACTAATACTCATTTATTAAATACTAGTACTTATTACTATTAGACAGTAGTACTCAGTGATTAGACACTAATACTCATTCATTAGATACTAGTACTTACGTATTAGACACTTGTACTTATTTATGAGACACTAGTACTTATTTACTAGATACTCGTACTCATTCATTAGATACTAGTACTTATTACTATTAGACACTAGTACTCATTTATTAGATAATGGTACTCATTCATTAAATACCAGTACTTGTTCATTAGATTCTAGTACTCATTTACTAGATACTGGTACTCGTTCATTAGATTCTAGTACTTATTTATTAGACACTAGTACTCATTTATTAGACACTAGTATCTTTACATTAGATTGTAGTACCTATTGAATAGATGTTACCACCTCCTCCTTAATATACTAGTACTCATTCACCATACAACAGTACTTATTTATTAGACACTTAATTAGATACTAGTACTAAAATAGACACTAGTATTAAATAGACAATAGTACTCATTCATTGGATACTAGTAATCATTCATTATATTCTAGTACCTATTAAATAGACACTAGTACCTACTTATTAGATACTAGTACTCATGCATTAGACACTAGTAAGTATTCTGTCGTTAATAGTAGCACATTTAAAATTTTTGGGGATCTGTTCTCTGAGGATCTCTCATTCAGAAATGACTATTCAGTTTTGACTAGTTTAGGTAATGGGTTGGATTAAGGGATCTAAAGTATGGTTATGCAGAATATGTGTTTTATAATTAGTAATAAACAGCCAATATGCATGTTAATAAGCAACTAGATAATAATGAGAATCAGTCCTTAAACTGAAGTGTTGCCACCATTACTTTTGATTAAATATTTGTAGATTCTAGTAGTTATTAATTAGGATTTGAACTTATTTATTATACACTAGTATCTTTTGTAATTTTATTATACTAATAAAAAGTTGGTAGTAGCTGAAGAATGAGCACTAGCAGCTAATACATAAGCACTGGAACTTAATGGGATAGATACTAGTAGCTAACAAAAAACAAGTACTAGTAGCATTAAAATAGATACTAGTACGTTAGATTAATATTTTACCAAGTATTTGAAGAGCCATATGATGGACAGATGAACACATACTGAGTTTAAAAGTCACACAAGGACAGAACTGAAAGTGTCTAAGTAAAACTAAATGTCTAATCATCAGCTCTGAAAAGGGTTATAAAAGAAAGTTGAACGCTTTAGTCATTCTCAGAATTGAAACATTAGAAACAGTAAATAGTCTCTGGTCTCAGCGGGACGTGAGTAATGTTTTCAGTGTTCAGACGAGAACAATTGGAGGGCAAAGACAAATCTAAGTGGCACATTTCCCATAATCCTCCCGCAGGTTATTTAAAGTTAAAGTAGACAGACAAAACATAAGGCTGCTCCTGTTTAAAATGAGAAACCCTGCTCATGTGAGACACACATAATGCTGTTACTTTCATTATTGGCATAACTGTTTTACATACAATATTTTCCAATTAACAAAAGAGTAACAGAAAAGCAAAGGAGCAATAAAAAACAAAGAAGAAAAAAAGAAAGAAAAAAAAAGTTTGAATTTTTGAGCCAGCACTTTTGTCTGTATCTCTGAAATTAAATTAACTCATTAAATAATTAAATAGAAAAAACACAAAGAAAATGGAAAAATAAAAACAACTTATAAAATAAAATAGAAAAAATAAAATGAAATAAAGTTCTGACAAATTGTAATTTGTTAATAGATGTTTTTAGCTGGTTTTAAGGTTATAAATGTCAACATCTCAATCTAATGTTCCCCTGTGTCGGCTGTCAGAGAAAAATATTGTCAATTTGTCTTCTTCATTGGTCCATAATTCACAGCTGGCAGTACAATGATAAAATAAGCATGGTCAGCAGAAAGCGGTCAGTGGAGCGATGCAGAGATCACTAACATCTTAGAGGTCAGTGACCCTGAGCAAGGCACTGTCCTCTTTTGAACACCCAAGAGTTCTTCATAGTCTTTATTCACAGTAAAAACGACACAGAGACTAAGAAGGATTATGTTTCTTCTGCTGATATGTGACCAACTTGTGCAAAACTGTTCTTAACTTGCTTTGCTATCAAACAGGGAGTTCATGCAGCATGAAGGGCCGTTTAACAGTCACCCAAACGTACATAAAGCTTCATTAAACACGTACCGCCTGAGGTCGCTATGTGCCAGAAAAGTTTTATAGTCATATGCTGTAATAGAGAATTTCACCAAAAATGTCCAGGTCATATTTCACTTAATCACTCAATCAATCAATATTAAAACAAAAATGATTAAATAAAAATATTCAATATAAAATGTGACTAAAATATAAATGAAAAAAAAAAAAAATCAGAAAATTAAGTTAATTGTATTAAAAACATAATAAATAATAAAAAACATAAAATAAAAAATAATATAAAAATACAATAAAATATTAAAACAAAATGATTAAATACAAATAATATATATAAAACTAGACTAAAAATAAAGGAAAAATGGAAAATAAAATCAATTATAAAATAGTTGGCAAAATAGTATAAAAAATAGAATAAATAGTAAAAAATTGTATAAAATTATATATATATTTTTTTTTACAAAAAATAATGAAATGAAAATATATATAACATTTGATTCAAAATATGACAAAATAAAAATAATAAAAATATTAAATTAAATTAAATTTAAATAAAAACAAGCTTCAGAAATGAAAAATAAAATAAAGAATTCAAACAGTATTATTAAAAAATGTAATATAAAATTAAATAAAAAATAAAATAAAATAAAATAAAGCTACAACTTGTGCCCTGCTAGTAGTTTCATAAAATGATCAGTCGATGACACTTTGCTATGACATATGAACTTATGGCAACCTTGATGAACTGAATACGTATATTCCTTTTTGAAATATGGAAGTATAACTTACAGTTGAATGCAGAATCGATAGAGTTTGCAGCCAGCAAACTGTGGATGGTGATTTGATAGATGATGTGGATGAAAAGGAAGGTCATACTGCAGAAGCACAAAGACTTCAGCAAGTGTCCCGTATAGCCTGGAGGAGAAAAAAGCATGGGAACAAGCATCAAGGGTCAGTAATAATTTGTGTCTGACATGCTGATTATCACAACTCATAGGGAATTTGCTGATACGATAATAATGTGTTCAAAGAAATGCAATGCACATATTCTTGTGCCAATACTAATAAAATCTATACATTAAATGCCAAACATATACACAATGCAGAACTTTTAATTAAAAACAAGCACAAAATACAAAAGGACTTTTATTTTTAAATGTATATATGCTTTATTACTTCCAGCTGCTCATTCATCTACAACATATTACAATATATACACCATAATGTAAACCATAATTCATCAACATCATAACTAATCAACAGTAGAGCATAAATGCACAGTAATCACTGAATGCAAACTGTTTTAAAAGCGCAAGCCTGCAAAAAAAGTGCCATGTTTTGACTTTGAAATATGCATGTGATTTATTTAATTTAATCATTGCCTTCTGAAGTTTAATAATCGCATTAGGCCGTATTGCAGTTCCTGTTTTTCCATCCCTAAACTTAAGACCTTTTGTTATTTAATTTAAGACTTTTATGACCTTAAATTTCAGCGGAGTTAAAGACAATTTTTAAAGACTCGCAGGGATGCAATATTCAAAATTTATCCCAACAGAGCTTCCAAATTGTTACGCAACATTTAAAACAAACAAGTTTCAAGATTTTTATTTAAGATGTAACTTATAAAAGTCACAGTCTGCTTGGGTGTGAATGAAAACATGAACGTGTGCGTGTTTAATGCTTCACGTGAGTTTTGTGCTATTTGAGATGCCGCTAATGGAGTCTGTATTGCTAATTTCCCTCAGTACAAGCATCCGTTGTTGTTCTTACAACAACGAACAACAGCTAATCGTGAGAGCCTCTTTGTTTTAGCACTCTCAAATAGCATAACACCAAGGTCAAATGAAGTATTAAAGTATTTTTAGAGTGTTTTTCTCTACCAACAATCGATATTTTCCGATGCGGCGCAGGCCAGAGCGCGGCTGTGCAGCCCATCATATGTAATGCTTCCTAATGGAGATCATTTTAGCCACAAGTGAGACATAATCGTAAGAAACCAGACGGTGAGAAGCGCTGCCAGATGCTAACTGCTAGTTCTGTCCTCGGCCGGGATATGGCTTGTCCTGATTTACTCTATAAAACACAGTGTGCAAAACAATTTGAGCTAATTTCCCCCCTAACAGGAGGAAGGGGTTGTTAATGCAGAGTTTAGCGAGCACCACGGGTGCAGATCTCTGCCAAAACACTCATTCACATCACATATTTCATCCCTATCAAATAAAAACAATGCGTGAGGAGGACAACAAGGTGAAAAATGCTAACTGCATCTCTCCAGGCCGCCATAAACTTTCAAGTGGCTGTGCAGTTTTTGCCACCTCTGCCTATTTATATGGCCAGAAACTAACTCTGATATTTATGACATAAAATTATATAAACATTAGTCATCACTCCACATCTGCTAATATTATTTAACAATGCAAATTAGTGCAAGTGTGCAATTCCAAAAAAACAAAAAAAAAAACAAATGCAGGTGATTTACTGACAATGTGTGAATTTAAGAGCAGATGCGAAGTCTAATTTCCATAATGACCAACACAATCTACCAAATTGAGGTTGCAAACAAGCAGAGGTAATGCTAATCTTTTGTTGGGCAGTAAATAATGGTGCAAATACCAGTAAATTCATGCAAACCTTAGTAAATCATGTTGTGTGATTCATTTAAAACACCTCTCATAAATTTTGCATCTGAAAAGGACACTTCTACAAATGCAAATGCAATAAGACTGTGTCCGTGCCTTTTTATCACTACTTTTTCACTGCACATCTTTCAGTAAATCCTGACAGTAGTTTTTAACACCAAAAGAGGGTTTGCGCTGCAGAAACTGTTAGTAAATGTGGCCCTTAGAGTAAATGGATTTGTGGAATTTAATGTCATTTTTAATTTTTAAGATGGAAAATTGCTGTTTTTTATTTTATTTAAAAAAAAATACATAATTTAAAGGGATAGTTCACCAGTTAGTCTAGTTAAAATTTATTCATTAATTCATTAATTGACCATTCGCTAATAGCTTGATTGACAGGTGATCTGACCAATCAGATTAACTTTGGTGGACTTAAACTTTCCGTGGTTGAAATATGTTCTGATGTTCATTCATGTTTTTTTTGTGCTTTACGGTGAGAAGAAAAGACGATCGGTTCACATGTTGGTTGACTGTACCAAAGACTATAGAATACTTACCTTTTTTGTTAAGGGTGTTTGATCTTCTTTGCATGTTCACTTTGCAAAGACTGGGTCGGTACTTCTGCAGCGATGTAGGATGATTTTAAAATGATTTTTGAAGTTGAGGGAGAAAATACGATGGGAGTTTTTCAACATACCCTAACTGTCTTAAATCAAAATACACAGAGTTCAACGAGAGCAAGGCAAGACGAGCGTTTAAGAATAAAAAGTATAAGAATAATAAAGTGTTTTATTTTTATATAACTGATTGTTTTGCTAGATAAGACCCTTCTATCCTCGGCTGGGATCATTTACCTCATTTGGGTTCGTTTGAAGCCGCATTTAAACTGCATTTTGGAAGTTCAAAATCGGGGCACCATATCAGTCCATTATATGGAGAAAAATGCTGAAATGTTTTCCTCAAAAAACAATTCTTTACGACTGAAGAAAGAAAGACATGAACATCTTGGATGACAAAGGGGTGAGTACATTATAAGTGAATCTTTGTTTTGGAAGTGGACTTCTCCTTGAATATTCTGGCACCTTCACCCTTGAAAGGATTTGTTTTCTCTTGTACTGAAAATATACATCATCAAGAGGTGATTGTGAAGCAAATTTTAGAGTTATTGATTTTGGGCCGTTCAGCTTTTTCTGTAAGAGCCATTAATCACTAGAAATAATTTACCAATTAATATTAGGCAGGGTTCCACTTTAGCACAGTTAAAGTTACAGTTGAAAATACGGTTAAAGATGAGTCATGTGTGTGACCATTGAGTGACCATTCTGTATCTTGCATGGCTACATAACTTTGGAGAGTTGTACATTTTTATAAATTTTTGAAGGGTGATGCTTTGTATTATTTATAGAGAATTTATAGGGGATTTTATTGTACATGGTATTATATCAATGTTTTTGTTTTGGTACTCTCCTGCTCAGGGACAGAAGATTAAATTTACTTTTAACCATTTATTGTCCCTGTCAAATAATAAATTAAAATAAATAAATAAAATCTAATAAGAGCATTAATCAATAAAGAGCCACAAAACCGTAACTCTGCTCTTTCTTGTCTGTCGGTGTGTTGTCAGTTTCCTCTTTGCTCTGCGACAGTAACAGTAACTAAGGAGCGTGGGTCAATTACTCACCCTCACCCTCACCCTCATTACGTCATTCCAAACCGGTAAGACCTTCGTTCATCTTCAGAAAACAAATTAAGACATTGTTGATGAAATCCAGGAGCTTTCTGACCCTGCTAAGAGAGCAACTGAACTACCACGTTAAAGGCCATGTGAAAATTGTTAGAATAATCCATGTGACATTAGTGGTTCAACTGTAATGTTATGAAGATACAAGAATATGTTTTGTGCTCAGAAAAAAAACAAATATAATGACTTTATTCAACAATTGCTTCTCTTCTGTGTCAGGCTTCGATGCATGTTGACAAGAGTACGCATTGTTTACAAGCAGAAGAAGACACACACTGTACATAAACATCTTCGTAAATATGTCTACGAAGCCTTACTTATTTGATCCAGAATATACAGATGATGAACTAAGAGAAATGGACGTTCTACATCAGAGCACTGGCTCAGCAGCAGTGTAAAAGACTGACACAGAAGAGAAGAAATGGTTGAATAAAGTCATTATTTTTCTTTCATTTGTGTTCTGAAGATGAAGAAAGGTCTGACGGGTTTGGAAAGCCATGAGGGCGAGAAATTAATGACAGAATTTTCTTTTTTGGATAAACCATCCCTTTAATATAGGGCGGATTAAACATGCTCTAAGTGTATTGTCTATAATCTAGATAAATATTAAAGGGGTGCTATTATGCTTTTTCACTTTTTGAATTTTAGTCAGTGTGTGGTGTGTATCTTTGGGCATAAAAAAGTCCACTCCAAAATTTTGTTTTTAAAAAATCCCTTTTCTAGAACTACAACTTTCATTTTAGAAGGAAATGCGCCTGGCGATCTACATAAATGCGTCTATGTTTGTGCGAATCATTCATGATGCAGCTTCACCTACAGCAGAAGTGAGTATAAGGGTTTTTCAAATCACCTTTCTTAATAATGTGCTAGTTTCTCAGCTACATGCGGCTAAAGTAAACAGACCGACTCGTCACCCCACAGTAGAGAGGGGCGGGGTGAGCAGAGCTCATTAGCATTTAAAGGAACATGCAATAGAATGGCTTGCTCTGAACAGGGCTGACTTTGACATGGTGAAAAAGGTGTTTTTTACACTACCACTGAGAAATTTTAAGTAAAGTACGTTATAGACGTCTCATTAAGACCCTAAGGAATCATATCAGCTTGTGGAAAATGGCAATCCGATGACTCCTTTAAAACGATTCAAAATAAAATATTCAGGAATTGAGTATATAATGACTAAATAATGAGTATAATAAGTAAATAATTGATATATTCTAATCATACCCTCTTTGGGGGCTAATACTGAAATCTTAGAATCACCTCTGGATATAATAATATAGATTGCTCTTTCTGTTTTTACAGCAAAACTGAACAACACCCTTATTTTCATTCTTGAAATGAACTTTTTGCCTGTAAAATGATGAGAACATCATGGTGTAAGCGGTAAGTATAAACTGTATAAATTAATGTTAGACATTTTTCTTCATTACAGTTAATCAGATAAGTGAGATGACATTGTTCCTTCTTGTACAGTCACAGTATCGTGAGTAAAATTGGACCCGATTTGCCACATTAAACACATGGCTACATGATTAATCACTTCTCTAATCAGCACCTCTAAAAACACGAGACGCAGCGGCTCATGAATGGTTTCTAAAAACCAGAATGCCTGCTCTGCTATGTTGCCATCAAATAAAACAGTTGCCATGCCAACTTGCTACTGTAAACAAAAGCCTGCATGCTTGCTCCGCCTCCGGGGTCTTCTGATTGGTCCACCATTTCGGAACTGACACTGATGAGCGCCACGGTGTATAAAAGTTGAAATTCGGCATCTTAAAAACGTGACGCAAGCACAACGGTCATACGCGTCCATCTAGCATGTGTTCGCATTGAAAAACAATAGAAAAGTAGTGCAATGGAATGGAAAAATGCATTCTGTGTAAATGGCCCCTAAGGGTGGAAATGTGGAATAAATAAATAAATACTCTGAACCCCAAGCAAAATACACACACAAAACTGAGAGAAAGCTAAAAAGTGTTGTGCACCACTTATCCTTATACACATGTCTATTGAAGCCCCTGAAGTACTCTTGAACACCTCATGTATAAAACTCCATGTATAATTCCACCACTGATTGAATATAGAGGTGAAGCTTTAATATCATCTGTATACTGGGTTAAAACACCAGAACAGGTTCATTTTGAAATTATATAGTCATATATCAGGGACCCTAAATATCCCGTGCTTTATCATTATGGCACAAGTGTCAGACAAAATGAATCAAGCCAAGATAAATATGACAAATAATCTCCCTTATCTATATTCCCAAAGCGTATAACGGTGTATGCTTAACAGAAGCTGACAGAAGACATTGATTCACCCCAGTGAGTTAGATAAGATTACAGAAAAATACAGCCAATATCACACAGCTCAAGACAGCATAGATAAAACACTCGCCAAAACAAACAACACTTCCAATCTTTCTCCTTTTACTAAAACAAACACTTTCAAGCTCAATAAACCTGAGATTCTTGAGTAGAAACAGGGTCATTTTTCAAGGTGTATATATATATATATATATATATACACACATACAGCATATTTTTTCACTTCCTTGAAATGGTTTTTGTAATGTCTTTTTTAACTAGTAATTTTCTTATTTATTGTGAAAGTGAACTTAGTGGGGAAAAACAATATCTTACGTAACGTATATATTACGATATATACTCTATATACAACACAGCATATTACAGGCAAAGATAAATGTGACATTTATAAAAATGGGTTTATGTGACAATTATTTAAAGTTCACCTAAATTATGAGTTCTAATATTTTTTAATGTCATGTAACTGTATGGGCCTTTGTTACATATTACGATTTTACTGTAATGACTATAATCACCCATTTTATCCCCAAAAATTAATTTAAAAAATTTTTCATTAGCATCAGTATTGATATTAGTAATACCTGTAAAAAGATGGCATTAAACATATATAAAATATACTGTCTCAATGTTTTTCTACATTATTTTGATGATTGAGCACTGAAAATATATTGATGATCACAAATTGTAATTTTAGGTGGAATTAATCATGATTAATTACAGAAAAATGTGTGATTGATTAGTTAATTAAATAATTAATTATATAAATATAAATATACATAAATATATTAATATATTATTCAATTAAATAAAATATAACTATAATATATAAATTATATATAATGCTTTATAAACATAAATATTTAATAAATAATTTTATTGTTTTCTAGGCATAGTTTAGACCTAAATATAACTTCCCCTGAATGTGAAATGTAATATGACCAGGATGCAAAAGTGAACTCAATTTAACAAGAAAATCTAATTATTTTATCACAGGACAGGAATGAGACAGTCATTTCAAGCCTTTGAGTAGTTTTGTCTGGTTCTGTCTGTTGTAAACAAAGCAGTACAAAAGTGATGTGTGAATCTGCACGTTTGCACGCACCTCTTTTTGTATGTTGACTCAAACACACCTGCAGGCATTTCTATTTTCCAATTGCACAAAATTAATGTCCTCTAACATTGTTGTTCCTTTGTAGTGCACGTTTCCAATATTGCATAATTACATCTGCATTATATTCACACAACTAGAATCCAAATGAGCGTCTGATAAATCAGCGTGAAGCCCAGAATGCATTGCTCTTACTAGCACAGGTCTGCTTAACTATTGATGAGTGTAAGTGGACCACTTAAAAATGTCCTTTCCTCTTCCTCTTTCATCTTATTTCATGAAAACCTTCTCTTATACATAATTAACAATCAGAAAACAAACATCCGAACACGCTGCTGCCATGAACAGAGCAGAAATGGACCAGATATTTATCAAAAAACTTCATTATTCACTCTAATGTACATTATGTAAGATTATAAATGAAACACTGAACCAAGGTCTTTTTAATCAAAAGTGACAGTAAAGACGTTTATAATGTTGCAAAAGATTTCTTTTGAACTTTCTATTCAAAGAATTCTGAAAAAAAAAAGTATCATGATTTCCACTTAAATATGTAGCAGCACAACTGTTTTCAACATTGAAAATAATCAGAAATGTTTCTTGAGCAGCAAATCAGCATATTAGAATGATTTCTGAAGGATCATGTGACACTGAAGACTGGAGTAATGATGCTAAAAATTCAGCTTTGGTCGCAGAAATAAATTACATTTTAAAATATATTCTAACAGAAAAAGTTAGAATTTTTAATTGTAAAAATATATCACAATTTTTCAGTTTTTCCTGCATTTTTAATCAAATAAATACGGCCATGGTGAGCACAAAAAGCTTCTTTCAAAATCATTTTAAAAAACTTACTGACCCCAAACTCATCATTTATGCAAATAAATAAGGCTCTGCACATTATGCTGTGACATAAATGGTTTGATCTTTGACATCATTATGAATGAATGAACATAGAAATAAACAAATACTTACAATATAATATATATATATATGTATATATATATATATATATAATTTTTTATTAAGTATTTTTATATAGTACATAAATTAAACAATGAATAATTAAATATATATTATATTATATTATAGGAAATGATTAATTGAATAAATAAATAATTATTTATATATTTGTTAATGAATAAATAGATAAATGATCTTATTTACATTATACTGTTTATATTACATTATTTGTAAATAATAAATATTGTGTACATTACATTATAAGTGAATTAATGAATCAATGAAAGTTACATTTGTACTATAAGCAAACGAATGAATAAATAAATAAATCTGATATATATATATATATATATATATATATATAAATAACTAAATAAATAAATAATATTACTTACTTTATTTGTAAATGAGTAAATGAATAAATGAATGCATAAACAAAGGTTTATATTATATTGGTTATATTATTTAATTAAGTAATTATTATACCACAAAATAAATAGACAGATTTTTGAAAGGGGGTGGGTTTTTCCAAGTATAACTTAAGGTTTGCATAACGTTTGGATTTGCCATTGCTAGAAATATACTGTATATTACTAACATTTCATGATTTAACGTGAAGATTAACACATCTGTGAAAACTCAGCTTTAAATCATGGGAATAAATTACATTTTAAAATGTACTCTAACAGCAAAAGCTATTTTTTATGGTAAAAATATTTCAAAATTTTTCAGTTTTTCCTGCATTTTTAATCAAAGAAATGCTGCTTTGGCGAGCACAAAATGACTATTTTTTTAAAATCATTTTAAAACACTTACCGACCCCAAACTCATGATTTATGCAAATAAATAAGTCTCTGCACATTATGCTGTGACATTTAAATAATGGTTTGATCTTTGACATCACATTTAAACATTTCCCTCACAGTCTTTCATTTACATTGTGCTTAACGAGCTCAATAGCTCAACTCTATCATGGGAATTAAAATCACACTGATCAGTTTCTCTAACGCTTAAATCTCCCTCGTCTCGGCGGAGTAACGCAGATTTACCATAATGTTCTCATCCATTATTCAGCTTGATCAGCACACCTTCATTGCATCCTAAATCTTCACCTTCTTCTAAGCGCATGAGTAAGTTCTTCCTCTGAACCAAAGCCACGAATCACGATCTATAGGGTCTCCTGACTGTAGTTGCTTCAATTAATGTTTTGTTAACGCTGCTGCTCCATTGGATTTTTTGCATGAGACACTAAAGGCGGTTTCAGGAGGAGACGGATGCGCTTCCTGCATCGGATTTGTGACACTTAGGGGAGAGTTAGTGCTGCTGCAGTGATGATTCTCACCTTGCATGGTTATGCTGGAGGGTTCGGGGAACAACGGGATGAGGAGGAGGTAGAGGAGGTAGATGAAGGACAGTCCATTGTACCTGAACAGACATGCTGTGGAGAGAACATATCAACATGTTAGAGTAATCTTTCAAAAAGCACATGATACTCCATCACACATTTTTAAAAAATATAAAAAAGCCTGTAAGAAGCCCATTATATTAAACTAAATAAGATAAAATAAAATAATATTTGGTAACACTTTAGTATAGTGAACAATTCTCACTATTAACTAGTTACTTATTAGGATGCATATTATTACCATATTGGCTGTTTTTTAGTACTTACAAAGCAAGACTATATTCTACATCTCTAATCCCACCCAATACCTGAACTTAACAACTACCTTACTAACTATTAATACTAACAGTAAAAACTAGTAATAAAGTAGGAATTTATTGAGGCAAAACCCGAAGTTAATGGTTTGTTAATAGGGAAAACTAGACCTTAAAATAAAGAGTGATGTAATATATTTAGATTATATTACTTGTAAATAAATAAATAATGTACATGATATTATTTATATTATTGTAAATGAATGAATGAATGAATGAATTAATTAATTAATTAATATAGAAATATATATATATATATATATATATATATATATATATGATATATATGAATTACTGTATATAGAAATAAATATAAACAAATATAAATGCTTACAATATATTATGGATACAACATAAATTAAATAAAAAATAATTATTTATATTATTTGAAAAAGAATTGTTATTAATTATTATTAATAAATACTATTTTATATTATGAATGAATATATACAGAAATAAATACATTATGTATACTACATAAGTTAAAGAATAAATAATTAAATATTATTTAATATTTATATAATATTTGAAAATTAAGGAATTAATGTATACATATTATTTACATCATATATATATATATATATAAATGAATGTATATAGACAAATACAATATATTATGTATACTATATAAACGAAATAATAATTAAATATTTATATTATATTATTTGAAAATGAATTATTGAATAAATAAATAAGTATTATTAATTTTATTTGTAAATGAATAAATAAATATTTACATTTTGCAAATGAATGAATGAATTCATAAAAAAGGTTTGCATTATATTGGTTATATTATTTAAATAAGTAGACAAAATAAATAGATTTTAAACCGATAGTCCGTTTGCAAGAAGTTTGGATTTGCCATTGCTAGAAATATATATTATTAACATTTCATGATTTAAAATGAAGATTAACACGTCTGTAAAAATCCATTTAAGTGAAATCAGGTCAAAATCACAGGATCTCATTTACATTCTTCAAATGAACATCCTCGCAGACCTTTAGTCTCCGTCTGCGCATCTGACAAACCATTTAGTGCCACACACACACACACACACACACGTGGAGAGTTTCCCAGAGTTTCCAGTCTATCTGCTCTCATTCTCTTTCCATGAACTCCGTTCATCAGTGGACAGAAAGACGCTCAGAAGACTAAATAAAGCACCGTGTCGTGTAAAACTGTCACTTGAGTTTAACAATTAGACTAGAGTAACGACATCTGAAAATCTTACACGTTTGCCATTTTATGAGCTGATGCTGTGAATATCACACATATTTATTTCACGACCAAACACGGAGCTCAACAAAAGGCCTCATCTCAACCAGACAGCAATTACACCCTATTCTCTGAAAATGTAAAAAGAAAACCCTCAGAAGACGCTAAAGACGACAAAAATGATTACATCACCATCCACAAAATGCCAAAATACCAATTAAACTGTTTGAGATTGTTAAACAGCCAATATAATCGCTATTCTCCACTATACAAACAGAGTTTATGACAGAAAAAGCAAGAATGACAATAAAAGGGTGAAGTAAAAGTGCAGATATCACGGCCACAGACACTTTCCACTGCAACTGACACAAATGAGAGTCTTAAATATTGAATTACGCTGACGAACGTGAGCACAATATGGAAAGGTGATATTACAAACCCAGACAGACATTATAATGCATAATTTTATCGTAATCTCAATATGTTCGTATAAAAATAAGGCTCAGAAGAGACGTGCTCCAGTTAGTGCCGAATATGGATGGGAATCGTAAGGAATTTAATGATTCTGGCTGCGATTCAGATCCAGTTAACGATTCCAGAGCCTTAATGATTCAATTAACGAGTGTTATAGTACTTCTGAGGAAGCACCAAATACTTCATCCAAACTATATTATGCAATACTTCGGGGAACCTATTGTTTACATCTATTACAAACAGAAACACAAACAAAAACTGTATGTTTAATACTAAATTAGGTACAATTTTGTGCATAAACTATATGAATAGAATGCAATGTAATTCATTTGCAATAAAAGCATCTATCAAATGCAAAATATGTAAATAGAAAAGTAAGCATTAAATGCACAAATTAATGCATTAAGCATTAAAACAACAAAAAAAAAAAACTAATTTGCACACATCCAGACACTATTTAAAAAAAAAAACAATAATGTAATAAACGTAATAAAAAGTACCTATTAGATACATCAATATATATTACATATTATATATATAACACTACCAGTCACATTTTTTGGACAGTAAGATTTTTAATGTTTTTTTTTTTTTTTTATCAAGACTGCATTTATTGGATCCAAAGTACAGCAAAAACAGTAAAATTTTGAAATATATTTACTATTTAAAATAACTGTTTTCTATTTGAATATATTTTAAAATGTAATTTATTGTGGTGATTTCAAAGCTGAATTTTTGGCATCATTACTCCAGATCCTACAAAAATCATTCTAATATTCTGATTTGCTGCTCAAAAAAACATTTATTATTATTGAAAACAGCTGAGTAGTTTTTTTTTTAGGTTTTCTTCAACATTTATTTAAAATAGAAATACTTTTTTAAAGGATTATAAAAGTATTATGGGAACTTTTTCAACGTTGAGTATAGTCAATGTTAAGGGGGCAATTCAAGTTCTTTTTGCTGTCATCTGGAAAATATGCGAGTGCTCCCGTCGGCGCCTTAGCCAACCCCAGGACGTTAACCAAACTATAGCAAGTGTTGTAAAAACATAGACACAATTTAATAAATGTAAAAAAATTAAATTTATCTGATCCATATATTTCATATGTATTACTTAAATAATTAATTAAATTATTTTATGAACTGAGAGAAGAGTCTGTGTATTTTTAATATCACTGACATATATTTGTAAATATTTTTAATTACATTTTTACATTTTATGTTTTCATTTAATGGTTAAAGTTTAAGTAATATTGCAATAAAATGCGTTTTTGCGATTTTTATTTATTTTTATTTATTTATTTTAAATATATCACTATAGTTTTTATTAATTTGCAGGATATAATACATCCTAAAAATGTGCAGAGTCATGCATTAGATTAATCCACTATGTGCAACAGAGGTCAAATAATTTTTAAGTGTGTTAAACAGAAGCCTTTGACAGAAAAACAGCTGTGGCATTAAAGTATTATTATTATTATGTAGTAATATGTATTATGTATTAGTAGACTTTTTACAGGTTTCTTTGATGAATAGAAAGTTTAGTAGAACAGCATTTATTTGAAATAGAAATCAATTTTTTTTAAAGGATTATAAAAGTATTATGGGAACTTTTTCAGTGTTAACCAAACTTTCATTTTTTAAAAAACAAAGAAACAATTTAATTAATTAAAACATTTAATTAATTAAATTAATTCAAAAAATGATTTATCTAATCCATATACTTCATATGTATTACTTAAATAATTCATTAAATTATTTTATGAAGTGAGGGAAGAGTCTGTATTTTTAATATCACTGACAAATTTTAATTAATATTTTTAATTACATTTTTTACATTTTTTTTGTTTTATTTAATAGATAAAAGTTTTAGGAATTTTGCACTAAAATGTGTTTTTTCCTATATATATATATATATATATATATATATCACCATAAGTCACCATAGCTTTTATTATTTTGCAGGATATATAATATATCCTAAAATAGCATGGTATGCAGAGTCGTGCATTAGATTAATCCACTCTGTGCAACAGAGGTCAAATAATTTTTTAAGTGTGTTAAACAAGCCTTTGACAGAAAAACAGCAGTGGCATTGGTGGAGTTGGACAGCAGCACACCGGTGCGAGAGAGAGATAAGTGTAGGAGCACTAAACACAGCGATGGAGGCCATTAAACTCAGTCTCACAGATTACAGCACAGACATTCATCCTGTTCATAAAACCAGCAGCACAGTGAAAAGCAAAACACACAACTTTAATCTGCCAGCCTCTGGACAAAATGAAACTTTTCCTAAAACAGAAATTGAAACATCACCCAAAAAACCTTAAAGAAACAATCTGTCAAACATCGTATTTTTAAAAACATATGGACAGCACTTTGTCCTTTTCTGGACTAATTTGTCTCACATACAGATACGTCTAATGGGATTTTTTCCTTTTAACATGATGCTTCTGACATGCATGGTTAACTTGAGATGATAATAAAAATGCGGCTACATCTGAATCACAGCTTAATTCCTTCACAAAGCTTCAGTCACGTCTTTCCTTCAGAGACAGAAGCGAAACCACACCGACCGCGCTCAAACCATCATCAGCTCACGAATAATTGATGTTTCTGGAGAACTGAAAGCCTTTTCAGAGGAGCTCAGACTGGCAGAAGGTGAAAAACACTTTACATTTTCACATTTTAAACCACAGACGCTTCAGGAGGAACAAAAGAAATAAATTTAACTCGGGGCAGGGTTATTATATATGATAAATAAAATATAGCCATAGTTAACTAAAACTATATAAAAAATACCATTTTCATTTCTTAAAATAAAACACATTTTTCATATTTTGTTTTCAACATTTCTAAGTTAATTTAAAAAAAAGTAAATTTAACTTGATGTACCAAAATAACTAAAACTGACAAGTAATAAAAATAATATAGACATGTTATTTAAAAAAAAACAAACTCAAAATTACAAAAACACAAAATTACTAAATGCCTCAGAATTATTATAGTTAACTAAAACCATTAAAATAAAACAAAAGAAATAAAAATAAATGTAATAAAATATATAAAATAAATTAATACTTACAAGACAACATTTCTCATTTTAATTTAACTTTAATTTAACATCAACTTTAAATGTAATATTATATAAGTAAAACTGAAATAAAAATTAATAAAAACTAATTAAAAAATAAAAACAACAAAAACACAAAAAATTAAAATGTTCCAGGTTTATTATAGCAAACTATAATAATAATAATAATAATAATAATAAACAAATTAAAATATTTTTTAAAAGAAATTTCAAATTTTCAGTTAGGAGCCAAGGCAACATTTCAACATTTCTCATTTTCAACTTGCTGTATTAAAATAATAAAAACTGAAATAAAAATTAATAAAAAATATATGAGCATTTACAAAATATATACAAAATTATGATTTTTTTTTTTTATTTCTCAAACACAAGCAACTGAGACTCAATCTGCTCTCCATTTAATCTTGCTGCTGTCTAGGAGAAACATCCAAGACATATAAGAGCCGTCCTTTGTGATTACTCTTTGATACGGACAGACATCCGACAGACGCTGACAAAGTCCAATAACACTCTAACACAGACTCATCTCGAGACCTGCTCACGTCCCAACATGAACATTCAACGCTCCTGTCCGCCCTCAGCACGTGACCTTTGTTCAGTACTACTTCAACCCAAAAAATAAAATCATCAAATATTAAAGGTGTGTTTACGATAATGGCCAGCCAATTCTTCTCTCCTCTGATGCCACATTATTAATTCATGCGGTTAAAACGACTTTCCACCGATTAATGGAGATGCTCCACAACTTGGCAATTGCGTTTGGAGGAAAAAAGAACGAAAGGACTTAGGCTGTCAAGAGATACATTACCATCTTATAGAGTGGATCTTATCTACCTATAGGAGGAATCCTAGACTGGGTGTGTGCGTGTGTGTTTCTGAGGGTTAATTATATAGAAATTAGAGGAAATGCGAATATGGATTAATTGTGGGCAACCACAGATCCAATTAAGACCCTTAAACAGACTGTAAAGCTTCTAGATTCATTTCATGGTAAAAGCAACAGTAAATAGCAAAAGTATTGGAAAAAAGCTTTAGAAAATTGTTGCTGAGTATAAAAGACCATAAACATCTAAAACTGACAAAAACTAAACCTGACACTATTGTACAGACGGATCCACGTGCAACAAAATTACAAAATGTCCCAGAGATATTATAATTACTTTAAAAAATTACTAAAAGTAAACAAATATATATTAAAATACAAATTTAAAATTTAAAAAGCTAGTTGCCAGGGCAATATTTGTAGTTTAATTTAAATTTATGTACCAAAATAACTAAAACGGAAATAAAAATTTACACACTATTGACAAATTATAGACATATAGCTTATTATAGCTTACTAAAACTATTTAAAAAATTATTTTATTTCAGTTAGCTAACAAGGCAACATTTCTCACTTTCATTTTAATTTAACTTGATGTACTAAAATAATAAATAAATAAATAAATAATAAAAAAAATAAATTAAAATGGCAAAAATGACTAAAACCATAAAAAGTATTACTTTTAACAAAAATAAAATAGTTTATTTCAGCTATTTTACACAACATTTTTCATTTTAATTTAACTTCATATACTAAAATGACTAAATTTGCTCAACACACTTCACACCAACCCTTCATGCATTTTATTTTATTCATGCATTTAGTCATTTATTGTTGTTTTTTTGGAGTACTGATTTTTTTTCCCTGTTTAAGTAAAAAAAAATTGCATAAGTCCCAGCTGTCAAGAATGTGCAGATGGAAATAAAGGTCACAAATAGAAAAAAATTGAAAATGCGTAAATAATTATTACTATAAATTTTTGGGTCTGAATGGAATCACTCAGAATTTAAAAATAAATATATAAGAATAAATAAACATATAAAATCACTCCATATTTTTTATGCAGAAGTCGCTGGTGTCGAATGTCTCTTTAAAACACTCGGAGGGGTTTCATGTATTACTCTGTCAATAATCTATGACATCAACTCATCCCCCGTGATCAAACACTCGTTATCAGATACACCCCACTGAACAATTAACCAGCCACAATCACTAACGACGAGTAAAACCACAGGAAAATATAGATTAACACAAACGGTGATTAATAATCATTTATCCTGCAAGGTTTACATCGGATGACATGAAAACAAGTCCAGGCATAAAGCTGTCTGATATAAATGATATTACTGTCTCAAATCATGATTGATGCATGCTAAATTTTGCCATTTCTCTCTACTCAGAGTCAAAATTTCACTTAAATGAAAAAAAGTAAATAAAACAATGCAGCGGAAAATGGAAATGCACATAAGACCGTACAGGTTTACTTCTCATAAGGTCTATATATACAGGTTTTGAGTGAAAATCCAATTATACAAATTATTTTTTTCAGTAGTAATGGTTTTGCAAAGTATGTTGGCTTCAAATATTTTAAGATAAAATATTTTTTTCTAAATATTATCCTTGAAAATAGCCATTGTATTACATAAATTACAATTTCTGAAACCAATACAATGCATTAATATCTTGAATGGTTTTGTGTTTCATAATTAGTTTACTGTTTATATTTTACAGAAAAACCCTTAAAAATGTAAATACAGATATGCTGTTGAAAATGTCTTGTTTTGTCAAAAAATATATATATTTAACAACACATCTGTATTTCAAATCTATTACTGTCTATTGGACGTTTCTGTAAAAATACACAGTAGAAATTAAAGTGTGACAACTTGCCCTGGTTTATTCAACACAGCACAAGAAAAATAAAGATATTTCGAAGTTATGAATATTAGACTACTGGAGTATGTTTTAGAAAGAAAATACTAATTTCAGTTAATTCAATATGTTACTTGCTGTTTCTTTGTGAAAATTTTATAGCAATTTCTGAATAAAAATTGTTTTACCATTTATTAAGTGTATGTGCTTTCCTCACACTCTTTTCTTAAAGTATTCTTTAAACACTTACTTTGTAAATCAGTATAATAGTGCAATACTATAACATTTAGAAAAATCATTTGAACCCAGGATTTAAAAAATAATCAAATCTATGTGATTTTTATGAGTTTATAAATGGAACAATACAGGAAAATTACGAAACGACAGATATACTACAATGATGATGATCTGAAGTGCGCCCTTCTTCACATGCTAATTTCTATTTTCTTTCTAAATTGGGACTTTCTATGAACTTACGTCTTTGTATAACCTTTTTTATTTACATTTGACTTAAATCAAACTGTATTTGACAGGTCAAGAGCTGCACGATCATCCGCACCTGCCGCGTAACGCACAAACTGCGCATCTTCACACTGAGCACTAACGCAAAACCCTCCGAAAGCCTGAACGGGATCAAACGGTGAAAATAAGTGTCGATGGAGACGCTTACCTGCCGCCAGACACACTGGCAACAGCACTCTGAAGATCAGACCACACACCACCTCAGAAGCCATCGCTCTCAGATGTAAAGGACAAACTGCAGCATCCAGCAGCCAGATGTCCTGGACCCGGTACGGGACGGCATCCTTCGAGCACCTTTACACCGGATCCTCCATGCGTCCTGCATGAAAACTTCCAGTTAAGAACTCCCTTTGTCTAAAAAAAGTGCTTTTCTTGTGTCTCGAGTGGGTGAAAGTGATTAATCTAACTCATGATGACATGGGGATGTGGTGTTTGCGCAAAGTCCTGGTTTTCTCCAGCGCGCATCAGGCTCTCCAGCGGCGCGTCAGCGCCAGAGCGCACTCGGGACGCGTCCGAAAAACCGCGTGAATCCTGGAAAAATATCAAAATCACTTCGTATCCTGTGGCACCGGAGCAAATTTAACTGATTCAAGTTCTTTCTGGCTAAATAAACCGTCCCTTAGTCACCTAAAGTCACTTATGTAGAAGGTGGGCTTGATGACTTCCTCACTTCCATCTCCACACAGCTGCTCTGAAAGCCACAGGCATTCCGGTCAATGGCAAACGCCCGTTCGTGAATGATGGAGCGCAGATCCAATCAGAAGCCGCGGGGGGCGGGGCCTGCGAACCCTGAGGGACACTCCATTTGACTGCTGTTTTACTAGGAACTCATCATCATTACAACGGGGCTTCTAGAAAAGATTTTATCACAGTCATGCACTCTTTTTTTTCAGCTGACTAAGTCAGCTGGGAAATAATATGAGTCAGTCGAATAAACGAATTGATAGCCACATATATATTAATTTGTTGGACACATTATTTCACCCCAAAAGGTTAAAGACAGAATGAAACACTTTTTTTACTGACCTTTAGGAACAAAAGTAATCAAACAATTAGAAACAAAAGATTTCCATTTTTTATAGAAATATTTACTTCCAGTCCTCAAATTTGATTGGCAGAGCAGCTATAAGTATACAATAATGTTGCAAAATTATAGAATAAGTAAGTTTTTTTTTTTTTTTAAAGAAGTTAAAACTTTTAATCAGCAAAGATCCATTAAATTGATCAAGAGTGACAGTAAAGACATTTATACTGTTGCTAAAGAATCACAAAAAAATATGAAGCAGCGCAACTGTTTTCAACATTGAAAATAATGAGAAATGTTTCTTGCAGTGTTGCCAAGTCCGCGGGCTACTTTTACACTGTTGCCGCAGGTAGTTTTTGATGTACGTGGGTTGAAGCGACTCCAATTACATCATATTTAGCTCCTGAAATGCGAATTTACCAGGGGAACACTGACAAAAAAAACTTGTATTTTATCCCCCAGAACGTGATTTTTAACTGTTACCCCATCTCGAAATGCGATTGGGCTAGTTTTAGGCTAGTTTTGAGTAGCAATTGGGCGGGTTTTGTTGTGAAAACCTGGCAACCCTGGTTTGTTGAGCTGCAAATCAGCATATTAGAATGATTTCTGAAGATTCATGTTACGCTGAAGACTGAAGTAATGATGCTAAAAATTTCAGCTTTTATTCTATACTATAATAGAATACAGATATTTTAAATTGTAATAATATTTCACAGTGTTACTGTTTTACTGTATTTTTGAGCAAATAAATGCAGCCTTGGTGAGCAGAAGAGACTTCTTTCAAAAACTTTTTAAAGGAGAGCTCCAGTTCCAGAACAACAATTTAGAAATAATGTACTCACCCCCTTGTCATCCAAGATGTTCATGTCTTTCTTTCTTCAGTCGTAAAGAAATTAAAACGTTTCTGCTTTTTCCTCATAAAATGGACTGATATGGTGCCCCAATTTTGAACTTCCAAAATGCAGTTTAAATGCGTCTTCAAATGATCCCAAATGTGGTTGCAAACGATCCCAGGTTAAAAACAATTAAAATTGTTGTTGCAGCAGCTGTGCTTGTGATTGTGGGCGTGGCCTGACAATTTTATGGGTGTGGCTTCTGGTCTCATCCATGCCCAGCTATTATTAACTGTACAAAACGGCTTGTTTTGCTGCTCGATATTGCATGTCTTAACATATTATTTTAATGCATAATCTCAATGACAAGCACAATGGTTTGTAATGCAAACAGTTTTACCGCTTACTGCACACTGTTATTCTTCTCGTTATTTCCCTGTAGCTGATAATGAACCGAAAGTCTCACCCATAGACTTACTTCCATGTTGAGGAAGAAGGTGGATGCTGTTTTCCATGTCTACATCACATTGCGAAATGCAAGTTGACATACATTATAAATGAAAATATCTCTTTGTCTTTGGCAATTAGAGTTTACTCAGATTTGTATGTGAACATTAGATGTGAGTGGAGTTGATAACTAAAAATGTTGTTCAGCTAATATATATTGAACGTTAAATAAACAAACAAACTTGTGCCACTTACCTTAAGTCTAAAAGAACGACAGTAGAATTTATCATCTTAATCTGGAAAGATGCAGAAAATTGAAAGGATTTTTAAAGAAATTACAAATTCTGAAATAAAATGAAGAAAAATTTCAGATTGCATTCTATTTCTGTCAACGAGTGAAACTGATCATGTGAAAATATGTGAATTAGTGAAATGCAGTTAAAGAATTTATTTAACCTTATTAATGATGACTTCATGATATCAGCAGAAAATAATAATAAAAAGCACAAAATGGGACTAAATAACAACTCTTTTGGACATTTATATGTTTAGAAAACTGTTAAAACCAACGTAAACATTTGCTAATCTTATTCATAAATTATAAATGAATTGCATCAATCATAAATCACATCAAGACAGGGTGTTTGTTGCTTTAACATAACCATATATTCTGTTGGTTGCTTCCCTCTTAAAACTAGTTTTTTAGCACTTTACTAACCATCTATATTGTTTTTTAACCAATGATCTAGCATAGAAGCTTTTGTACTTCAACTGGTTTGGTTCCCTGATGTCTAATTCCGCAAGAGATCTTCAAAAACTATTAAAGCCCTGCTGTTCCCCTCACATTTAGGTTAGCAGTGGATATGTGATCTAATGCTGCAGGTGCGGCATCAATAATCCATTTGTCTGACATTGTGTTTGTTCATTAATGGTGTTGATTATAGGAGATCTGAGAGCAGGTCTCTCATGCTCTTTAGAAACTGCACATCAACGCTCGGCCTCAGGATGGCATCAAAATTTTAACACAAAGCACTTACACCGGATCAAACTTCCTGGATGTTTAATTCCTTGGCTCTCATAAGTAGCTAATAATAGAATAATGTCTATAATCCATATACTTAGTGGTCTGCATGCACATTTATTAGCCCTCACATATACACACAGATGCAGACAATCAGAGATGAAATATTAGGCATAAATATTTAAAACACAAGTACCTTCAGGTTGAAGCGCACAAGACGATGAAGCAAACATCAGTGAGCTGCTTTTATAGCTTTAAACATGTTTTCTGTGGAAAATCCTCACTGACAGTGTTTAGGAAACTTATGTTTGGCTCTGCAATCACATTTTATTAGTCACTGACAAACAGTACATAATTCATAAAGTATCAAATGTTCTTCAATAGGGAAAATATTTAGTTTAGGATCAATTCTCACTAACTAGTTGCTTGTTAGTGTGCATATTACTAGCATAGTGATTGTTTATTAGTACTTACAAAGCACATACTAATGACCGTATTCTGGATCCCTTAATCCAGCCCATACTTAAACTTACATACAACATACTACTAACTATTAATAAGTGGCAAATTAGAAGTTTATTGAGGCAAAACTCATAGTTAACAGTTAAAATAAAGTGTGAACTTTAATGCTTTTGATAAAGCAAGAACATTTAGCTGTTCTTGTGTTGCAATGTTTCATTGGAGGTTTTTCAGATCAGTGTTTATATACAGTTGAAGTCAAAAGTTTACATACACCTTGCAGAAACTGCAAAATGTTAATTATTTTACCAAATAAGAGGGGTCATACAAAATGCATTATTTTTTTATTTAGTACTGACCTGAATAAGATATTTCACATAAAAGATGTTTACATATAGTCCACAAGAGAAAATAATAGTTGAATTTCTAAAAATGAGCCTGTTCAAAAGTTTACATACACTTGATTCTTAATACTGTGTTGTTACTTTAATGATCCACAGCTGTGTTTTTTGTTTAATGACAGCTGTTCATGAGTCCCTTGACTGTCCTGAACAGTTAAACTGCCTGTTGTTCTTTAGAAAAATCCTTCAGGTCCCACAAATTCTTTGGTTTTTCAGCATTTTTGTGTATTTGAACCCTTTCCAACAATGACTGTATGATTTTGAGATCCATCTTTTCACACTGAGGACAACTGAGGGACTCATATGCAATTATTACAGAAGGATCAAACACTCACTGATGCTCAAGGAGGAAACACGATGCATTAAGAGCCGGGGTGTGAAAACTTTTGAACAGAATGAAGATGTGTACATTTTTCTTATTTTGCCTAAATATCTTTTTTTTTTTTTTAGTACTGCCATTCAAAAGCCACAGAAGATACTTACATGTTTCCCAGAAGACAAAATAAGTTAAATTAACCCTAATCTTCAAATTAAAAGTTTTCACCCTCTTAATGCATCATGTTTCCTTCTGGAGCATCAGTGAGTGTTTGAACCTTCTGTAATAGTTGCATATGAGTCCCTCAGTTGTCATCAGTGTGAAAAGATGGATCTCAAAATCACACAGTCATTTTCGGAAAGGGTTCAAATACACAAAAATGCTAAAAATTTGTGGGACTTGAAGGATTTTTCTAAAGAACAGCAAGCATTAACATCTTATATATATATATATATATATATAAGCTAGCTGCCAAAGCAACATTTCTCATTTTTATTTCATTTAGCGTGATGTATAAAAATTAATATATTAATTAAAAAATGAAAAATTAATAACTACATACTTAAAAAAAAAATACAATTACAAAAACACAACAAAAAGACAAAAATAACAAATTTTTATTTAGTTTTTTTTTTTGTAAAAAAACATTTTGCTCCACTTATTTATATTCAAATATGAGTATATTCTGACGTTTGAAAATTTGTGGTCAATAAGACTTTATGTTTTTTAAAAGAAGTCTCTCCTGCTCACAGAGGCTGCATTTATTTTGTTAAAAATACTTGTTTTCTACTTGAAATGTAATTTATTCCTGTGATCAAAGCTGAATTTTCAGCATCATTACTCCAGTCTTCAGTGTCACACGATCCTTCAGAAATCATTCTAATATGCTGATTTGCTGCTCAAGAAACATTTCTGATTATTACCAGTGTTGAAAATGGTTGTG
Organism: Labeo catla; assembly: GCA_012976165.1. Classification (NCBI taxonomy): domain Eukaryota; kingdom Metazoa; phylum Chordata; class Actinopteri; order Cypriniformes; family Cyprinidae; genus Labeo; species Labeo catla. The sequence goes on from VONZ01000456.1 coordinate 492,302, forward strand.
CTGCTTCACATTTTTGTGGAAACTGTTTTTCAGGATTCTTTGATAAATAGAAAGTTCAAAAGAATGGCATTTATTTGAAATGGAAATCATTTGCAACATTATAAATGTCTTTACTGTCACTTTGGATCAATTTAATGCATTCTTGCTAAATAAAAGTATTAATTTCTTTTAAAAACTAATTTGTTTTAGAAAATAATCCACGTTAATCTATATTATATAATGATTTCCTAAACACCAAACTGACACTTTGATCTCGAGAGAATTTCACTCAACAAGCCAATCTGACAAACGTCTCTCCTCCTTCAAAGCCTTTTCAGTAAAGCAAAAGAACAACAATCACAGCCTAAGTGGCTCACAGCTAATCAATACCAAGCGAAAGGAAGCAATTGATCAATATCTATAGTTTTTATGATTGTTCTTTGAGGGTGGAGACTCTGTGATGAACAGATGTCAGGAAACATTCACTTTCTATCCATAATTCATCAGAGAGAACAAGTTAAACCAAAAGAAACGTCTTTTCTGATGCACGTCCAGCCCAGAACATGGGTGGAGATCATCTCCAATATCCACCGACATTTCAATTATGTATAAACATAAACGTGATTGATTACGAAGATCTCGTTTAATGCCCAGCAAACATTTGTTTGATTGTCCATCAGAAAACCAAACTGCATGCTGATTGATGTTTTGATCGTAAAGCGACGCCAGGGGATGTTGCGCTCTTTTGCTTAGCATCGACCGTAAACTTAAATTTCCACAGTCACAGGAATATATAATAAAACTGCAGTATTTGTGACTGGCATAGATCCACATGCACAGCATCTGACTTACGACATCCATTAAGAGCCATTTATGGAAGCTTAACAAGTTTGCCTGAATCACAGCTGATTTAGAACTAGACCAATCTGAAATGAAATTACACTTAGGCTTCTACATATCAACAAACAAGTCATGATTGTAGTGTTTGAGCCTTTAGAGACTCTAGCAACATAATAACCACATGTTAAGACCAGAACAGTGCTATTATAGTTAACTATAACTAAAACAAGAAAACATTTTGTCATTTGAAGAAGTAAAGCGATAGAATTCAGGTGACAAAAGCACTGATCTACTTATTGCAAAGAGTCAAAAATCATTTGAAGACTCCCATGATCATGTATGTTCGACCATAAAGGACCTAATTGGGAAAGCAGACCAGGTAAGATAAGATATGGTATATCTCTGAAAAATAAGGCTCAGGGAAGCATGTGCAATGAAAATAAAAACGGTCCTAAAACTGAGCCTTGGGGGACACCACACTGTAATTGAGCTTAAAATAAAGGAAAAGTTATCTAAATTTACAGAGAATGATCTTTCTTTAAGTGGAAAACCACTGGAGGGCAGTTTCTGTGGTCAGTTGTGTCAAACATAGCGCTGAGATCTCATACAACTAAGACGACAGATGAACCTGAATCCATAGAGAGTAAAATATCATTAGTAGGTTAATGAAGATTCAGTGCTATGCGAATGTCTGAAACCAGACAGAAATGTATCTAAATTGTCTCAGGGTTGTTATATTTATAACTAAAATCATAAAAGAAACAAATGAAATAAAATAGTCAAGTAAACACTAGCAATGACCCTAGTAAGCACATAGCAGCACTCAGAACAGGGTTATTATATTAACTTGAACCATAAAAGAAACATTTTCGTTATTTGATATAAAAATAAAATAAAATAAAATATAAATATTTTATTTAAGCTAGTTGCCAAAGCATTTCTCATTTTCTCATTTTCTTTTAATTTAGCTTGATGTACTAAAATTACTAAAACAAATTAATTAAAAAAAAATGGAAAATTAATCAATTAATCAATAACAATTAACTATACAGACATATAAAAAAATGAGATGACCAAAACTATGAAATGAAAATGGGAAATATAAAAATAAAACAAATCAAAATGTTAATAAATACACTACCAGTCAAAAGTTTTTGAACAGTTCGATTTTTAATGTTTTTTTTTGTCTTTTCTGCTCACCAAGCCTGCATAAGTACAGCAAAAACTGTAAAATTTCGAAATATTTTTACTATTTAAAATAACTGTTTTTTATTTAAATATATTTTAAAATGTAATTTATTCCTGTGATCAAAGCTGAATTTTTAGCATCATTACTACACTCACATGATCCTTCAGAAATCATTCTAATATTCTGATTTGTTGCTAAAAACATTTATTATTATTATTATGTAGTCTTTACCGTCACTTTCAATCAATTTAAGTAAATAATGATAATATGATAATAATAATAATAATAATACATTTCTTGAGCAGCAAATATTACTTAATTTCACTGTTTTTGCTGTACTTTGGATTAAAAAAAGGGTGAGCAGAAGAGACCTCTTTAAAAAAAAACATAAAAAATCTTGAAACAAAAACTTTTGACTGGTAGTCTATTACTGACGTATCTCAACAACACAAACAACATTTACTCTGAACATATGATATTCTAGTATAATGACAGCTAGATTTACACACTTCATGTTAAAGAAAATGAGCGGGTAAAAACACCACAACTGGGAATATTACTAATGGATTCCTCTGTGCTGAGGAATGAGCCAACGATCGACCAATCACAGCACGTTATCTGCAGCAGTGATGTCACGTGACCAGTGGTCTTTCGTAATCGCACAGCTTTACATTAGGCGTGGTGTTCCAGGTATCACTTTCTTCAGAGCATCATCATCCTCATCCTCATTAGAGCCCTAAAACATTGATGATAACCTCTTAACCACCAACCACCATCTACCTTTAAAGCTCTGCATTATTAACGACTCTTTAGCCATCTATACAATTAGAATTAGCGTTTGAGAGCCGACTGATGCTTTTACGTTCCAAAGTTTGTCCGTCACGTGCCCAATAGGGAAAACAGACAAATGTTCTTATCTATGAGATACAGCAGCATTACTGTGAATAAGAGAAAGACTAATACGCAAACATTAGATAATGCATTGAGAAACATACAAAATACACAGAAATTCTTTAAATGATATAACTTCACAAAAAAAAGTCAGCTGCGCTTGTCAGGGGAAAAAACTGCTTATATATTTATTTATTTATGTATTTATTTATTATGATCACAACATTTCAGGCATGATGGGATGACAGGTTAGTGCCTGTAAGTTTCATAACTGTATAATTAATGTTATGTTAATATAGCAGCATATCACAAAATTTCCTAACTAACTAAACATAAAAGTGCACACATTTTCTTGTCAAATGTAATTTTCGCTGTAAATTTAGGTTATTCTTACTTTTAACTGCTAAAAACCTAATTTTGACATGGTTTGTTGGAGTGAAAATTGATATAATTTACTTAATAATGTTTTTGTTCATTTTTTTATTATTTAAAAATACTTTTTATATTGAAATAGCATATCATTTATTTTTTTAATTAAATTATATTTAATTTTTTAAGTTAGTTATTTTTAATTTTTATTTTTCATTTTAATTAATTAATTTTTCGAATTTTAAAAAATATTTATAATTAATATAAAGTATATTTATACTAATAACGCTGATAAAGCTAATTTTGACATGTTTTGCTAGTGTAAAAAATGATTTAATTTACTTTAATTAAATTTTTTATTAATTAATTTTTATCATTTAAAAATATTATTTAGAACTTATATAGTTTACATTTATTCTATTAACTTCTATAAACCTATTTGACATTACCTTACTGCACATTTATAGTCTTATTAAATTGAAAATGCATATAATGTAATATTTTTAAAATGATATTTCATTTTTAATGTAATTAATTATTTGTATTTTTCAATTTAATTATTTTATTTTTAATTTTAATGTATTAATTTTTAACATTTTAAATATTATTTATAATTTATTTAATGTATATTTATACTAATAACTTCTATAAAGCTAACTTTGAAATATTTGTTGGCCTGAAAATTGATAATATACTTGAACTAAAATTTACAAATATTATTTATAACATATAATTTATATTTATACTATTAACTTCTATAAACCTATTTGACATTATCTTTCTGCACATTTACTGTCTTGTTAAACTGAAAATGCATATAATGTCATATTTTTTATTATATTTTATTTTTAATTTAATTAATTATTTGTAATTTTCAATTTAATTATTTTACTTTTAAGTTTTAAATTTTTATTTTATTTATTTATGAATTTTTATTATTTATTTATGTCATATAATGCATATTTATACTAATAACTTCTATAAAGCTAAGTCTCAAATATTTGTTGGATTGAAAATTTATATAATTTACTTTATGAATTAATTTTCATCATTTAAATATTATTTAGAGCTTATATTTATACTATTAATTTCTATAAACCCATTTGACATTATCTTACTGCACTGTCTTGTTAAATTGAAAATGCATATAATGTAATTTTTATATTTTTGTTGACTTAATTAATTATTTTTAATTTTTTATTAACTTTTTTTAGTCTTAATTAACTTTATTTTATTTTTAAAAATTCGTTATAATGTATATTTTTATCATACAATAACTTCAATAAAGCTAATTTTGAAATTATCAGACCATTTTAAATTGCATTTTTTTTTTTATCATTTATTTTATTTATATAATTTATTTTGGAGTTTTTAATACTTTTTTATATAAATTATCCCAGAAATAAATATAGTTATTTTGACTTGAGGAAAACGTACATATTATGCATGTTACACATGCTGCATAATGCAAAAAAACAGTACGTTAGTAAGGCATTGTAAACAAACTCTTTGACACTGACCACAGGGGTCTCGCTGATCTTAATGGATGCTGTATTTCCTTCTGAAACTCCAAAATCATGTCCTTAATCTTGTCAATTTACATTCAGGTCATCATAAAAGTACACGAGACAGCGGAAAAGCTCTCATCTCGTTGATAGAGTCAGGAGATACACATGAGCTGAACTGAGAGGATATGATGAAGTGCAGGTGGAAGCGAGAGCACGATGTCAAATCGAATCACATGGCAATCTGAGTCCACACCGTCTGCTGAGTGGACAAACTCTGATCATTAAACAACCTCCCACACTTATGAGTACTGACCATAATTTCATTACATAAAAGTTAGACCAAGAAATGACAGACGCAAACTTCCTGTTAAGAAACTCCAAACACGCATTATAATGAACCTCTTACTGACTGAACCTCTTACTTCTTAATTAAGCCATTAAGCCAAACGCAAACCTTTTAACTTTTAATCACTTTATGAAGATGGTTTTGGCAAAACATTTAGACCTATTATTAAATTCTTTTGTGCTTAATTTAATTTTAATGACTACAGTCTAACCTTAACCCTCACAAACATGGTTGACAGATTATTTGGCCCATTTATGAAGTATGTCAGTTTTGCTGTATTTTTGTATTTTCAGACATGTGAAAGCTAATCTATCCATCCATCTATGATACTGAATTCAATTGAAAAATCAATCTTGAATTCAAAATGTATATACTTTATATTTATTATTTATTATTTTTATTATTAATTTATTACTAATTTATTATTTTTTAATAAATGTTTAATATATATATATTTTTTAATGTATACTAAATTCTTTAAACCTAATTTTAACAAGTCTCGTTAAATTAAAAATGTATATACTTTAATAATTTTTTTCGAAATTAATTTTTTTGATTTTATAAACCTTTTCTTTACAAATTATATTTATACTATTAAATTCCATTTACATAATTTTGGCATTATATTCTAATACATGTCTTGTGAAATTTATGTCTTGTGAACATTTATCATTTATTTTATAATTTTTTTTTTATATATTTTAAATAAATACAACGCTTTATATATTATAAAACTTAAGCTAAAAATACACATACATAAAATAAAACGAACCATTAACTATTATTAAGATGCAAAATATGCTATAATAATACTACTGTATACTAAGTATACTAAGGATACTTAAATACTAAAAATAATTTCACAGCATTTTAACGCCACCTGCTGGTGAGAATGAGTCACTACCGCTTTAATCCTTAAAAATGTAGGCTATAAATTCTACTGTAAAACACAAACTAAACCAAACATGGGAAACTATAATTGTTCTGGATATAAATAAGTTGTATTTTACAGCATTTGAGTAGCATTAAATAAAAAATCCGTGAATGGTTTTAATTAATTTAGAATGAACTTCCTCTAAAATCCATGTATCTGATACACTTTTTAACACCTTAAATGACAAATGTACTCATTAGCCGCATTGCAGAGGAATTGTGAAACATTAAGAAAGATGCGCAGCTTTCAGTTTTACTTTTAGTAATTTTGTACTGTGAAATAAGAAAGGTGCATTTACAACTGTGAGTTTAGGAAAATGTATTTACAGTAGGATGGACTGGTTTTCTGTGTAATAACACAAACCATTTTAAGTTGTTTTCAATTCACTTAAATAGTTCTGCAGTGACATTTATAAAGTACAAATATGTATTTGTGTATGAACAATATAACGTGTTGATGACTTTCTCTCCGGTGCTGTAGAGGGCGCTAAAACTCTTTCTAATGCGTCAAACTTAGATGTAAACATAAACTTTCATCATGGCGTCTGTTGTGTTTTGGTTTTTATTTCTGCTCAGTGTGTTTTTGCACACAAGAGGATTTACTGAAGTTCAGCCACTATCAGATTCATGCTACAAACCGATGAAGGACCACAGACCATCAATCATAAAGTATAAGAATATTTCTCATTTGTGTATATATATTAAGAGATTTGCAAGAGCAGATAACTCCGTTTTTTTTAAATGTTCAAAAATCATGTTTTTTTTTTTTTTATTATGCTATCGTGTTTTATTCTGTTAGTAGCTGTATTTATTAGTTATTTTTACTTAATCAAAACCCAGCTTGTTTAAGATTAATTGTAATGCGTAATGACTATGGACTATTTTAGACAAGTACAATAGCAATATCCGGTATTTTAGTGCATAGTAATACCATGTTATTTGGGAAAGTACCTCATCTAACCATGGTAATATCTTTTTGGTTATTTGTTTTTTTGCTTGCATGTGCCATGATAGTAAATTTTTGAAATTTCAAATAACTAAACAAGTTTAAACTGTGATACATTTACTTGAGGATCGAAATCGCCTAGGTCTTGATTTCTGGGGGGGAAAATAATAATTTTAATTTTTTGACTAAAACACAAAAATAAAAACTGTCAGTAGGGAAAGAAAAATAATCGTGTTTTCCCTTTGAATTAAATTTGTTTTTCTTACCCCATTGGCAAGAAGACGTAATATTTTGTCATTTTACTTTAATTAAATGCATCTTTATTTATGACTGCTTAGATATTTGTACTGGAAAACTGGAAAGATAAAAAAAAAATGACTTTCTTTTTGCAGTTTATTCAACACAAACATGTACACATTTTTAAATCAAGATACATTTACTTAAAAAGCACAATTATAAGATTAAGTCTTGTTTTCTAAGCAATTGTATCAAAATGATGAGTTTGTGTTTAAAACAAGAAAACCAGGGGTTAACAGGGTAAGAAAATAAACATTTTTTTGAGGTTTTGTTTCTTGTTTTAAGTGTAAACTTGCTAAATTTTGATTCAATAAGTAAATTTATTAAGTAAGAAAGTTTTTTTTTCCAGTACCTTGGCATCTTCACCTTTTACATGATAGGTAAGACACAGGTAATTAGGAATGTAATGAGATGTTATGAGGTGTTAAATCAAATCTAAAAGGCACTAACTATATATATGCAGTCATTTACTGAACTGATATGATACTACTTCTTTAATAATAATATTTCATGCATGTTTCAGGACATACCCCCGACCTCATGAATATGTAAACGTCTCTGATCTCCCCGCCTCCTGGGACTGGCGCAACATTGATGGCAAAAACTATGTGAGCGTCACACGCAACCAACACATTCCACAGTACTGCGGCTCCTGCTGGGCCATGGGCGCCACCAGCGCACTCGCAGGTCAGACACAGGACACTACAGTAGAGTACAGTATAACAGAGTACAGAAAATTCAAGTCAAACACGTGTTTTTCTCCATCTCAAATTTAGATCGCATTAACATCAAGAGAAATGGGGTGTGGCCTTCTGCTTACCTGTCGGTGCAGAATGTGATTGACTGTGGCAGGGCCGGCTCATGCTACGGTGGAGATCACATTGGCGTATATGCATATGCGCACAAGCGCGGCATTCCTGACGAGACCTGCAATAATTATCAAGCCCGAAATCAAAGTAAGAAACCAAACTCTGGAATGACATGAGATGATATAAAACTGAATGGAAGCCTGTTTCTGCCAGGAGATAATCTCACAATTCTGACTTGAAGAAAAAAAAAAAAATACATCAGAAGTGCGAGATACAAAGTTAGAATTGGGAGATATCAAGTTGCATTTCTAAACAAAAAAATAATTAGAAATGTGAGATATAAACTCACAATTTTAAGAAAAAAAATTAGAAATGCAAGATATAAAGTAAGAATTGTGAAACATAAAATTAGAATTGCAAGATATAAACTTACAATTAAAAAAAAAGAAAAATCAGAAATCCAAGATATAAAGTTAGAATTGTGAGATATAAACTCACATTTTTTAAAAGTCAGAAATCCGAGATATAAACTCAAAATTCAAAGAAAAAAAATCAGAAATGCAAGGTACAAAGTTAGAATTGTGAGACATAACATTTAGAATTGCAAGATATAAACTCACAATTAAAAAAACAAAACAAAACAAAAACAGAAATCCAAGATATTAAGTTAGAATTGTGAGATATAAACTCGTATTTTTAAAAAGTCAGAAATCCGAGATATAAACTCAAAGTTCTAAGAAAAAAAATCTGAAATGCAAGATATAAAGTTAGAATTGTAAGACATAAAATCAGAATTGCAAGACATAAACTCAGAATTAAAAAAAAAAAACAAAAAACAAAAAAAAAACAGAAATCCAAGATATAAAGTTAGAATTCTGGAATACAAACTCGCATTTTTAAAAAGTTAGAAATCTGAGATATAAATTCAAAATTCTAAAAAAAAATTCTGAAATGCAAAACACAAAGTTAGAATTCTGAGACATAAAATTTACAATTGCATGATATAAACTTGCAATTCTAAGAAAATGTCAGAATTAAGAGATACAAACTTGCAATTCCAAGAAAAAGTGAATGTAAGATTCTGTAAAAACAATTGTGAAAAAAAGTCAGAACTGTGAGATAAAAAGGCACAATTACCTCCTGTATTTTATTCTGTGGCAGAAACAAACAAAAAAAGAATTGCAAAATTTAAACTCAGAATTTACAACTGAGTTTATAACTGGAAAGAAAGCACTGAGATATAAACTCAGAATTAAGAGAATAAGTGGCATAACTGTGACATAATTACTTTTCTTTTTAATCTTGTAGCAGAAACAGGCTTCCATAGAAATCTCATATGAGTTACATATTAAAGGAATTTTTTACACAAATGTCATTACATTAAAATATTTGTTCAGGTAAGAATAATTGCACTAATTACTCTTGAATATTATGCACAGTGTAACAGTGAAATCAAAGTACAATGCAACTTGTGGCAGATCAAAATGTCTTTTTTTTCTCCATTTATTTATTTATTTTTATTTTTTTATTACAGAATGTGACTCATTTAATCAGTGTGGCACATGCTCGTCCTTCGGCTCCTGCTCTATAATTAAAAACTACACTGCGTGGAAAGTTGGGGACTATGGAGACGTCTCAGGACGAGATCGGATGAAGGCTGAGATCTACAAAAATGGGCCAATCAGGCAGGTTCAACATCCTATATTTTGAGTTAAATATTAATTACTACTGTTGGGCTTGCAGCAAAATCAATATGCAAATGATAAAAATATTCAGCTGTAGTTCATTAATGTTTACAGGGTTATTATAGCTAACAAAACTAAAAAAAAAAAAATTACTTAAAAATAAATGATTTTTAAGTAACAATTATTTATTATTTATTTTAAACAAACGTATTTAACTTTAGTAAGAAAATTAACAAATGAATAAAATTGAATAAAAACGTAATATAAATGCATTAAAAAAACTAAAAAAATTGCTCAAACTTGAACTAAAATTAAAACTTAAAGAAAATATTTAAAATTAAAAATAATTCAAAATAATAAAAACTATAATAGTATCTCAGTGATACTAAATTAACACTGATTTACAATTAATGCAGTTTAGAAGGTTTTTGAATATGGCTGGTCCAATTAGATGAAACTTTAAAATTTTAGCCTAACATTTTTAGGCTCTTCATTTAAATTCTGTGTGACGCATCTTTTCGGCTAATGGCATATTTATTTGACCTGAAACAGGAGCGTCTCCTGAAAAGAAAAGACAAAGAGCAGCTCATTAATCAAAATGTTGGTCACACACAAATCATTAAGGAAAAATAAGCATGATGTCAGATAGAGTGAAAGGTCACAAGCAGAGGATTCACTAATGTTATCAGGACAGGGATAAAACTAGGTCAATTTTATTAGATAAGGCTAAGTTTGACCTAGAGGGTAAAGTTTTATTTTAAAATTTCAGCTTGATTTTGTCAATACGGATGAACTTTGCAGTTGTATGACAACAGTTTCTTTATTTCTCTGTGTTGTAGCTGTGCAATAATGGCCACTAAAGGCTTGGAGGCGTATGATGGAGGGGTTTTTGCTGAATTTCACATTCTGCCAATGTCAAATCACATCATCTCAGTGGCAGGATGGGGCGTCTCAGAGGACGGGACCGAATACTGGATTGTCAGAAACTCCTGGGGCGAATTCTGGGTTAGTAGAGTTACACTGGCTTTGATCTGACCTGCTCAGCTAAGAAATTAACATTTTATCTCAAAAATGAAAATTCAGTCATTTGCTCACCCACATTTGGTGTTTTAACTTTCCAAAGCCTGCACTCTCTCTGCTCCTCTCTGGTGGATAAAAACCTCTGCTAAATGTATAAATGTAAACGCATCACATACATTGGGGAGATATTCTGAAGGCTAGCTCATTTTCATGCAATAAAACATTTTCTTGAACATGCAATAGGTGTGTTAGTATGGCTGTGATTAAACTGTTTGTCTTGTGGTTTATCTCTTATAGGGAGAGTCAGGCTGGGCCAGGATTGTCACCAGTGCATATAAGGGAGGGAAAGGCAACTGGTACAATCTCGCCATCGAGCACAACTGTGCATACGGAGACCCAATCGTTACATAGATCAGCAGGAGTCATCTGGAGCAGTTCCTCTCATAGTGTTAGAATTGACTCAGTATTGAAATTGACCTGGAATCAGACCTCCCTGAGCACACACACACACTATGAACCTGTTATTTATAATTGCTAAGAAATCTAATCTAATTGTTTTGGGTGTAAATAATTGTGTCATATCAAGTATTGGAAATGTGTTATATTACAATCTTTCTAGTAGAGTGAGAATAGAATTAAGTGATAGCAAAAAATTAAGTTACTTACTTAATTATTTGTGACCATGGACCACAAAAGCAGTCATAAGTAGCACAGGTATATTTGTAGCGAAAGCTAACAAAACATTGTATGGGGCAAAATTATTGATTTTTTTTAATGCCAAAAATCATCAGTTTATTCAGCTTTCAGATGATGTATACATTTCAATAAAAAAAAAATTACCCTTATGACTGGTTTTGTGGTCACAATTTTTTTTAAAAATCACCATGTAAAATTTGCCAAACACCTAACAATGCAAGGATGATACAGGTTGGTAATTCTAATTTAGTGTTGAAATATTGCACATCATAAATCGTAAATTGCACTTTACTATATTTGTTTTTGTTCTATACAGAACAAAACAAAATGAAAATTCCATTCTAAAAACAATTCTGTACTTCAGCTGTGTGCCAAACGAATAGTTTTTTCTCTTTTGGTCTCATTTAGTCATTGAATGAACCCTCTAACCTATTAAAAATGTGTCATATTTTATTTAAAGGGAGAGTTTAACCAAAAATGAAAATTCTGTGATCATTTACTCACCCTCATGTTGTTTCAAACCTGTATGAGTTTCTTTCTTCTGTTGAGTACAAAAGATGATATTTTAAAGAATGTTGATAAAAAATTTTTTAATTGACTTCCACAGTATATTTTTTCATAGTGGATTTGCAATGTACAGATCATACAGCATGGAAAAATATGAATGTATGTGTTTGTTATTAAATGCCAGACTTACATTGCAACCGTATTTTGGGTCCATGCTCCGTGTCTCCATACATTAATGAGGTACTTGGTGAAAAATAGTTTGAAGACTCCTACTGTATAATATCAAGACAGAAAAAAATACTGTAAAATAACTGTAAAACATTTCCACATCAGAGTTGTATTTCTTGCCTAATTGATGTGTGGGGTTTTTTTTTAATTATTATTATTATTATTATTTCAAACTCATTGAATAATGAAAACTCAAAGAATAATGTGAATTACGAACAATAATAACAAAATACATTATGCATAAACAGGGTAATAAATGATTGCTTAAAGTTGAATTTACTAATAAATGAAATATATGTATTTGGAATAGACTTGAAAATTATTGACATATTCCTTTCATGTAATTTCTATATGGTACTTGTTTATATGTGATGCCTGAGGCACGAACGGGTGCCCGTTTGCTTTCTCTCTCATCTGGTCTTAGCAACAGCGCTAGCAGAGTTTGCATTGGTCAGAACTGACTGAAGAAAGTCTTGCAGTTCGTTGCATCCCCTGTCAGTCAAACAGAACACGAACCAAGACATGGTTTCCGACTACAGGAGAAAACAAGGGCACTGGGCAGGATAATTACCCAGCCGTGAGGATGCTGAGAGGCGCAGCCCTCCTCTGCCTTTCACCGCGACTCAACTCTGGATGCCATCGGATCGCTTTTATTAAGATGCATCATTTGATCTTTCTGCACCTGAATGCGCGTGGTTTAATTTGATTTCAAATGGCGTAAATCTAGATTAGAATGAGGATGCTAAACAACTCTCATCTGCTCTGCAGAATCCGATTAAATGACATTAACGGGTTGTATTGACAGATTAGCGGTATTATAAGTGCTCGATCAAATATAAACGCTCGATCAAATATTGGTGCATCATTTAACGCGTTTGCAAATCAGATTAGTCTCGCAGGCATCGATCCAGGTAAGATTATATTTCAAAATCATACTATATGCATAATGCAAGGTTGCATTAAGTGTGATGCACTATGTAGTATGCAGTGTGTTTTTGCAAACCTGCATCTCTGCTACATGCGTTGCGCAGCAACCAATCAATCAATGCCATTGATGTGTTCAGAAGTGTTACAGTGTTTTGCATGATGAAGCCGTGGCAACCTGCTCTATGGGATGCAAAATGACAATATTAACAGGGATTGCAACAATGTAAGGCTTAATAAGGCACCACTGTTGCAGTGATGCACTGCAGTGCATCATGTAGTAAAACACCATCCATCTGTACTTAAATGACTTGCATTCTAAGCATGCTTCAGTGACAGCACAGTGTAATCCATGTGGGGTTGGTTGGGACTGTACATATTGTTCCTAATGTAGGTTACTAAGCAATGTACTGTACAACAGTCTTCCTACACACTCTAATTCTGCATTGCAGACTGAACGATGACACACCAAAACACACTCCCACTCGGCAAATGTGGGGCAATGCATGCAAGAGTTTGCGTTGGATTTCATGTGCGACTAGAATTGTTTCTTGATATGACATACTTTGCCATTATCATGCATTAGCAAGACAAAAATAAAAATCAATCAATAGATTGTTATTCAGAGTAATATGCAGTGTATTCATAGTGTACATCAAAGCATGTCTGACTTTAATACACTATGAAAAACAAGGGTTCCTGGTCAATAAAACAGAATTAGGGTTTTATACGGTTTGCATTTTAATTCATAGGTTTAACTTATAGATTCAAGGTTTAACTACTTGTAGGTTTGAGTGGGGTTTTGCTTTAAAGGAATAGTTCTCCCAAAAATGTAGATCTGCTGAAAATTTACTCTCTTAGGCCATTTAAGATGAAGATGAGTTTGTTTTTGCATCAGATTTGGAGAAATGTGTCATTCTATTATTTGCTCCCCAACGGATCCTCTGCAGTGAATGGGTGCCGTCAGAATGAGAGTCCAAACAGCTGATGTAACCCACACCACTTCAGTGCATCAATTAACCTCTTGTGAGGCAAGAAACAAATCCATCATTAATGCATTTCAACTTTAAACCATTACATCCATAAATGGTTTTCTCCAATAAAGTTTTGTCTAAATCAGGAGTGAAATATGCACAGATAAAACACTGTTTACAATCAAAAACAGTCCAAAATATCTCTAAACAAATATGTTGGTGGATTTTGATGCGAGAGGACAACAGAAGATGACCTTTTTTCACTGGAGGAAGCATTATTATGAATAATGGACTCTGGCCAGATGAAGATCTTAAGTTTGAAGCTGAAGAAAAACATCTTGATGGATTTGTTTCTTACAAACACACAGCATTTGTCTTCTCAAGACATTAATTGATAGACTGCAGTGGTGTGGATTACTCATGGATTATTTTGATGTTTTTATCAGCTGTTTGGACTCTCATTCTGACGGCACCCATTCACATCCATGGGTGAGCAAGTGATGCAATGCCACATTTCTCCAAATCTAATGAAGAAACAAACTCATCTACATCTTGGATGACCTGAGGATGAGCACATTTTAATTTTAGGGTAAACAATTATTTCAATGCTTTTACTATTCCTGAGTATAGTGTCGCACAATAAAATGGAAAGGACATTTCCTCTCTTCTTCCTTCGTTCTTTGAATCTGCATCTAATTAGTGTTCCTGTGGAGATGTGGTAAACAGCACCTGATGCAGGAAAATCATTAGCTAATTGGCAACATCGATGTTTTCCTCCCCATCTGCAAATCACTCACTGATGCATTGGATTTTGAACTTGCCATCAGTTTTTTTCTATCTGCTTTCTAGCTTAAAGGAGTAGTTCACCCAAATATGGAAAATCTGTCCTCGGCTCACCTTCAAAATACTTGTACTTCAAAATGCTCCTCCTCGTTGTCTTTTATGGTGTTGTTCTTCTGTCTGTTCCTCACACAAAGCTTTTGTACAACTGAAAACTGAGAAATCAAGATGAAACAACATTTGCAGCATATTGTATGCCAAATGATTAGCTGATATTTTGCCGTTTTGAGATGACTGTAATCAACTTTTAGTCAACTGTGAATCAAATATTAAGTAAAAACACTCGATTTAGAATCTGCGACTGAAAAAAAAAAATCGTGTCCCTGTGTTTGACTGACAGAAGTCCTCAGATGCTCTCCTTTAAAAATTGAGCTCTAACTTCATTGCATAATACCTAGAGATTTACTATGGCAGAATCAGCCTGCGGCATTGATTTTTGTGTAGGTGCTGAAGTCGACACTTTTGCCTCTGCAGTTCCCGGGGCAAGAGTATCGCTCTTGCAAAAACAGCAATTTCTAGAGGATCCCGGAAGGTCTTTGCATTTGCGGGAAAGTCTTAAAATGACAAAACTTAATATACAATGACCCCAAACAACCTTTGGACACTTAAAAATGGTAGAATATCATTGCATGATATATGAAATATCAGCAAGTGTCTGTATGATTCTCTACACTAACTTTTCTACATCATTTTTGAAGTTTAAACATTGATTTTTAGTGGACATATTTCAAATAAATAACACTTGGTTTGATATTTTGTTATATACACAACAACGTTCAGATATTTTTAAGTGTAGCACGTTCAAATACATTTTAAGATTCCTGATCTTAGTGACTAGTAATAGCAGTTCATTTATGGTTAAATGTGCTTGAACCAGTTCTTGATTTTATTAATAATACATCTTCGCTAAAAATCTTCTCGCATTCAATCTGAATAATGTATCGCCCCTCAAGATGCATCTGAAAAATAGAGCATGTGAAGGGTCGGTAAGGACAGAAGCGATGGAGTTAATGATGACTAATCCTGGTTGTGTTTGCTGCCGTATCTGGCTGCAGTACAGGAAGCGCCGAGCTGCTGCGTCTGTCATAACCGTGTCACTTCCACCGTCAAAACTGCTGTCTGACGACTGATAGGGCTGTGAAAGACAAGGAAAACATTTCAGAAGAGCTAGACAAAGTGTAGAGCAGATGACTGAATATATTAGCAAGCAGGGTTTTCATTTCAGATAACAACCAACTACTGAGAGACAAATACACTGGTGCAGAAACGGTTTTCTCTCAGAATCTTCTAGAAACATCAAGAAAAACACTGAATTATATGTAACACCTTGAAGTAGAAAAACTCTATTTTTTCGTCAAATATACTCCAATAATCTTTATTTACAATGTTTTTACAGTGCAACTGAAAACCTAGTTCTCCAAATGTAGGCTTACATATTGGCTTACAATGTTTACATATGTTACTGTTTACATTTAAATTCAATTATATTGCAAAATGACAGCTACAGTTTCTATCTTATTACGTTTACATACTGCATTGTTTATATCTGCATACTGCAATAAGAATGAAAATGTCTTTTACACCAAAAAATAATTCATATTTTTATGCATTTCCTTGTTTAAATATTACATTTTTACATTTACATCTTCGATACAGTATTTATTTATATTGCAATATGAATTGAAATAGTTTACATATTGCAGTATGAATGAAACTGTCTTTTACACCAAAAAAATCATATTTCCTCTATGCATTTCCATGTTTAAATATTACATTTACATATTGTTTGCATTTGCACACAGTATTTAATAATATTGAAATATTAATTAAAATAGTTTACATATTGCAATATGAAAGAAAATGTCTTTTACACCAACAAATAATTCATATTTCAATGCATTTACATTTAAATATTACATTTTTACATTTACATATTGTTTACATTTGCATACCGTATTTAATTATATTGCATTACGAATCAAAATTGTTTACATATTGCAATATGAATGAAAATGTCTTATACCAAAAAAATTCATATTTCTATGCATTTCCATGTTTAAATATGATATTTACATATTGTTTACATTTGCATACACTAATTATATTGCAATATGAATAAAAATGTCTTTTACACACACAAATAAATCATATATCTATGCATTTCCATGTTTAAATATTACATTTTTACATTTACATATGGTTTACATTTGCATACAGTATTTGATTATATTGCAATATGAATCAAAATTGTTCACATACTGCAATATGAATGAAAATGTATTACACCAAAAAAAATATATTTCTATGCATATTTCTATGCATTACCATGTTTAAATTTTTACATTTACATATTGTTCACATTTGCAGACTGTATTTAATGGTATTGCAATATGAATAAAATTTGTTTACATACTGAAATATGAAAGAAAATGTCTTTTACACCAAAAATAATTCATATTTCAATGCATTTCCATGTTTAAATATTAAATTTTTACATGTACATATTGTTTACATTTGCATGCAGTATTAAATTGCAATATGAATCAAAATTTCTTTTGCATAATCTTTGTGCATTTCCATGTTTACACACTATATTTACACTGACATACTGTTTACATTTACATATTAAATTACTGTATTTTGCAATATGACAGTTCTGGCTACACTACAAGTTTAAATAAAACAAAGATTATTGGAGTACTTTTTATGAGAAAATACTATTTCATGTTTATTCAATGTGTTACTTTTCTTTTTTCTTGACTTTTTTTTAGTTTCAATTTCTTTTGCACCCAAAAATAATCTTAACTTGCTGATAACTGCACTCAATACAAAATACAGCAACGTATCACAAGCATTTTCATTTGTGATCAGCGACTGTTTGCTTCTTGCCTGATTATCATTTCATGAGTCATGGTGCATGGAAATCGTGTTCATACTAATAATTCAGCTCAGGGTCTGTGTACGTCATTTATCCAGGATGCATCCAACACATCCTGAGCTGCTGTCTGTTTTGATGTCTCATTGCCCTTGGTGTGACTATATTTAATCAAACTGGCACAGAAATCGACCTCTGTACATATCCACTAGCACTAACCTAATTCAGAACCATCATATAGTCCCAAGAAACAATCACAGCTATACAGAAGCATTTATATTCATTTAAATGCAGGTATGACTGTTGTCACGTTCTATAGGGGTGGTTTTCTCCATTAGTACCCAAGGGAAGCACGCTGGAAGAGCCCGGGCTATTTTTAGATGCTTGTCTAGGTCACAATGTGAATCATCTTGTCTACTAGGATGCCATTGGCAAGATCCAGGCAACACGCAGCACGCTCTGTTCCTACTGTAGCTTGCTTTTACTGCGGTCGTTTGCATGGGTGAGTGTGTGTGCATTTTAAGATTTGTCCTAAATACTTATTTTCATAGAACTTTGCACTCATGGAGGTATTTATTGGATTAGATTTGCTCTCTTAGAGGAACAGTAGACCCAAAAATGAAAATTTGCTGAATATGTACTCACCCTCTGGCCATCCGAAATGTAGATGAGTTTGTTTCTTCATCAGATTTGGAGAAATGTAGCATCACTTGCTCACCAATAGATCCTCTGCAGTGAATGGGTGCCGTCAGAGTGTCGAAACAGTTGATTAAAATACACAAGTAATGTAAGTAACCCACAAACTGCATGTTTGTAAGAAACAAATCTATTAATAAGATGTTTTTAACTTTAAACCACTGTTTCTAGCTTATTTCCTCTTTGCATAAATTGTTTTCTCCAGTGAAAAGTTGTCTGGTCTGAATCAGGAGAGAAATATGCACAGATCAAACAAGGTTTACAAGCCAAAACGGCTCTAAACAAATATGTGGGTGGATTTTGATGTGAGAGACATCAGGAGATGGACTTTTTCACTGGAGGAAGCATTATTATGGTTTACAGACTCATATTTTAGCCAGAAGCAACACTTTGAAATTAAAAACATCTTAATGATGGATTTGTTTCTTACAAACAGGCAGCTTTTGTCTTCTCAAGATGTTAACAGATGGACTGGAGTGGTGTGGATTACTTGTGGATTGTTGTGATGTTTTTATCAGCTGTTTGGACTCTCATTCTGACGGCACCCATTCACATCTATTCACGAGCAAGTCATGCAATGCTACATTTCTCCAAATCTGATGAAGAAACAAACTCATCTACATCCTGGGAAGGAGTCGTGCGAGATGTTTTTCTACATGTGCGAAGTAGGAGACTTCTTCATTTTCTCTCTCATCGGCATCTAGAAACAGAAGGCATTATTTTTGTAATTTTCTTTCCTATGGGATTCCATATCAAAAGTGTCTTTGTTCACACAGGCTCTCTGGATTTCTCTCTGCAGTGTAGGTTGCATTTTTCATGCTGTCTTTGTAAAAGCCCTGCTGACAGCAGCTGTCATACTGTCGCCCGCAGGAACGGCAATGCAGCGCTTCTTTTGTGCAGCTCCACACAAAGACCGGAGGGGCTTTGGCAATATCTGCCATAACGAAATTACTCTGCATTAGTGCAACAGGCGCTAAAATTATGTTAGGAAGAGTTACAGTCGCCTAACTGGGTGAAAGTTACTCGGCAGCAAAACAGCATGGACTGGTTTCCTCTTGATCCTGGACTAGGTGCAGAAACTTTTAACAGAGAGCATCTGTGGTAATAGGCTGACCTGTGATTGTTGAACGGTACCTGTTTTGAAGACAAAATGGTGACCATTTTACTTCTGAATGTAATAACAAATTATATATATATATATATATATATATATATATAAAATACACTACCAGTCAAAAGTTTTTGAACAGTAAGATTTTTAATGTTTTTTAAAGAAGTCTGCTCATCAAGCCTGCATTTATTTGATCCAAAACACACAAAAACTGTAAAATTTTGAAATATTTTTACTATTTAAAATAACTGTTTTCTATTTTAATATATTTTAAAATGTAATTTATTCCTGTGATCAAAGCTGAATTTTTAGCATCATTACTACACTCACATGATCCTTTAGAAATCATTCATATATTCTGATTTGCTGCTCAAAACCATTTATTATTAAGTTTAAAACAGCTGAGTAGCATTTTTTCAAGTTTCTTTAATGAACAGAAAGTTCGGAAGAACAGCATTTTTCAGAAATAGAAATCTTTTGTAACATTATAAATGTCTTTACCATCACTTTTAATCAATTTAAAACATCCTTGCTAAATAAAAGTATTAATTTCCATAATGTATTTTATTTCAAATAAATGCTGATCTTTGGATCTTTCTATTCATCAAAGAATCCTGAAAAAAATGCACTCAACTGTTTTAAATATTGATAATAATAAAAAAAATGTTTGTTGAGCAGCAGATTAGCATATTAGAATGATTTCTGAAAAATCATGTGACACTGAAGACTGGAGTAATGATGCTGAAAATTCAGCTTTGACCACAGGAATAAATTACATTTTAAAATATGTTCAAATAGAAAACAGTTATTTTGAGTAGTAAAAATATTTTATAATTTTACTGTTTTTGCTGTACTTTGGATCAAATAAATGCAGACTTGGTGATCAGAAGAGACTTCTTTAAAAAAAAACATTAACAAAATCTTGACCGGTAGTGTCGATGCATTGATTTCTATGAACAATTTTGTTGAAAAATATACAAGGACATGTGATATCAACTAAAAATTATTACATTTTGTTTAATGGATTAAGAAAACATAATGATAACTGATAAATTAGTCAAAATAAGACCAGGAGCCAGATTCACGAATATTTAAAGGAACAAAATTATTCTATTATTCTAATTCTATCATTAATAAAATTGCTTTCCTCTTGTTTTATTACATAAGAAAACAGCTACATATATTTTATAATTCTAAATTCTTCTTTTTTTTTTTGAAAAAATCTAAATTGTACCAAAAAATAATAATAATAGAAATTTAAACGAAAAATGCATATAAATCATTACAAATAACCTCTAAAGGTTAGGATAAATCCCAAATTATTTGTACTGTTTTGTTTTAAATATTAAGAACTACAACAACAGGTATTATTACAATTTTGGTATTTTGTATTAATTGGGGGAAAAAAATCTTAGTGTTTTTGTCCTGTTTAATAGTAGAAATGTATCAAGTTAAATAAGTTCATGCATAAAACAAGAAAAAAATCATTTTCTAATGGGGTAAGAAAAAAAAGCTTAATTCAAAGAGAAACAAGATTATTTTTCTTACCCTATTGCCAGATATTTTTCTTGTTTTAAACAAAAAATTCACTTCATTTTGAAAGCTTAACTGAGAAAACGAAATGTTATTTTGCATTTTGAGTAAATATATCTGGATTTAAGAATGCTCAGTTATTTGTGCTGGAAAACAATACAAAAACACTTAATTTTTACAGTGTATTTACAAAAAGTAACTTTGTTAGAAGAAAAAAAAAAACAAAGAAAATAGGAACGCAAAGAAACCTTAAGAGTTTTTTTAATCTAATTTAAAACAAATGTAAACAGGCTTAATTTTGATTTTATGAAACTCAGAGGAAATGGTTATAATTTAAAAGATTTAACGTTCAGCCTAAGCAGACTGTGTATAATTGTTTGTCTTCAGGTAAACCAGCACCATGTTGACCAGCATCACCGAGAGCATCTTCTGCTGCCTGATGGGAAAGACGACCAGCGTCGTGCTGCCAGTTGAATCATCCGACGGCAAGCCGGCTGACGGCTTCGAGTTTGTGGAGGTAAAGCCGGGTCGTGTCCTGCGTGTGCGCCACATTCTCCCTGAACGACCTGCTACGACAGAATCTCAACCAGAAGCGGGCAGCAGCGTCCACTGCAAGCGCAAGATCACGGTGTACCGCAACGGCCAGCTGGTGATCGAGAACCTGGGTGACGTTCTTCACTCCGAAATCCTCCAGTGCCAGAACGGAGACGTGGAACAGTGCAGTACAGTGGAGGTGGAGTTGTCCGATTACACCACCGCGCCCTCGTCCCCCGATCCCAAACCCGCTCCACCTCTTCCCACCTCGGACCAGCAGAAACCGGCTCCTCCTCCCAGACGCCGGCGACGGAAACCCAAGCGCACCGTGCTGATCGATACGGAGCGCTGCATCAGCAGCTGTAAAGGGACGCATTTGGACGTGGCGCTGTTCTTCATCCACGGCGTGGGCGGTTCGCTGGATATCTGGGGGAGTCAGCTGGATTTCTTTTCGCGGTTGGGTTACGAGGTCATCGCGCCGGATTTGGCGGGACACGGCGCCAGCACTGCCCCTCAGATAGCGGCCGCGTACACCTTCTACGCCCTCGCCGAGGACCTGCGTGCTATATTTAAGAGATACGCGAGAAAACGGAACATCCTCATTGGTCACTCCTATGGGTAAACACTGAGTTTCAACTCTATATATATATATTTTTTTTTTTTTTTTGCATTATACAGTCAAAAGCATTATTATAAGTAATTTCAATAAGGTAAAATACAGTGACCAAAAAGTGACAAATGAAAGGTATTAAAAATAGTTCTAACTATTAAAATCAGTCAACCAGTCAAAAATTTGGAATAATTTATTTAATATATTTATTAAATAATTTATTAATATAATTATTTATATAATTTACTTTTTTTTTTTGCTAAAAATTGTAAAATTGTGAAATATTATTGCTATTTAAAACATTTGTTTTCTATGTGAATATATATTAAAATGTAATTTATTCTTTTTATTCTTTTGATCAAAGCTGAATTTTCAGCATCATTACTCCAGTCTTCAGTGTCACAAGATCCTTCAGAAATCTTTCTAATATGCTGATTTGCTGCTCAAGGAAGATTTATTTAGCATTTTTTTTTATTAAATAAATGCTGCCTTGGTGACGCTTCTTTTAAAAACATTAAAAAAAAAATATATGAATTATTCTGAATTTAGACAAGTAGCAGATCTATAAAAACACAAGCAGAAACTTTAAAAGTTTTAAGATGATGAGAAACAAATTTTGTCTGCTAGAGTGTTGTTATAGTTAACTAAAATAACTAAAAACTATTAATACTTGTTTTTGTTAATAGAAATAAAGCTGAATAACTTATGATGTATTTGAAACTAAGTGAAATAAAATAAGAGCTAAAATTACTACATACAAATGAATGAAAATAAAGTTCAATTTTTTATTAAAAAGTTAATAAAAATGAGAAATGTAACACATTTTTGCTATAAAATTTAAGACTTTTGTGATGCATTTTAGGACTTTTTTGCTATAATTTTTAGGATATTTGCGATACAGTTTAGGACATTTTTGTGATACATTTTAAGACTTTTTTGATGATACATTTTAGGACTTTTTTTCTATACATTTTAGGACTTTTTTGCAATACATTGTAGGACATTTTTGCTATAAAATTTAGGACTTTTTTTGCAATACATTGTAGGACTTTTTGCAAAAAAACACTTTTTTTGCAATAAATCTAACAACATTTTTGCAATACATTTAAAGATTTTTGAGCAATAAATAGTTAGGACTTTTTTGGGATGCATTTTAGGACTTTTTTGTAATGCATTTTAGGACTTTTTTGCAATACATTGTAGGATTTTGCAAAAAAAAAAACTTTTTTGCAATAAATTTAACAACATCTTTGCAATACATTTAGGGATTTTTGAGCAATATATTTTAGGACTTTTTGTGATGCATTTTAGGACAGTTTCGCGGTACAATTTAGGACTTTTGCAATATGTTTTTGGACTTTTTCCTCTTTAGGACTATTAATACAAATAAAGCAAAATTAAACTTTAAAAAAATGTTAAAAAAAACTTTAGAAAAATTAGAAATGTAGCATTGGAAACTGAAATAAAACATGCAATAAAATTATTAGATACAAATTAATTAAATAAAAATAAAGTTAGACTGAAATATTTAAATAAAAACTAATAAAAGTGATACAAAATTACTAAAATAACTTGCGAACTGAAAAAAAAAAAAAAACCCTGAAATTAAATCTTATTCAAAAATCTTAATAAATACTATAATATTATATAAATAGTAAGAAAATAACACTGATTTAGTCAAGTACGCCAAACGTTTGACTTCTACTGTAGTTCTGTAATTCACAGAAGCCTTGTGTTTCTTCTGTTTCTTACTGGTACGGTGTTGTTCCTGTGCAGGGTGTCATTCTGTACGTTCCTGGCACACGAATATCCGGAGCAGGTGCATAAGGTTGTGATGATCAATGGAGGCGGCCCCACGGCACTGGAGCCCAGCCTGTGCTCCATCTTCCAGCTGCCCTCCTGCGTCCTGCACTGTCTGTCTCCGTGCCTGGCCTGGAGCTTCCTCAAGTAAGAGCCCTAAATAACAACTTCTGCAAAAACAAGTCATTTTAGCTTACATGTAGCATGTTAAAAATGGTCTCTTCTTGTTTTCTGCTCAGAGCTGGTTTTGCCAGGCAGGGGGCTAAAGAGAAGCAGCTTCTGAAAGAGGGAAACGCTTTCAACGTGTCGCCATTCGTTCTGCGAGCGATGATGAGCGGTCAGTACTGGCCAGAGGGGGATGAAGTTTACCATGCCGAGCTTACTGTACCTATACTGCTGGTGCACGGCATGTACGACAAGTTTGTGCCGATTGATGAGGATCAGCGGATGGCAGAGGTTTGTGCACATCAAATGTTTTTTCATTGCGTGTGACATTATAAGCTTTCTGTAGCTGTGTCACAATTCACATACTTCTACTACTCTAAAATATGTACTCTGCCAGAGAGAACCTGAATCCTGTCAAGAATATGTCCAGCTCATATGTCACTCCAAAAATCATTCGATTTTTTTCTTTTTTAATTGCAGAAAAAATATTACATTTTCTTATTTTTTTAAGAGGTCTTGCAATAAATTATAGGGATTTCTTGCAATAAATTTTAGGATCTCTCGCTATTAATTTTTTGACATTTTTGCAATAAATTTTAGGATGTTTTAACACATTTTTGCAATGCATTTTGGAACTTTTTGTGATATATTTTAGGACATATTTATGATACATTTTAGATTTTTTGTGATGCATTTTAGGACATTTTTGTGATACATTTTGAGACATTTAACAATATGCTTTATGACTTTTGCAATAGTTTTTAGGACTTTTTGCTATAACATTAAGGACTTTTTTTGCGTTACATTTTGGGACATTTTTTGCAATACATTTTTGCGATATATATTAACTTTTGTAACATGTCTTAGAACTTTTTTGTGATGTATTAAGACATTTTTGTGATACATTTTGTGACATTTTTACAATGTGTTTTATGAACTTTTTCCTATAAAATGTAGAAATGTTTTGCAATATATTTTAGGACTTCTTTGTGATACATTTCAGGACATTTTGTTATACATTTTGGGACATTTTTGTTATAAATTTTAGGACCTCTTTTGCTATTAATTTTATTTCTTTTTTTTGCAGTATATTGTAGGATGTTTTAGGACATTTTTACAATACATTTTAGAACTTTTTGCAATATTTTTAGGACATATTTATGATACATTTTAGGACTTTTGTGATACATTTTGAGACATTTAACAATATGTTCTAGGACTTTTTGCTATAAAATGTAGGGTTTTTTTGTGATACATTTTGAGACATTTTGAACAATACATTTTAAGATATTTTGTGATGCATTTTACAATTTTTGCAACATGTTTTAGGACTTTTTGTGATACATTTTAGGACATTTTTGTGAGACATTTTGAGACATCTGTGTTATAAA
Organism: Labeo catla; assembly: GCA_012976165.1. NCBI lineage: Eukaryota > Metazoa > Chordata > Actinopteri > Cypriniformes > Cyprinidae > Labeo > Labeo catla. Next base: position 517,998 of record VONZ01000456.1, read on the forward strand.
AGTTAGAACTTATTTTGCAAAATATTTTAGGACTTTCTGCAAAAAACAAACAAACAAAAACAAACACAATAATAATAATAAAAAATAAAATAAAATAAAAGGACTTTATTTTTGCAAAAAACGTAACAACATTTTTTCGATACATTTTAGGACTTTTTTGCAACACATTTTAGGACTTCCAAGCAAGCAAACAAGTAATGCTTTACTTAAATCCTGACTAAAATACGATTTCATAAATATGAATAAATATGGTTTAAATAAAGTTATATTGCAAATGCAATTTTTTTAACCGCAACAGTGAAAATACTGTACTTCACTAATGATAACCTAATGAAATTCACCATTGAGAATAATGAGAATTCCAAAACTAAAACTACAAAAAACTAAAGTGCATGACCGTTGTGAATTTAAGGTGAGACAATGATTAATGGTTATGAAAATAACTTCACAATGCAAACATCTTCAGTTCTAAAATAACAGGCTTCATTTTCATCTTCCTGCAAAATATGATTTATTACTTCCTCCTTTTGATTTTGGGACAAGTGCAATATTTTTTTGTGAAATTTGCACATATAGTCTTGCATGCTATGTGAATTGGGACACAACCTTTGATTCTATAGTGCGTGTGAAATAACAGTGTGATGTTGGCTCACTCACGGCTCTCCTCTTCAACACAAGAGCATCTCTGTGCTGTAATGGGCCGCTCATGAGTAGAGAAGCATTACGTGTGTCCTGATGCAGATGTGCTCTGAATGAAACACTGGCGTCTCATTGTACTGCTGTAGTCAGTGAGGACTCCCTGCAGGCAGATCGGAGGCTCACAATACTGTTAATAAAACACAGAGTTCAGATGTTCTGCAAAACAGCAATAAATCAGAAAATGCAAAGAAACTGCAAATTCAAACTGCAGGACTGATGGTCTGAAGTCATGTGAATGATTCAAAAGTTAGACAAACAAACACACGAAACAAAAAAATATCTGAATTTTAACATTAGTTTTACATTAAAGATAATAAAAAATGATATGCGTTTTATATATATAATTTATATATACATTGCCGTTCAAACGTTTGGGATCAGTAGGATTTTTAATGTTTTTTTAAAGAAGTATCTTATGCTCAAAGTTCCAAAAATACAGAAAAAAAAAATAGTAATATTATAAAATATTATTGCAATTTAAAATACTGGTTTTCTATTTTAACAAACTTTAAAAATATAATTTATTTCTGTGATACAAAGCTGAATTTTCAGCATCATTACTTCAGTCTTCAGTGTCACATGATCCTTCAGAAATCAGATTCATTATCAATGTTGGAAACATCTGTGCTGTTTAATATTTTTTTTGCAACCTGTAATAGTTTTTTTTTTTTCAGGATTCTTTGATACTTTTATTCTTTGAACAAAAAGTTGGAAAGAACAGCATTTATTCGAAATAGAAATATTTTCTAACAATATAAGTTTTAATGATCACTTTTTCATCAATTTAACACATCCTTGCTGAATAAAAGTATTAATTTCTTTCAAAGAAAGAAAGAAAGAAAAAAAAATTACTGACCCCAAAATTTGAACCATTTCCAAAATTGATAATAAATCAGCATATTAGAATGGTTTCTAAAGAATCATGTGACACTTAAGCCTGAAATAATAATGCTAAAAAGTCAGCTTTGCATCACAGGAATAAATTCTATTTTAAAAGTAAATTAAAATAGAAAACCACTATTTTAAATTGCAATAATTTTTCACAATATGACAGTTTTTTTCTGAATTTTAATCAAATAAACGCAGCCTTGATGAGCAGCAAAGACTTCTTTAAAAAACATTAAGTCTTACTGACTTTAAACTTTTGTATGACAATATATAGAAATATATTTATACACAAATATTTATAGTTTAGCTTAATTTTAACAATGTATATGTAATTTACACATAAAGTAGATAAATGCACATACATATATACATTTAAACATGTTAATGTGATTTATAAACATTATTTGCATAAGCATTTCTATTATATTATACATTATACATACTAATGTTACTTGACAAAATATATTAATTTAATAATGTATTTTAAAGCAAAGGGACATAAAAGCATGCACAACCAAAAAAATAATAATTATTAAGTTCACAAGAACACTAAAATATTGTGATGTTTTAAGTAGAACAGCTTCATCAGACTATAATGTATTTAATATAAATACATTATATACATCAATGTATTTATAGGAAATCCATTCTAAAAATATAATGTGTAAAATGTATAAATTAAATTTTTTGAAATGTAACAGTTAAAAAAATTCAATTATATGCAGAATGTAAATAAATATATTTAATATATTTTTTACATTTAATATATTATACATTTTAGATTTATCGCCTAAATTTAAATAACAAAATGATAATCGCGATTAATCGCATACAAAATAAAAGTCTGAGTTAGTATATGTGTGTGCACTGTGTATAATTATTATGTATATATAAATACACACAAATTAATGTATATATTTAAGAGAAATGTTATGTACAAAATATTTTTATTTATATATAATATAAATTCTAGAAAAATAATAAATACATATATTGTAAATATTTCTTAAATATGTACATGAATGTGCTTGTATTTATATATACATAGTAATTACACACAGTACACGCACATATATTAGGCAAATTTATTTTGTTTATTTTGTATGCGATTAATCACGATTAATAGTTTGTCAGCCCTAAATAAAACATATTAAAATAATAACAATAAAATAATATTTATACAAAACACTATAAAATGTATATTTAAAAATAAATTTGTAATGTAAACTGTCTTTATTTCAGATCCTCTTGTTTGCGTTCTTGAAAGTGATCGAGGAAGGCAGTCACATGGTGATGATGGAGTGTCCTGAGACGGTCAACACGCTCCTGCACGAGTTCTTCCTCTGGGAACCTGACAGTTCCAAAAAGGACACGGTTACCACGGTAACAGCCGGCCAGACCACAGCCGACGATGCCACGCCCGTCCAGACGCTCGCTGTCACCAACGGCGGCAGCACAGGGACACCCAAGGTCAACAAGCCCCTTAACAAGTAACCTGATGATTGACGTTTTCGGGGTAAACCAATCAGAAGGCTGTTGATGGCAGGCTGTCAAACCGTCACCTTGGCTGAGAGCTGGATTTTGGTCAGAGGGCCCAAGCGGGTGTCAAGACAGGGGTGAGAAAGATTCACAGGTTCGAAGAGACTCTCTAGCGATGAGGGAAAAGCAGCAGCTGGTTTGAAACCAACAATGGTGGTTTATGACATCACAACGCCTTTGTTTCTCTCCGCTACCTTTGGACATTATCTTTCCTTCTTGTGCTGTCTAAAGATAAAGGACTGGACGTCTGTCCAGAGGATGGAAGTCCGAATGGGACTGAACTACGAGAAAGAGGAGAAGTCGCTGAGGTTGCTTTTAAAAAAGTGTGATTCAACCCAAGAGAGTGTCTAAAGTCAACACGAAATGCATTTACTTTCATAATATGACAAATTGGGCACCACAAGTACAAAAAGTACAAGTACAATTTACTTTAAAATAATGAGCACTAATAAATTGTGCACAACATGGTTGTTTTCATGTTGACTTTAAAGGACGTTTGTATAAAATCTGTGTTCACGTCACACTAGTACTAACACATTTTAACGTCTTCCCTCATAAATCAAATCCACCGCTTGGAGTTCATGAGCGATTGAAAACAGATGTACTGTATGAAATACTCAATCCCATCTTAAAAAGATAACGTACTGTAAGCGAACACACACCATCTACACGTTTTACTTGAAACAAATCGTCTGAAAACAAAACAACAGATAAAGGATAAGGAAAAACATCGACCGCCGCATTGAGAAATTTCATGCACTTGTTCGTCTCCTAGCAACTAGAAAGTCGGGCATTAGAGCAAATGCACGACGACAGAGAGAAAGAGAGAGAGAAATAATGATGCTGCCGACCACACGGTGCTGAGGAAAAACAGGATATAAGCTACATTTATACAGAGCGGATTGCATTCAAATCTGAATTTATTATTGAAATGATATTATGAATATCTAGTCATCAGGTTGATCCAATCATGTGCAATTATGCTCTACTGTATGAGGACAGTCTGTCTGTCTATGCAAAGAATAACGGGTGGCTTCTGCACGCATCCGGCCGGTTACCATGACAACAGGTAGTCAAAGGCAAAATGGATCAAGGAGGCGGTCTGGACCGTCTAACACACCATCATTGGAGATAATAACACACAAAAACATCATGAGATCTCTGCAGGCTCCTCACGTTTATGCAATGAAACCGGTCAGTTATCATGTTTCAGAGCAGATCAATTGGAGAAACTGTTTTCTAACTAATAATTAATAACTTGACAAGAAAGGCTGCTTTCATGTACATTACCGTTCAGAAGAGTCAGTAAGGTTTTATTTTTAAAGAAAAATAAATACTTTTCTTCAGCGAGGATGCATTAAATTGATCAAAAGTGACTGTAAAGACATTTATAACGTTACAAAATATTCTAAATATTCAAATGCTGCTCTTTAGAACTTTCGATTCAAGAATCTTGAAAAATAAAATGTATCAGTTTCCACAAAGCATAACTATTAAGCTGTAACTATTTTCAACATTGATAATAATCAGCAAATCAGCATATTAGAATGATTTCTGAAGGAGTAATGATGCTGAAAATTCAGCTTTGCATCACAGAAATAAATTAAATTTTGCAGTATATAACAATAGAAAACAGTTATTTTGAATTATAATATTATTTAATAAATAATACTGCATTTCTGATCAAGTAAATGCAGCCTTAGTTTAAAAAACATTAAACTGTAAATTCCCATTTCAACAACAATAACATACACAAACTTAATTCTCACAATTCAACTACTAATAACAACTGAACACACGTCATTCAGGAAGGAAATTTACACTTCTTTTGGATGCTCCGAGAAGAAATGTAGAACTTTATTTATTTTACACACTTGCTGTGTGACTGATAGAAGAATTTAAGATATCTAAAGTCAAAATTGTGGACTGAATTGCAGATGAATGAGTTTGTCTACAGCCGAAAGCCAGTGTTTAATATCAATCCCAGTGTAACCAGAGAGAACGTCGTCTTATTACAAACTAAATTAGACTACTTAAGCCCTGTGGGCGGCATCTGTGGCCTGCTGTCATTCAGCACAAATAATGTCATCCTTCATTTTGTAAAAACAAGCCAAAAATGCATTTTCAGTGATGCACTTACTGTACAATCCAAGTCTGTGGAGTGTCAAAACAGAAAAGTCACACTATTAACATGTGTGATGTTTAATTCGTGACCGTATGTACAAAAGTGTATATTTTAGCGTTTATCCCAGTGCAGACTTGTGTTACTGTACATGCATTGTTCCTTGTTTTTGCAAAAACTATACGATACACAATTCCACAGATGTTGCTCATTCAGCTTAAGCTGCATCAAACCCAATATATTTATTTAAACGTTACTTGCATTTACAACATCATTGTAATGCAGTGCAGACTGACTTGCGCACGATATGAATTTTATTGCAGCCACTCCTGTGAATTAGAAAACAAAAACCACTGTGTTTTTGACAATAACTGTACTGCCTAAACCTTTTTATTTTTTAGTATTTGATTAGTGTGAATGAGCAGTATATGTTTCCCTTTTGATTTTCAAAAGGTTGGATTGTTTCTGTGACACTTGATTGGATGAAAGGATCACTGACAATTTTTTAAGAGGATTTGTAGCTGTGGTTTTAACATCATAGGGAAAATATACAGTATCCGAAAGATTTCATGTTTGCTGAGCAACTCTATTTAGGATTGGCCAAAAAAAAAAAAAAATCCGCAGAGACTCTGTAAGGCCAGTATGTAACCACCTAGCAACCATGCAAAACACTCTAGCAACCATGTAGCAACATTTGAAAAACTTAGAACTCTTAGAGCAATCGCATAGCAACGCCCCTGACAACCACTTATGTTGAGTTTACAATGTATCAGTTGCGTAACATTCTAGGTGTTTCTGAAAACAAAAAGGACGGATTTGACATTTTAAATTCCTTGTTTCTAATTCACAGACGGGAGCAATAACGCCTTTCTATGCTCACGGTTGTTCTGGCTTTTTCTCTGAACGCCTGGAAGTGTGCTTTCTGGAGAGACGAGAAACAATAAAATGAAATACAATAAACTGGCCAATACTGTTACAAAAAAAAAACTGCCAAAGGGAGTGAAAATGAGACAAATGGACTAATATTTTCAGAGTGTGTGAGTGAAGTGGGTTTGGGGGAGATTATTGTTATCTATAGACACTGAATGACACTAAAGACTGATGATGATGGAGATGAAGAAGAACTCCTCTTCCTCTGGTCGTGTACTGATGTCAGTACCCTATTGTGAACATTGTGGTTCAGTTTGTGTCAAATGTGTGTGTTGCATATATCTATGGGAAAGTACTATACATGCACTGCCTGAAAATATGTGCATATAAAGTGTCATAAAAAATATATAAAAATGTGATTAAAAACTAAAAATGGTCTATGTGTTTTTTCCTGCAAAATGTCAAGAATTACTACTTTCTGCCAAAAATCATTAGGATATTAAGTATAGATCATGTTCCATAAAGATATTTTGTACATTTTCTAAATATAGGAAAATGGCATCTGTAAATATATCAGATGCCATTTTAAAATCTAGTTCCAAAATAGATATTTATTTATACATAAATTATTTATGCATGTATAAATAAATAAACACAAATATCAGCCTTAATTCTGGAATTATTTAAAAAAAAAAAAAAAAGATTGAATTTCAACGGACAATACAGATTTAATAGTCAGCTGTATCAAAAAAAAAAAAAAAAATCATAAAAAATTATATAAATAGAAATCCAAGTATTGTCTTTTTTCTGCTGCTTTAAAATATAAGTTAAAGTACATCAACAACAAAAAAAAATTGTTACAGACACAGTAAAATAAAAAAATAAAATAAAATAAAATAAAAATCTCACTTTTTTCTTCTCTGAGATACAACCTCAAAAATTTCAATGGAAAGCTTATTCATTCAACTTTAAGATGATGTATAAATCTCAATTTCAAAAAAAATTGACCCTTAAGACTGGTTTTGTGGTCCAGGGTCACATATATAAAAAAAAATGAGAGGATGATGTATTACTTTCAAATACAAGACATCTGCAATCTCACCAAACAACCAATAGATGGAGCTAAAGGCACTAAAACTTTTGGTTGTAATGAGTATTAAATAATACAATATTATTTTATCTAGTTGAATGCATTGGTTTGAAAAATATTGTAAAAATTTCTAAAATTAGTTAAAAATTCTTACATGGTTACAGTCAAGTTGAGATGCACTAGCTGACTTTTTTTTTTAAAATAAATAAAAAAAAAAAAAAACGAAAATCCCTGTCTTGGATAACTGTTTAGTTGTAAACACAAACACATTTCTGAGCAGCACTCAGGAAGTCCTGAATCAAAGAAAATGCCCAAATATTTACACTGTGCTGCTTCGCAGCCTCCACCACCATGGAAACGAGTTCAGAAAACTTTCATAATAATCACATGACTCGTAGGTCACGTGACCATGCCTCCCTGCATGTATATTTTCATAAATCTTCACTAAGAAGTCTACTTGCTGTGTACTCTGTCTGTCTGAGGCACTAATTGTGATATGAACATTTGGCACAAGCGATTCATCGTCCAGTAGTACTTCAGTTTCTCAAAAGCATCTGGTGGTTTAAATGACATGAAATGAGGTTTGAGAGAAAAGCCCTGCGATCTTGACATAATTCACAAAAGTAAATACAACATGTTGATTCAAACCTAAAACCAACTTAAAGGAGGATTCATTTTCTCCACAAGGTTGTGGTTTGAATCAACGTGATAGGTTGCATGATTTGACGAGACATGTTTATAACATCTGGTTATTTTTAAAATACTTCTGACAATTAAAAATACCTAATTACAACTCTCCCATTGGGAATGCAAGTAAAGTTCATACAAACCGCCAGAAAGAATGGAAAAAGAAGGACCGTGAAAACCAAGTTTATACTTGTGTGTCTTCTTGTGACTTTTGATCTTAAAATATATTAAACAATCAGGTCAAAATTATGCTTTGCAAATATAAGTTCAGCTTTGGGCAGTTTATTAGGATTTATTCATTTTAATTACACTGTGAATTAAATAAGTGAATAAAACATGTTAAAATAAAAGTTACAATTGTAAAAATTAATCTAGCAATAAATACAGTACATATAATAATTGAATAAAACATAATGGTAATGAAAGTCTATATATAATGTTTCATTTATTAATAAATGTATTATTAAAATTGCATAAAGAGCAAGCAATAAATTGCATTATATACAGTGTTGGGGAGTAACTAGTTACATGTAATGGAATTACGTAATTTAATTACAAAATAAACGTAATTGTAATTAGTTACAGTTACTGAGAAAAAAAATATGTAATTAAATTACAGTTACTTTTGAAAAATGCCAGTGATTACAAAGGGGATTACATCTGAATTTTTCCACACACCCACCCCCACTTACAGATTTACTTGACTTCTTTTAAACTGCATAGACTGCACTAAAATGAGTCACCAATGTTTCAGGAGTTAAGACACATGCTTATTCGATAACTGATTTATTTCCTATTGAGTTTATGCATAAACTTTATTTTTTAAGATTGTTTTTCCAAGGCATTGTTAGATGCTAGTGTTTCTGTCATAACTATGCAAACATTTGATTTCAAACCCAGTATCATAGCTATTAAACTATTTCTTGTTATGATGTTATTTATGTTATGATCTTGTTATGACATATAGTGCAACTGCGTTCACGGTGACCCGAGTTCAATTCCCGTCTCAAGGTCCTTTGCCGATCCCGCTCCCCTCTCTCCTCCCAGCTCTTTCCTGTCATCTCTCTACTGTCCTATCACAATAAAAGGCATAAAAAGCCCAAAAATATAAGTAAAAAAAAAAAAAAGTCTGAATTTGTGGTGGCTGTGCTTTAAATTAAATTATTACACAGCTCAGACTCTTTCGGGGCAACTTAAGTCGGTGCTATATGCTTGATAATTTTTCTTGGCGGAAGCTTTGCGTTTGGTTAGCTAATAAAATATTAAAGCTTAATTCAATATTATGTGGACAATTTCTTAATTCTGTCATCCTGGTATCGTGGACTTGCTCTATTATTTCATACAAACACAGCTGCTGCCATTTTTTTTTTTTTGGACATTGTAATGGATTATAAGAACTAACAAAAACTAGTACTACTACTTAATTATTTATGTGGTGAAATGTTGTGTAAGAAAAGTGGTATGACTGCACTGTATCCTTAAAATGTCTAGTTTGAACTTGCCATTTGCTAGCAACTGATTTCTTCATGGATGGCTTTGCGTTCAAATATTTTAACTCAGACCAGTGTTTCTGGTCTAATAATTTTAACATGAAACATCTAAATAATCTATCAAGCAGCTGTGTAATAAGTGAGATAATGTACATTCAGCCAGTTGTATATAAACAAAATAAAGATGTATATTATCGCTTACTTATTATAATTTTAATTCAAGTGATAAAGGATTTTGAAAGTCTGACAGTAATCAGAGTTGAGTGCTACTGTAAGATTAACTCTGCCTGGTTTAAATGTTTCAAAATGATTAACAGTTGAAAATATTAGAAATTTAGAAAAGTAATCAAAAAGTAATTAAAAGTAATGTTACATTACTTTAATAAAGTAATTGAAAAGTTACACTACTTATTACATTTTAAATCAAGTAACTTGTAATCTGTAACCTATTACATTTCCAAAGTAACCTTCCCAACGCCGATTAGATATATATATATATATATATAGATATATATATATCTACATACATATATAAATAGCAGACTTAATTCTGGAATTATTAAAAAAAAAGGGACTGTTTAAATTTCAATGGACAATACGGATTTAATAGTCAGCTGTATCAAAAAAAATAGATATTTATTTATACATAAATTATTTACGCATGTATAAATAAATAAACATAAATAGCAGCCTTAATTCTGGAATTATTAAAAAAAAAAAAATAAATAAAGTGACTGTTTAAATTTCAATGGACAATACAGATTTAATAGTCAGTTGTATCAAAAAAAAAAAAAAATCATAAACAATTATATAAACAGAAATCGATTTCGCCATCCTTGTCTATGCGGTCAAAACAACAATACATAATTTTCTGAAGGTTATTCTAATTATATCAGATGCCATTTTAAATATAGTTCCAAAATAGTTATTTATTTATATATAAATTATTTATTATTTTTTTTCCAGAAGATAATTCTGGAATTATAAAAAAAAAAAAAAAATCATAAAAATTCTATAAATAGAAATCAATTTTGCCATCCTTGTCCATGCGGTCAAAACAACAATACATCATTTTCTGAAGGTTATTCAGAAAAAGGTTATTCAGATGTTAATGATATAATTGACTGACAGGACACAGTTCAGAACATTAATATATTGAAATGGATGCTCATATTGAGACCTCCCTGTTACCCTCTGACACTAAGACAAACTGTATTTCATCTGTAAACTCAATCCAGCTCTGTGAGCTGTCATGATGCATCACTGTGATTCTGCACGTTAGGTCCAGTCTGAAATACACAAATACTTGGGCAAGGGTTTAGCATGGGGAAGAACAACCCCATCACACAAAACGACTGATTTCACTCATAATAAAATCTGCTAAATAAAGTGTTCTGCACACACATATGGATGTGATTCCTCTGGCATTCCTTCATCATATCTTTGAATGAATGGCTTGTGTCCACTACAGTTTCTTTTATTCAACTGGCGGGTGATAAAAAGAAAAATAAAACTTGCATTTTTGTACTTTATTTGAAGAGAGAAACACATAAAAACTTTCAGGCATGTTTTTACTCTAATTAAAATCAAGTCTATTGTAGAATTTTCTTCTTTCAACCCATAGAAACAAATGGGGAACTGGGATTAATTTGTCCACACGCTAAACCAATTTTACCTCTCTTAAAAAAAAAGAGAGAAAGAAACAGGGAACAAATTATTTTTAACAGTACTTTTTATTGTTTGAAGTAAAAAGTAAACCACAACGTAAAAAAATATTTTTTTTAAGTTGTTAATAAAGATTATTGGAGAGTGTTTTACTAGAACACTTTTTCAGTCTTTCTACTTCAGAATGTCACATTTAATTCAGTTGGTCAATTGCTGACTCTGTTATTATTTGTGACATTTAATAGCAATTTGTTTGTGAAAATAGTTTCTAAACCAAATTTTTGCAACACCAAGTAATTGTGAATTTAAACTCGGTTCATTTTGACCATCTATCAATCTACTGCTTTAAAATATAAGTTAAAAATATTAAGTTAAATATATCAAAAAAAAAAATCACTAAATTAGGGAAGATTGTTACAGACACAGTATAATAAAATAAAATAAAATAAAATAAATCTCACCTTTTTCTTTTTTCTTCTCTGAGATATAAGCTCAAAAATTTGAGACAGAAACTAAGAATTGCAAGAAAAAAAGCTGTATCAACAAGAAAAGAACTCATAAAAATTATGTAAATAAAAAAAATTGCCATCCTTGTCTATGTGGTCAAAAAGCAACAATTTTCTGAAGGTAGTAAAATAATATAAAATAACTTTTATCTTACAATTCTCACTTTTTTCTCTCAATTGTCTCAGAATTGTGAAATATAAACTAAGAATTGCAATAAAAAAAGCTGTATCAAAAAAATAAATAAAAAATAAAATTAGAAAAAATAAAATTAATAAAAAATTATATAAATAGGAAAAAAAAAAAATATATATATATATATATATATATATATATAGCCATACTTGTCTATGTGGTCAAGTTTCTGAAGGTAAAACAAAATAAAAATAAAATGGTACTTGCAACTTTTTCTCCTACAATTCTCACTTTTTCCTATCAGTAGTCTCATATTTGATATATAAGCTCAGAAATTTGAGGCATCAACTAAGAATTGCAATAAAAAAGCTGTATCAAAAATAAGAAAATAATTCCTAAAAATTATATAAACAGAAAAAAAAATGCCATCCTTGTCTATGTGGTCTTAAAACTATTTTCTGAAGATAAAATAAAAAATATAGCAACTTTTCTCTTACAATTCTCACTTTCTTTCCTCAATTGTCTCAGAATTGTGAGAAATTTGTGAAATGTTAACTCTAAATTTAGAGAGAGAGAGAGAGAGAGAGAGAGAGAGATGTTAAAGATGTTAAAAAAAAAAAAAGGAAGGAAAAAAAACTTTCAGGAAGTCTGAACTGTGATACTAAACAGTTGCCCTTTTATTTTTAATCCATGGCGGAAACCTATTGAATCACTCCCATGATGTTACCAAAACCACATGCTGTCCTTTTTCCTGTGCAGCACAAAAGTAGCATTTTTGAAGAATTTTTACAAAGCTATTGGCTTGCACAATCAGTTTTCCCATGGCGTAACCAAAGCCTTGTTTCTGGCCTCACCTTCACACCGACAGGTTCAACTCAACACAAACACACCCGAGACAGACACCGCAACAGGTCAAGACACATGTCAGCCATCTGAGGTCCCCTTTTAAAATAACAAAACTCTCACATTTCAGCTAGGAAAGGAGCCAGAGCCGAGGGAGTCGATTTCAAATGTCTGATTGTATATAAAACAAATAAACAATGCACTCAGAATTTGGTGCTGGAATGAAAACCACAACTCTAACGCACATACTTGTTTCAGATCATTGGTTCTTTTTAGGACAACTATTAGCGCTGATCAAAGCCGAACATCCAGTCAGGGGGCAGGGTTCCCACACCGTTTTTTTGGTGATCATTTTCCAGGACATTTTCAGGACATTTCCAGGACATCATCCTTCAAATATATTTAATTAAGTGTTGCTTTAAATGGGTCAAATGAAAAATCAAGGGGATTCTGACTAATTAAACACCTCTGATTGGCCATTGCACATCACTGCTCATAGAAAGTGATGTAAATATTCATGGAAGTGTTTAAAAGCAGTCAGAAAGTATGAACCGAGTCTGTACTTGGTACTACCAGTACTGCAGAAAGGCTGGTATTATTACGTTTTTAAAATTACAGTATTGCTGTGGTGCAGAAGTACTAATAGCCTACTTCTGACAATCAAAATCATTAGCAGTGTTGGGAAGGTTACTTTGGAAATGTAATAGGTTACAGATGATAAGCTACTTGATTTAAAATGTAATAAGCAGTGTAATTTTTCAATTACTTCATTCATAAAAGTAATGTAACTTATTACTTTCAATTACTTTTTGATTACTTTTCTAAATTTCTAATATTTTCAACTTTTAATAATTTTGAAACATTTAAACCAGGCAGAGTTTACCTTACAATATCACCAAACACTGATTTCTGTCAGACTTTCAAAATCCTTCATCACTTGAATTAAGATTATAATAAGTAAGGGATAATATACATCTTTATTTTGCGATAACAACTGGCTACATTACCAACAACATTATTCCACTTATTACACAGCTGCTTGATAGATTATTTAGATGTTTTGTGTCAAAATAATTAGACACGATACACTAATCCGAGTTGAAATGTTTGAACAATATTAGCAAACGGCAAGTTCAAACTAGACACTTTAGGGAAATAGTGCAGTCATACCAGTTTTCTTACACAACATTTCACCACATAAATAATTAAGGAAGTAGTACTAGTTTGTTAGTGATCTTATAATCCATTACAGTGTACAAAAAAATAAATGGCAGCAGCTGCGTTTGTATGAAACAACAGAGCGAGTCCACGATACCAGGATGACAAAATTAAGAAATTGGCCACATAATATTGAATTAAGCTTTAATATTCTATTAGCTAACCAAACTCAAAGCTTCCGCCAAGAAAAATTATCAAGCATATAGCACTGACCACCTTAAGGCTCATTGTTATGAAACTAAACATCTAGATTCATACTCCGAAGGCAATAATACTTAATTGCGACAATAAAATTGCGGTGTGCGAAACAGAGCACGTACTTCAGAAGCAGAAGTCGTTTTCTACATTGGGAATTCACAACCATCGTTAATCGAGTTCTGAGGCCAAACCAAACCCAGGAGGAATCACAACACGACAATCACAAGTATATGAAAAGCAGAAAAAGACAAAGACTCAATGTCTTTTATAAGTGAATAAGCTACGTACTCACAGGAAAATTACATCATGCCCTTGACGAGCGACTATCGAGAGCAGTGACGTCAAAGATGGCAGACAAGGGAAAAATTTGTTCATTTCATACAGTAAGATATTCTCAATTTGTTTACAAAAGTTAATTATTCCATTATTTCATCAAAATACAGTATCTCACAAAAGTAGGGTTAGGTATCGTTCCAAAATTTTCGATATCGATGCCGATACCGATACCTTGACTTCAATACCAGTTCCTGAACGATTGTTGCTACTGTATGACAGATGGAGGCGCCGGTGCGGTCACTTGCACTTAAAGGGGTCATCGGATGCTAACTTCACTTTTTCATGTTATTTGAACATTAATGTGCGTTGGCAGTGCATGTACACATCTACCCTATAATGATAAAAATCCATGCAGTGGTTTTTAATTAATCTGTAAAAATAATATCCCCTTTTCAAATCGAGCCATTCTCAGATGCCTGTCGGTGTGGTGTCACACCAACAGAGGCCGCTCCTACGATAGTTGATTGACATGAGCGTCTTACCTCAGATCAGCTGTAACAGTCCAACCTCCATTGTTTCGATGCCGGAGCAGGGATGTAAGTTAGACAAGAATATCTCAGATTGAGCGATTGAGGTGTTGTGTTGCTGGATGTAATAATGAACATAGTGGTCATCATTTACTCCTGACATCTGAGCCGCTGAAGATGCAGTGGATTAAGTTTGTTCATGAAGGGAATGCGCCTCCCAATCTACATAAATGCGTCCATGTTCGCGCGAATCATTCATGATCCAGCTTCGCCTACAGCAGAAGTGAGTATCCTCTTCAAATCTTCTATAATGACATCATGGAGCTGCTGGATGTTAGACACATGGTGCTTCTCCACCTTCCACTTGAGGATGCCCCATAGGTGCTCAATAGGGTTCAGGTCAGATCACCTTCACCTGCAGCTTCAGAAGTTTTTATCAGCTGTTTGGCCTCTCATTCTGACAGCACCCATTCACTACAGAGGATCCATTGGTGAGCATGTGATGCTACATTTCTCCAAATCTGATGAAGAAAGGGTAAGCACATTTTCAGCAAATTTTCATTTTTGATTGAACTACCCCTTTAATGCTTTATAGTTGCAATATTAGAGTTAACTAGACCAGCCAAAACACGATGCCCACTCACACGTCTTGTGTAATCAATGTGTGTTAATAGCGGCACGTTTGCTCCTGATCTCACCCGCGTTACCTAATAAAGCTCTAATGAGAAGTTTGCGAGCTAATTAAAGCCTCCATAACAGATTAAGCCTGGCCTGCCGTGCAGATTTAGAGAGCACTAACTTCATCCGAGTTACCTAATTTTCCTTGCTCAGACCGGCTGATGAAATCAGCGTAAACTGTCAGAGATACTCGAGGTACACGACATAGCTGACGGATACTTTCCCGGTAATAGACGTTTCTAAGCCAAACTAGCTAAACGCCTTCAAAGGAAAAGAAAACAGACATTTATTAACTGCCTGATTACTGCTCATCAGCATGTCATGGAGAGTATATGAATGCACGTAAACGTAACTATACCTCAAGGATGCATTAAGTTGATCAAAAGTGACAGTAAAGATATTTATAACTCTATTTATCAAACAGTCTTGTACTACAGTTTCCACAAAAGCATACTACACAGCACAACTGTTTTTAACATTGACAATATATGTTTCTAGAGCAGCAAATAAGCATATCAGAATGATTTCTGAAAGATCATGTGACACTGAAGACTGGAGTAATGATGCTGAAAATTCAGCTTTGATCACAGAAATAAATTACATTTCAAAATATATTCAAATAGAAGATAGTTATTTTAAATTGTAATATTATTCCACACATTTTAGAACATTTTCAACCAAATACATGCACACTGGTGTGCAAAAATAATTCTTTAGACACTTAAAGGAGAAGTCCACTTCCAAAGATTCACATATAATGTACTCACCCCCTTGTCATCCAAGATGTTCATGTCTTTCTTTCTTCAGTCGTAAAGAAATTATGTTTTTTGAGGAAAACATTTCAGCATTTGTCTCCATATAATGGACTGATATGGTGCCCTGATTCTGAACTTCCAAAATGTAGTTTAAATGCGGCTTCAAACGTTCCCAAATGCGGTTGGGTATCCAGAATCAGATACTTAAGGTCAGGAATCGGATACTTCTTGTGAAATTAAAATTTCGATTCCGCCTATCGATTCCACTGTCATGTATATGAATGAAACAGTTTCACAGTCTTTTCAACCACACAGTTAATTATTTCTGTGTTACAAACATTCAAATAATCACAGAAGTTCTGGAATAAAAGTTCATAGTCTGGATATAAACTCTGATATGTACAGTAGAGATCAAAATAGAGTAAATCATCCTTTTTATATAATATATTTGTCTTTGATCAATCATTCAAAAACACTGATTCATCCAGTAATGAACCAAGTAAATCTTGAGTGAATCACTGAATCATTTACTTATAAATTAGGCCTACATGTGATTTTGTTTAGTTGTCTAATGTTTTTTTTCCCTTCACAATCGTAAGAGAATCACAACTTCCATTTAAAAAAAACAACAACAATCCAATTTATACAGAATCACGCAGCTCTGTTTTGCAAACAGCTCTTAAGTGAATCTTGTTTTTATGTAGCCTGTTGATTTTTGTTTATGGTGTTCAGCTGCAACTAAATATTTAGCAAAAAAAGAAACGGAATAAATATGCTTTATATAATCTTTTATTCACACTGGAATCGAAACTGGGAATCGATAAACGAATCGGAATCGATAAACAGAATCGGAATTGATAATATTCTAACGATACCCAACCCTAGACGAGACTAGTATTTGAAGTTAAAAAGTATATAAATTGTCAATATTTTTAGAAAATACCCGATCGTTTTGCTAGTTAAGACTCTTCTTCCTCGGGTGGGATCAATTAGAGCCCTTTGAAGCTGCATTTAAACTGCATTTTGGAAGTTCAAACTCACAGGCACCATAGAAGTCCACTATATGGAGAATATTCCTGAAATGTTTTTCTCAAGAAACAATTTCTTATCGACTGAAGAAAGAAAGACATGAACATCTTGGATGACAAGGGGGTGAGTAAATTATCTGTACATTTTTGTTCTGGAAGTGAACTTCTCCTTGTGAGAACATGAGAAGAACTGACTTCATACATCTTCTAAAAATCAAGGTAATGTGGCCTATGTGTAACAATACTATAAATACTACTACAAACTGTGAGGTAAACAGAAACATAATGATGTAATCTCTGGACTGGATGTCATTAGCTGAGGATTTCCTGCTTTCATTACATCAGAAATCTGTCATCTCAACATCACATGACTCCACTGAAAGCCTTTTTGGGGGTTCAAACTGAAGTTCCCTTCACTGAAAATTCATCTCTGTGGCCTTGGTTCAGTACCTGTGTTTAGTAATACACCATAGCGGCTTAGCGAGAAGACGACTGATAAAGGCTTAGATGAACAGCTTTCTTTGACACAAAAGCACAAGAGAGGGTTTGACAGCTTCCAAAGAATTGTGGAAAAATGTTTGAAGATATACATTGTAATGTTGCGTTTATCTGAAAAGAGAAAGCGAAACAAAAGTGTTGAGGTCGGTACATAATGTTCACTCGAACATTATGTACCGACCTCAACACTTCTGTTTCGCTTTCTCTTTGTTTTTACTAACAAAACATGGGATTAATTCAAATTCAATGAAAGTAAAGATAAATAGGTCAAAGACAAAGAGGTTTCACAGCTTTTACAGACGAAGTATAAATCTAGCTTTAAAGTTTTTTTTTTTGTACATTAGAATGTGTGCTGTATAACTATTTACTTGGAGCAAAAATAATGACTATCATACATTTTTAACATGACTTACAGGAAAAAAATTTCTTTGAAAGTAACAATAGTTCATATACCAAAAAACAAGCTTGTCAGGCATATTTAGAACAAGATAGTGCTGTGCAATGATTAATCGCAATTAATTGCATCCAAAATAAAAGTTTCTGTTTACATAATATATATGTGTGTGTACTGTGCATATTCATTATGTACATATAAATACACACACATGCATGGATATATTTAAGATTATATCAATAAAAATTTACATGTAAATACATATGAATATTTGCAAAATATATACTGTATGTGTGTGTATTTATATATACACATAATAAAACTGCACAGTACACACACATATAATATGTAAACAAAATTGTATTTTGGCGATTAACCACTGCACAGAACTATACAAGATAAACCATTTATGGATCACACTGCAGCCCAAAAAACATTAATTGTCATTTTTAATTTTTTTTTTACCAATATTATGGCCGTTTTTAAATTTTTAATCATTTAAAACATAACAAAATTTAGTATGATCACTTTCTTTTATATATTTTGATAAGTGCAGGTTAGGATAAGTGTTTTCATTTTTACATAAACATTACGCTAAATGCAGATGGAACATTTTCACAAAAGGTTTTTTTTAATATGCTTTCTATTTATATAAAGTGAATTTTGTCAATTTAATTTGACACAGACGCCAATTAGTTGTCTTGTCTTTGACCCAAATACATTTGAAACTTTTTTTTTTTTTGGTAACAAACAACACAAGCTTACAATCTTATTACTTACAACTCCGAACAAGCATTTTAATACTTATGGTTTCATAATCTTTAAGTCATTGGGGTTTTTTTGAATGGGTTTTTGGTTAGGTGCCTGAAATTAGGTCTGTGGTTTCACACAAGATATTTTCACCTTTTATTCTACAACATAAAATACATAAGTAAAACCCTCTTTCAGCTTTTTTAAAGGTTTCATTTGTTTTAAAGGCTTCAAAATTCATGAATAGGCACAGATCTTTATTCTTATTTTCTGCAACAATCCAAAATCCAATGAAAAGTCCTATGAATTACACTAAACTTCCAAGTTGGCCTACAAAAACGCACCATCCCTGCAACGCTTTATAAGTGGGTGATATGTTTCCTGCTGTTGCTAACATCATTTTGGTCAAAAACAGCTAAAGCAATTAGGTTAAACATTCATGCTTAATGTTTACATCCACGAAATGCCAAAAAGTTCATATTCACGAATGACTCTTGTATTCCATAAACACACAGAATGATAATTTACTCATTGCATATTTAAATGCAATTGTCACTCTCAAAATATTCCATTGTGTACGTTGCTATTGTGATTCAGTATACAACTGACACAAATAAATGACGTGTTATGACACCTAAATGCACTAGCAATATCTAGTATTTCGTAAATCACAGACATCAACATGCTGACATTTCCCGTTAAAGGTGAGGTGTGTTATTTCCACAACAATGGAGTCACTACAACAATTACAACTAAAGACTGAAGCCATTTTCAATGGTATTTCTGCAATCGATGGCCGGCAAGACGAATAAGATAATGCTGCTCTGTCAACTGAGTCACTCTGCTGAGGTGAATCAACCTACAAATGATTCAGAGTTGTCTCTGCATGTTGAACTTAGAAGGAGGAAAATATTCCAACATCAAATAAGTTAAATAAACCATCATTCCATCCTCTTAAATCTCTCAGCAAAGACATACTTCACCATTTAGCACGCTGTCCTTTCTCCAAGACACACAGATGCTGAATCACGCGGTGGGAATGTTACGAGAGACAGATAACTCGAGACTTTGGACAGGTTGCAGAACGAACGTGTGCCATGCTGCCGTTCAGTCAGACATTTATTTTTGTGAAGGTCTTCCATCTGCTTTGCATTAGCTGACTCGAACACTCTCTACGCTGAGAGCCGATGTGTTTCAGTGAGTCACCGGCGGATCACTGCAGAGTCTCACGTTCACCCTTCCTGGCAGACGGCTTCGTTGTTTAACGGTCATGAGTTTTAAGGTATTTCGCTTGGGAAGGTCTTGATGTTTTTTTAAATGTAATGGCACACATTTCTCCTAAGCAAGTCCAAGGTGAACATGGAAAACATGCTGCTTTAGCACCAGGTCAAGTGCAAGTCAAATCAAAACTTCTCAGACCTGCTCATCACCATTTATTTTCCAGAGCATGAATCACAATACAGCAGGGGTGCTCAACCCCGTTCCTGGAGATCTACCTTCCTGCAGAGTTTAGCTACAAGCCTGATCAAGGACACCTGAACCAACTAATCAGAATCTGAAGGAGCTTCTTGATAATTACAGGCAGGTGTGTTTGATCAGGGTTGGAACTAAACACTGCAGGAAGGTTTAATCTCCAGGAACAGGGTTGGGCACCCCTGTAATACAGTTTAGTGCGGTTTTACAGAAAAAAAAGGTGAAAAGGCTATAAAAACCCAACTTAATGCCCTCATACCTGCATTAACATGCAGAAAAGCACACATGCTATAAGAGCAAGAGATATTACATGCAGGCCTATTGATTTTATTTTGTTGTTTATTTTAGAAATGAAGTCATTCGGAAACCCAAGCCAAACTACATCTCACTGTAATCCTTTAGCGTCGTGCAGCAGACTGAATTTAGTTATGAGCTTTAGGGGAAGATAAACTCTCAAAAAGTCTGATGAAAAGCACTGTGCATCCATTCACCTGAAAGGTGCAGTTTGTTCCCCATTTCTTGAGGCAAAAAATAAAAAAAAAAGTCACAAGATGACAAAAGATGCATGAGGACTCTTCTGCATATTAAGGCTGCATTTATTTGATCAAAAATACAGAAAAAGTAATACTGTGAAATTTTTATTGGAATTTAACGTTTTTCTATTTTAATACACATTAAAACAATTTATTTCTGTAATGCAAAGCTGAATTTTCAGCATTATTACTCCAGTCTTCACTGTTTTTTTTTTTAAAGAAATTAATACTTTTATTCAGCAGAGACGTGTTAAATTAATACAAAGTAATAGTAAAGACTTATATTGTTAAAAAAAAGCATTTTGGAAAACATGCTGCTCTTTTTAACTTTTTATTCATTAAAAAAATATATATATATATATATATATATATATATATATCTCTGAAAGGTATCACAAGTTCCAAAAAAATATATAAAGCATCACAACTGCTTCCAACATTTATTTACAAAAAAAAAAATCTGCATATTAGAATGATTTCTTAAGGATCGTGTGACACTGGTGATGCTAAAAATTCAGCTTTGCATCACAGAAATAAATATTATTTTTAAGTACATTAAAATAGAAAAAACGGTATTTTAAATTGCAATAATATTTCACAATATTCCAGATTTTTTTTCTGTATTTTTGATCAAATAAATGCCTTGATGAGCATGACTTGGTGCATTAATAATCTTTAAAAATCTTACTGATCCCAAACAGACTCACACATACACTTTCACTGGTCTCTGATGGGAAAATAATCATACTGAGTTTATTTATTTATTATTTTACTTGTAATAAAATGTACAAACTCTGCTGATTCAACACCCAGGTGGTCTGGGATTTAGTTTATGTTAACTCTGGTATGGTTTGCAATTGCTAAGCAATCCATTTTAACTCACAGAAATAAACTGCTGTGATGACAAAGTTTAGACCGCAGCTATTTACAGAGAGTGTTCAAAAAAGTAGATGCTATTTAGATACAATTTGCACCAAACACAAATAGCCTTTTTGTGCCAAACCATAATAGATGCAACAGTGTGTAAACAGAAATAATATGCAATTTGTACTGAAGATAAAATATCTAAGCAATAGTGAACAACCTGAAATATTTATTAAAAGTATAATGCATTCCTCATCGCTGCTTGTCCTCAAAAAAAATTGCCTTCAAGAGAGCAGCTTGCATTTTTGCATCTCTTGCAATGCACCCGCAAGAGACAAAAGTGTAATTCTGTATGCAAAAAATAAATATTTGAATAATACTTAAATAATATATTATATGAATAAAATATATTAAAGTATCTTTGATTAAAAAACGAAGTGATAGACTGAGTGACAGAGTTAAGTGACTCTCTCTGAAACTCGTCTGGCAGGATAAGTGTGAATTATATGGACTGTCCCACATTACAGGTGTTAAGCATGTGGCGTACAGTAGGCGTTTAGAGCCCTTGTTCATTGCGCCCTGCTTTTGAGCATCCTCAGGCCCGTCCAGCGAGAGAGGGGGAGATCCAAGACTGTGCCACGAACGATTAGAGTCTACAGTAATCCGACCCATCCAGTGATCAGCGAGCTGGTAGAGGAGGAGTCACACAGACAGGGAGGAGAAAGACTGACAGGGACCGAGGGGAGTTCTCCATGCGCACACCCCTAAAAACATACACACGCAAACTCCTGCTCTCACACATCGTTTTACACACGGCCAGGGATCTTACACACGAAGGACTTCACATGAGAGGATAGCAAACCAGGATCTGAACAGCCTGTAAGCTTCACATGGCACATGGTAAGTCTGGAAGTGGTGAAGGAATGAGCTTAGTTGGTTTAAATACCTTACAATTTTAAGACAAACCTCATTGCGATCTGTTTACATTAAATTTGGATAAAGTACAGAGTTACAGATGTGAAATATAACAAATGTGAGAAATAATTTCAGAAGAACATTGTATTTAATTTAGTTTTGGTCTACACTGGTCTAAATCCTACATAAGGGTGAAGATCTGGAACGAATTAAAAGGTTTACTAAAATTCGTTGGCGTCACTTAACAGCTCTGTTGCAAAACCGTAGTGAGCTGCTGTGCTGTCTACATAGGCATCTTTAACTATGAGGAAACGCTCTGCATTGTGACCAACTCTAGAAATTGCATTTTGCATGGGGGATTTGACTCACAATTGATTTTGAGAGTTTGCATGTTACTAAGTCAACAATATGAAACTTTGGATTAGATTCAATGCTTTATTGATATGGGAAAGCCTTATAATGCACATCCACCTGCTTAACTCATATTGCTGTCTTTGTCGTACAAAGTACGTTCTATTAATTTGGATTGTGCATTTCAGATCTGGACTCGTAAAAGCGGACTGGAATCAGCTGAACCCAGACGGCAGGCTCATTTCCAAACTGATTTACATTGCAAAGCCACAATCGACTAATCCAGGACTTGCATAACCAGCTATGTCAAAGGATGAGGAAATTCCGAGCCCAGAGTGGCCGGAAAAATTTTAGTGTAAACATATATCGGACAAGCCTAGAGGACAAGTCACCATGAGAAGGAATCTCTAGTGATTACATGGATATATGGTGTGGATGGACAGCACACGCTAGCGCCTCCAATCCTGCCTCCATGAGGGATTTGCCCTCCCCTCCTGTTGCCTGAGGTCAACCCAACGCCACGCCACCTTGATAAGTCTGGCTTAGCTGGCCACTTGGTAAGGACACATCTTCTTTTGTTAGCATAAGCTGCTACTTACAGCCGGGGTGTTAAACACTGCAGATCGCCACAGATTCAGGAAGCGCCAGTGTGCCAGAACGCATAGATCATGATTAGTAAACAGGTTGATGCAGTAAGTGAATCAAGATGCTTAAGTTTTCCATATTTGGGGATTTTGTATCATCTCAGCGATTAGTAAGACATGTGCATTTGTGTCTTGATAAGGGCTGGAAAACTTGATCTTAGGAAAAGGAAATCCCTGTTTGGTGTTTTTTACATTAGACCACATGGAGAACCTTTGATTTCGGTTCTAGACCTTCGGGCCACCATACATCACTTACAGTCCATTTGAGTGCAACAAGCTTGACAAAGTCTTTTTTTAACCCATACCTTTGCAAAGCGGATCTCTGGGCCAGATATAGAGGTATTTCTAGGTAGTTCGATGTAAACCAGGTTAGAGAAGTTTCCAAAGAAAATCTGTTGGTATTTAGGATCTTCCTTTGGGAGTATCCCAAATATTCATTAGGACAGATTCTAATTGAACACCGTGTTTGTTACCTCTTGTTTCGTGCATTTATACATGCAGTTGACGTGTTGAGATGACCTAATCATACTCGTCAGTGGGATCTGGTGCATTTTGAGGTGGCAAAGGCTTGGCGGGTTAAGCTTATAATATTCACTTGAGCCTTTCAACTCCCGTAACCCGGGATTCAATCGGGCTTAGTTTGCAAGGTCTGTGCTGTAAAAATCGATGCTTTCGCCTACACTCGTTCCCCTCGACCTCAGAGGGAACTCTTGAAATCAGCTTGCAGGTGCAGCGTTATCCATTGGAAACGCGACGCTGAGATTTGACACATCTCATCTTGATCCCTGCGTATTTTTCCAGATCTTGAATGGACGCGTTTGTTTTTTCTGCCTGTCCTGCTCCGACATGCTCAGAGCAAGCTGCATTCAAGTGTGCCAGTCGCTAATCATCAGGACGTTTAAAATGCTATCACGCACAATAGCACCAGGGTTTCATTTGAGCACGATCTGCTCTTCGGCAGGCAGAACTGTCTGGATTGAGGCTGACTTCGGCATTGCGAAAGCAAACATTCGTGGCATTCAATCCAGACCGTAAAAATTTCCACGATGCAACTGATTTACGGTTTACAGATTTGACCATCCATTTGTAATATCTGATAAAACAGCTGTTGCCAAACAAAAAACAACAACTCTGGAAGTTCTAAATCATGCATACGTGATTAAAACGGTGTTGAATACATTGTGGGTTTGCATGGATTAATCAGGACGGGATATGCAAAGGTCACGTCCTTTTCAGCTATTGATCACTGGAGCGACGACGCACATGTGCATGTCTCTCCATCGTGCATCTGGGCTTTTATTCCTGTCAGATGTTCCAGTCTTTCCCTACACGGGGTACATTTTTACTACCAGCCACAAAATATAACTGGGGTGAAAGATGGCAGGAAATGCACTCGCAGCGTTCACACAGAGCGGGCGAAATGACCGCTCTAACCTTGGGAAGCTTGGTTATATGATGATATCAAATTCCTGCCGCAGTAAATCCTCGGTGGAACCACAAATCAAACCTCAGAACTAAACTGTTGACTGGGCCCACACGGAAAGTCCAGAGGACTAAATGCCTGTCATTCACAAACTAACACACATGCCCTGTCCTCTGTGTGTTTCTTTAGTGAATAAAATAGGGAAATTAGATACACTACATATATAGCTACCAATGACTAGCTGTCTTCACCATGCATTCAAGTCAGAAAAAGATGATGTTTTGAATTTAGGGTTAGAACAACATTGGAGTCTATTGAATTTCATTACACATACTTTTTTTACTATCTATTGTTCATATATGAGGATGAGTAGATGAGGATATTTTTGGGTGAGCCGTCTCCAACACATTTTGCTTAATATAAATCCCTTTCGTTGAATTCTCCAGACCTTCGTCTCAAAATCAGCAAAATCAGAAGATGCCAAAAAAAGGTCTTAGAGATGCAAAACAGCTACCAATGGCTGTCTTAACATGAATTTGCTCTTTCCAGAATTGGTTTGGAAACAAGTTTTTTTCTGCTAAACAGAAAAGATGATATTTTAGAATTGGGATAAAAAAAAACAACACTGGACTGAATTTCACTGTATGGACTTTTCTTTTGTGTTCATACAGGTTTAGAAAGATATAATGGTCAGTAAATTATGACCTTTTTTGGGTGAACTGTTGTATAAATCAAATGGACAAAAATCCATCCAATGTATAAATCCACTTCACTGAATTCTGACTCTCCTCCAAAAATAGCTGTCTTAACACGAATAGTTTACCAAAAAGTGAAAACATTCACTCTCATGTCTTTCTGAACTCGTAAAACTTTTTCTTTTGCTGAGCAGAAAAGATTGTATTTTAAAGATGGGGTAAAAACAACGTTAAACTGAATTAAATTAAACAGATTTTTTTTTTTTTTTAAATATACTTTGTGTTCATACAGGTTTAGAAAGATATTATGGTCAGTAAATTATGACCTTTTTTGGGTGAACTGTTGTATAAATTAAATGCACAAAAACACACCCATTGTATAAATCCATTCCACTGAATTCTGCAGACGTTCCTCCAAAAATGTTCCTCTTCTGCTCACCTGCTGAGCAGAGAAGATGATATTTTAAAGTTGGGGTAAAAAACAACATTGGACTGAATTTAATTATACTGACACTTTTTTTGTAAAATATACTTTGTGCTCATGCAGGTTTGAAAAAATACTATGGTCGGTAAATTATTACCTATTTTGGGTGAACTGTTGTATAAATTAAATGTACAAAAATACACCCATTGTATAAATCCATTCCACTGAATTCTGCAGACGTTCCTCCAAATATAAGCACAGATGATGCCAAAAAAGGGTCTTAAAAATGCAAAACAGCTACTAATAGCTGTCTTAACATGCATAGTTCACCAAAAAGTTCACCAGAAAACATTCACTCTCATGTCTTTCTGAACTTGTGCAACTTTTTCTTCTGTTGAGCAGACAAGATGATATTTTAAAGTTGGGGTTAAAACAACACTGGACTGAATCTAATTATACTGACAAAATCAGCAAAGATGATGCCAAAAAGGTCTTAAATATGCAAACCATCTTCAATAGCTGTCTTAACATGGATAGTTCAACAAAAAGTGAAAATATTCAGTCTTTCCAAACATATCACTTTTTTTTTCTGCTGAACATAAAAGATGATATTTTAAACAACATTGGACAGAATTTTATTGTACGGACACATGGTGTATAAATCAAATCCACAAAAATCCATCCATTGTATAAATCCACTCCACTGAAGGCCTTAAAGATGCAAAACTAATAGCTGTCTTAACATGGATAGCTCAAAAAGTGAAAATATTCACACTCATGTCTTTCCAAACATATAACCTTTTCCTCTCCTGAACAAGAAAGATGATATTTTAAACAACATTGGACTGAATTTTACACAGACATTTAAAAAAATATATATTTTGTGTTCATACAGGAAAGATATAATGGTCAGTAAATTATGACCTTTTTGGGTGAGCTGTTGTATAAATCAAATATACAATCTATCCATTATATAAATCCACTCTGCTGAATTCTGCTGACTTTCCTCCAAAAATCTGCATAGATGATGCCAAACAAAGTCTTAAAGATGCAAAACAACTACTAATAGCTGTCTTAACATGCATAGTTCACCAAAAAATGAAAACATTCTTCTGCTGAGCCGAAAAGATGATATTTTAAAGTTGAGGGAAAAACAACAACATTGGACTGAATTTCACTTTATGGACATTTTTTTAAATATCTTTGTGTTCATAAAAGTTTTGGCAAAATATTATGTCAATTATGGATTTTGGGTAAACTGCTGTATAAATCAAATGCACTAAAAACCATCACTGCATAAATCCACTCCACTGAATTCTGCAGACTTTCCTCTAAAAGTCAGCACAGATGATGCCAAAAAAGGTCTTAAAGATGCAAAACAGCTACCAATAGATGTCTCAGCTTGGATAGACCACAGAAAAACAAAAAAAATTCACTCTCATGTCTTTCCAAACATATAACTTTTTCTTCTGCTGAGCAGAAGAGATGATATTTTAAAGTTGCATTGGACTGAATTGAATAATACTGACATTTTTAAAAAATATATATATCTTTTGTATTCATACAGGTTTGGAAAGATATTATGATCAGTAAATGATTACAATTTTTGGGTGAACTGTTGTATAAATCAGTTGCACAAAAATCCATCCACTGTATAAATCCACTGAACTGAATTCTGCAGACTCAGAATTCCTCCAAATATCAGCACTGATGATGTCAAAAAAGGTCCTAAAGATGCAAAACAGCTACCAATAGCTGTCTTAACATGAATAGTTAAACAAAAAGTGAAAATATTCACTCTCACGTCTTTTCAAACTCGTATAATTTTTTTCTGCTGAACAGAAAAGATTATATTTTAAACTTGGCGCAAAAACAACATTTGTCTGAATTTAATTATACTGACATGTTTTAAAAATATCTTTTGTGCTCACACAGGTTTGGCAAGATATTATGATCAGTAAATGA
Organism: Labeo catla; assembly: GCA_012976165.1. Taxonomy (NCBI): domain Eukaryota; kingdom Metazoa; phylum Chordata; class Actinopteri; order Cypriniformes; family Cyprinidae; genus Labeo; species Labeo catla. The sequence goes on from VONZ01000456.1 coordinate 546,139, forward strand.
TTACCTTTTTTGGGTTGAACTGTTGCACAAACTGTTGCACAGAAATCCATCCATTGTATAAATCCACTCCACTGTGAATTCTGCTGACTTCCCTCTCCAAATCTGCACAGAAAATGCAAAAAAAGATCTTAAAGATACAGAACAGGACAGGGCATAATTTCATAAATCTAGCAAAACATTAAGGACTTTGAATCTGATTTCAAAGACATGCTTGGCATGCACATACAGTAGCATCCTTGTGTATCACAGAATATAATCTAAATCTATGCCATCAAAAGAGAGATAAAACACTTCAAAGGGAGATGAATTGCATTTAAATTGCACTACTTATAAATAACATTGGCAAAAAGTCCAAAAACAATGCAAAGTGTGGGACTGAAGAAGAGTAATATTTATCCTTGTGTAGGAGATCCAACTCTGTCCATAAGAGAGATCAAGCCAAGGACAACAGGTCAGGTTCAAACCACCTCCATTTATTGGCTCTGGAAAAACATATGGGATTCTTTATCAGAGGAATATCCTTTGCGCTAACCTCTTCCCACGTTATACACTGTGCACAAACCGCTATTTAGTTAGCTCCATTATGGACCAATAAAAAGACCAATAAAAAGATAAAATACTTAATGATGACCATACATTTTAAACTCCATGGAAAGATAATGTTTTGGGAAGTTCACCACAAAAAAAATAAAAAAAAATATATCTAATTACACTTGTGCAGTACAAACTCTCAGAAGAGTTTCGCAACACAGCAGATGAAAGTGATCAGGAAACGTCACAAGCCAAATTCAAACGCACATCGCCCACATAGGCACCTTGGCGCAATGTTCTAAAGCATGTGCACCAACTGAGATATTAGCATTGAGTAATTATTTTCCTGTCAGGGTTGTGCAAAATTCCTGAGTGGGAATTTAAACTGGCCACAACAAGCAGGAAATTGAACGGAATGGAATTAAAAAAAAAAAAAAAGAAAAACAACAACAACAAAAAAAACAATGGAATTTGAACTGGAATGACAAGAATATACTTGTATATATACAATGTATTATAATATAATTCTAACTCAAACCCACATTGCCTGCATTAGCACCTTGGCGCAATGTTCTAAAGCATGTGCACTAACTGAGATACAAGATAGTAGCATTGTGCAATTATTTTCCTGTCAGGGTTGTGCAAAATTCCTGGGATTTTAAACTGGCCACAACAAACAGGAAATTGAACGGAATGGAATTTGAAAATTTGAAAATGTAAAAAATAATATTAAAAATTAAATTTGAATTGGAATGACAAGAATTTACTGAATTGCAATTCTAAAAATAAAGAAAATAATAAATAAAATAAAAAATATTTTAATGTATTATAATATAATTCTATAACAAAATAATAAGTCGCCCAAATAAGCACCTTGGCGCAACGTTCTAAAGCATGTGCACTAACTGAGATACAAGATAATAGCATTGTGCAATTATTTTCCTGTCAGAGATGTGTAAAGTAAAAGTAAAAGTAAAATAAAAATAAAATAAAATAAAATAAAAAATATTTTACTGTATTATAATATAATTCTATAAAATAATTATAATTTAAACCCATATTGCCAGCATAAGCACTTTGGCGCAACGTTCTAAAGCATGTGCACAATGGAAATTGAACGGAATGGAATTTGAAAATTAAAAAAAATAATAAAATGGAATTTGCATTGGAATGACAAGAATTTACTGAATTGCAATTCTAAAAATAAAGAAAAATCAAATAAATATTTTAATGTATTATAATATAATTCTATAATATAATTAGAATTCAAACCCACGTCGCCCAAATAAGCACCTTGGCGCAACGTTCTAAAGCATGTGCACTAACTGAGATACAAGATATTAGCATTGTGGCAATTATTTTCCTGTCAGGGATGTGTAAACTAAAAGTAAAAGTAAAATAAAAATAAAAATATAAAATAAAATAAAATAAAATAAAATAAAATAAAAAATATTTTACTGTATTATAATATAACTCTATAAAATAATTATAATTCAAACCCATATTGCCAGCATAAGCACTTTGGTGCAACGTTCTAAAGCATGTGCACAATGGAAATTGAACGGAATGGAATTTGAAAATTAAAAAAAATAATAAAATAAAATAAAATAAAATAAAATAAATATTTTAATGTATTATAATTCTATAATATAATTAGAATTCAAACCCACATCACTGCATGTAACTGCATGTAAAAAATTAACTGAATTATAATTAAAAATGCATTTTCCATTCTCCTGAAAGGTGCACCAGCTTAACATCTCTACATCACGCCAAAACGAAAGCACGTCACTAACGCACACTGTTTCAGCCTCCTATGCATCGTTCAGCATAATGTATTGAAAAGTGTTAGTTCCAGGGTTATAGCCTGATTTTACACTCGTTCGCAGGTTCAGTACGTGACAGCTGTTGTATTTCAGGCATAGCATCCACACATGGACTGGCTGACCTCCAAATACACAAACTAAATGCTAAATGGTGTCTTTCACAGCTGTCGACTAACACTTCCAGTAAACATGCGATTTCTAAGAGCAGATGCTCAGAGCCTTTGTCAGTGTTTATAGCATATTTTGAACTTGAGCCCGAATGTGACATCATGTTTAGTTTATATGCAACATTTAGGGTCAGGAGATGATGGGATGCATTGGCATAATAACTGATAACTTAGTATGGTAACTGCTCCTCTGTTTAAACATGCATTCAGAAATTAAATACACAGTCTAGTAAACTGTTTCAACAATAGACGTTGAAATAGATGATTAGACAGTCTACTTATGCAACCACTGGCAGATTTGCGAGTGACCCACTTCAACTGCAGCAAATATTTCATATACAGAAGCTCGTATAAAATATCTGGACAATTTTAGACAAACGAGTCACACATAAAAATGTCTTAATGTCAGTGCATTAAATAACAACATGTCAAAACAAGTGTCTCAAATGCAGAATGATCTTTTCTCTTCACTTCACTTTAAAGGCTCAGTGTGTTTGAATCATTTATGATTTTTGTCAAATATGTTGCTTGACACTTACTTTGTAATTTTATCTAATGCAATGACATTCAAACAAACACAGATCTTGTATGACTGTTTAAAGATCAAAATGTTAGCAATCGACAGTCAAAAAATTAAGTTTTCACATGTCTGGGTCAACAGCTGAGATACGACATGTTTAAAGACTGTAGTAGATTAATTTACATTTGATTGAAATCTTTATATCCAACATGGCCAAGAATGAGCTGTTTATAGTCCAGAGATGAAGTCGTATTGAGATTTGTTATATATAGTAGCTACTAGTACTGAAACTTTGATTAGCTCACAAAAAAAACCTTTCAATAAACTTCAGCCTACACTAGCACACATGCACTGAAAAAGTGTCAGATTTCACAAATAATTACAAAGGACTTTAAACTAAATGTGAAATTTTGAAGTAGAAAAACTAAAAACATATTTTCTTGCAAAACACACTCACACTTTACAATAAATACATAAAAATAATACAGTTTATAAAATAAAAACAACTGATAAAAAAAACAAATAGCATTTTCTTGTAAAACATAATATAATGTTTGGTTTGTTTACATTTTTTACAGTGTACAAAACAAAAACTAAAAAAAAACAAACAAAAAAAAAACTACAAAACATCTACTACCCCAAAAAATAAAACAACGACACAAATGACAGCAAAACAATTACAAAATTAAAATATTCTCTGGAAAAAAAATAAATAATTTGAAACAATTTTCAATCAGAAACTTCTAGTAAATTTTACAAATAATTACAAAATGGTATTTATTTAAATGTGAAACTTTGAATTAAAAAAGTGAAATAGTATTTTCTTGTAAAAACATACTCCAATATTCTTTGTTTACAACTCCAAAAATATTTTTTTACAGACACCAGGCTCTATAAATGCACCCTAAAAAAATAAATAAAATAAAATAAAATAAAATAAAATAAAATAAAATAAAAATTATATAATGATATAATTTAATTTACATTAATAATTTAATGTATTATAGTGTTTATTTGTCCATGGTTATGTTTTTAATGTATGGACCTAAAAACTTCAAATCCAGATTTTGATTTTCAAAGATTTATCATAAAAGCTGATTCTTTTTTCCCCAAAATGCAATAGATATTTTTTTTTTTTCAAAATGCAATAAATCATGCATATGCAATAATATGAGTCCCTCACCTTCTTAATCTCCTCACGTAAATGATTAGATTTCAATGGCTTACGTTTCTTCCCCAACACAGGTTCATCAATGGCATCAAAATTACTAATTTTTTTGTTTGTTGATCACAAAGTAGGATGTGGGGTGTATTCAAAGCGCTGCCTTTACTGTTTACAATGCGTGGAATGGTGCGCTGTGATTGGTTGAGCGGATGTATCACATTCTGCAGAGAAGGGAGACTGGCGCTTGTCGCGCTTTGGAAAGATAGGGAGAAAACATGACAGAATAACACAGCGGATATCGCATTTTGCATAAAATTAAAATTTGACTTTTCAGTACCAACCAGATACAGTACTGATTTTGGCAGGAACTCAATTTCTTAAAAAATGGTGTTTATCGTGTTTTGGAACCAAACTCTTCAAATATTAAACAATGGTATAAAAACAAGTATTTTTGAGAATATCTACACTCATTAGGTGTACTGTTTACTGAGCCTGTGTATGTGTGTGTGTGAATCCAACGGGTGAGGCGACAGTGAGATTAGCCTGGCCGGCTGCTTCCACACCCCACGAGCCAATCCCAGGTGTTAGCCCACGTGATGCTAGATAAAGCAGGCCGCATTAGTTCTAATCCCAGCTTGATCTTTGGAGTGTGTTCCTGCCCCCCTTCTGCCACCCAGCCACCACCTATCTGCCCTGTGATGGACCCGAGCGGTGCAAGGCCTTCACCCAAACGGCTAAAGTGACCAAAGCCTTACGTGCCTGTGCTTTTCAATGAAGAGTGTAAAGTAGGTGTCATGCTTCATCAGAGTTTATTATATATTGAGTGGCTTCGCTTTTCGGCTTCCATTTTATGGCTCTGACACAGAGTTCTGTGTAATGTTTAGCTGATGCGTTTTATGGAGCCTGGAGTCTGATTATTTTATATATGCAAGTGGCAGAACGGAAAATTGGAAAGATTTGACTGCAAAATGAATCAGTTCTTACAGTCATGTCAAAATGTAAGGAAATTAGAAGGGCCTGGAAAAGTCCAGTCTAAAAAATGATTTTTAACTGTTTTAAAAAACCATGTTTCTGAAATTAAGTGAACATTCCATTTTTTTTTATATTACGGGAGCGCTACTTTTAAATGTTCTTGGAACTTTCTGAAACTAGTTAGTAGCAGTTTTTTTTTAAATATGTTAGATGAACGTCCAAATACAACATTTAAAAACGTTTTCTGAATGATGTACAAAGAACAATTTGGGAATGTGACTTTAAACACAACTTTAAACAAACGTTCTATGAACGTTACTGGCAGAATGTTTGTTCATGACTTTGAGCAAACCTTGCCAGAACATTCTGAGAATGATTCCTGTAAGTTGCATCTATGAAGAGAGTTTTTAAAAACTCCTCAAAACCAACTAGATCGCAAATAATAATGTAAACGTGATGGAATTTCAAAAGAAGTTGTCAAATATGTTTACAAAGCAAGAATTCAAGTTTTAGTACATTTACTGGAAACTGAGCATGAGTGACAAACTACCAGTTTCCTGAGTTCTGGAAAGTTTCGAATAGTGAAAACATGAGAACCTTTCCAGAGCTGATAGAGACTCAGGAAACAGGTAGTTTGTCACACTATGTGTTTTCTAATCATATGCAATTGCCAAAAGAAAACTTTAGACACGTGCAAGTCATATAAATTACAGCTGGGTGTGTTAAAGTTGACAACAGCAAATGTGACTCCCTAGGTGGGTGGTACAGCATTGGTAATATCATATCACACTCACAACAGTATAAATCACAACATAGTCGATTTTGATGGAAAACTACACAAAATGGTTTATGTATTAAATACCATCTGGCAATGCCTATTTTTGTATAACATGTGACCACAAAACCAGTCATAAGGGTCAATTTTTTTAAATTAAGATTTATGCATGATCTAAAAGCTGAATAAATAAGCTTTCCATTGATGTTTGTAAGAACAGGACAATATTTGGCTGAGATACAACTATTTGAATATCTAGAATCTGAGGTTGCAAAAAAAAACAAAACAAAAAAAAACAGCAATGCTTAGCAGTGCATATTACTAATCAAAAATTAAGTTTTGATATATTTACGGTAGGAAATTAACAAAACATCTTCATGGAAGATAATCTTTACTTAACATCCTAATGATTTTTGGCATAAAAAAAAAAAATTGATCATTTTGACCCAAACAATGCATTGTTGGCTATTGCTACAAATATACCTGTGCTACTTAAGACTGGTTTTGTGGTTCAGGGTCTCATTTAGTGAATTAAACATGTTTCCAATTTCATTTGGAACCTGATGGACACAAACCAAAAGATCAGATTATTCAACAAAAAGTCCGACACCAGTGCAAAACAGCTTCACGTTATGAAAAACTTGAGTTTAGAACAGACAAACTACTAAAACAGAATTAACATTTTCAAAAAAGTATGAAGCAGCTTCAACTGTTTTCAACACTGATAATAATCAGAAATGTTTCTTGAGCATGAAATTTGTAAAGAATTTTAGTATGATTTCCGACAGATCATGTGACACTAAAGACTGGAGTAATGAAGCTGAAAATTCAGCTTTGATCAGAGGAATAAATTACATTTCACAATATTTTTTACACAAAAATCAGTTATTTTAAATTACAATAATATTTCACATTTTACTGTATTTTTAATATGTTTCTTTCAAAAACTTTCTAGCAGTTGATATTTCAGTATGATGCCTTTATGCAATGCACATCGATATCTCTTATGCAACAAACGCATGAGGCTGACAGGACAGGCATCAATATCGGCTGTGATCTCCAAAAGACAAATGTTTGTTGATTCCGGAATACTGTATCCTGTCATGAATCTGATAATATCAGAGCACTGCGATGACATAATTTAACAGATTACGCAGACACATGCTTCTTGGAAACTGTAAAGTATGACATGTCATCTTGAGGTTTTTCTTGTTAAACAATCTGTCTTCGGGCAGCTACAGATAAGAGATAAGATGTAAAGTTACTGATGTTGTGACGGATAAAAAGAAACAGATATTCACTCTCTTCCAGGGAAAAAGTCTTTCAGGGAACAACCCAAAACCCACAGCCCCATCTGGGAAGCCTTGTTAATGCACTTCCCATTGAAATTTAACATGATAACTTTACGTGATTTGCTACTTGCTAGTCACTAGAGAATCTGATTGACCTAGGGGTGAGTGATCTGACAATTTTATGACATTTACGATCTGCTTTTCAAATTATATTATGCCTCTCTATCATGAGTCTTTCCTGGGTGGTGACATATTAAAAAAAAAAAAAAGTTTTAAATTGTTCAAATAAACAAGTCATAGGCTTGTTCAATTTTGGATATTCTTGATAGTACATCTCAAAATTTAAAAGATCAAAATTTAGATTGTAGATCTTGATTTTGTGCGTTTTTTAGTAAGAACGTACACCCAAAAGACTTTACAATAAAATATCATTTTAGTCTTTCTACTTAAATGCCTTGTTTAAATGTCATGTTTAATAATTTTAAGTTACTTGCCATTTCTTTGTAAATATTTGTGACATTTACTAGCAATTTCTGAGTGAAAATGGTTTTAAAATAAATCATACACCAAAAGATTTTTAGGATGAGTCATCAACATTTGTGGTCTGTTATTCTGGGGAAAGAGTGAATGTTCTCAGTACTTAACAAACATGGAATAAATGCCATAAAATCTAATTTTTCTGTCTACATAGTAAATCAGAATAAGTTCACTATTCTTGTTTAAAAAGTTCTGAATTGTGACAAGGTTGGCTCCTTTATTTTGAATGAAAGTACCTGCTAAAGGAGCAAAGTTGCAGCAATTTTAGTGCAAAAATAAAAAAGCCCACTATCATTTTAAGCAGTAAATGTTGCACGCAGTCTCCGAAATAAGGACTATATTACAACAGTAATGTTTTACAAACAGTCAGATCACAGCTGTTTAAAATAGATGATGAGGCAACACTTAATATACAACAATGACATCATAACATGATTCATCAATTATACTGCAGTTAACGTCAGACTTCATAATCAGCATGAAGCATGTCTCAAATTGAATTGTTCATTGCACTCATAACGGTCTATGTAAATAAAGTTAATTAGCAGAACAGCACTGATGGTAACGATTCCCCTCAACAGGCCAATTCATCAAACGGCCATCTCTGAAAACTCAAATTGCTGTTTGATTATTTGTACTGCAACTAAAGGACGATTAAAAGACGATTACAGTAGAAAGGCGAAAAAACGTTAGTGGTAATACATGCTGTATGAATCTGAAAGTTAGAAGTGTTCTGTTGTATATTGTAACACATTTTACCCTTGATTTCAAAATACACAAATCTCAGGAAACCAATCAAGAACGTGCGCAGGTCATAATTCAGTTCCCCCCCAAAATCTGACATTTTGATTAAAGTAAGTGAAGCCTTTACATATTAGTGTTTTCATGAGAGTTTGGGTAGAAATATGACCAGAACATGTTTTCATGACACTCATTTAAATAATGATTATCTATTCATTATCACGTGTTGGACGTTTTAAGCGCTTAGACGTGCCAGATCTATATTTGGTCAAGTGAAGAAAGTGACGAGAGCGATAATGTCATTTCCAAAATACACATCGAACGAGATAAAAAAAGCAGAATGAAACAAAAATGACAACATGCTTTCCAACAGCATGAGAAGTTCGCTGAGACACTGGATACCAGACTTATTTTTTAAAAAAAGACACTCGTTTTTCTATTAAAGACAATAATAGCTTATGTTTACTTTTATTTAAATAGACACTGATCTCTTTCTAAACATAGAAAAATAGAGTAATGCCATGTATCAGGGTAAATATCACAAAAGCATGGCTATTTAATAAAAAATAAAAATAATAATAATAAAATTCTTTTGTAAGTCACTTTGGAAATATATATAATAACCCATTTTGAAGAATATTGTGATTTTTTACATTATTTCTGAAAAGTAATCACATTCCCCCATTAAACTGTCATTGTTATAATGCATCCAGATATTTTACTATTTCATAATTTTGTTATTTTTAATAATAATTCTCAATATTTTTTCATATAGTTTTAAAAATATATAAACTATAAAGCTATAATTTTTATATAAAAAAAATGTATATAAATAAAATAAAAATTGATTATTGATTATTGAAAAATTGATTATTTTCATTGAAAAGGTCAGAATAATTGTTCATTGCACTTGTTTATTTTTCTTTTAACTTTGAGGTGCATATGAAGCAGACATAAACCACTCATCTACGCTTGAAACTAAATACTTGGCCACAAAAAAAATAAAATAAATAAAAATAAAAAAATAATTGGGCCATTTTAAGCCATTTCATTGAATGTTCCCCAACCTCAGACAACCCATTTACTCTTTAGGACCTCGGCTAAAAATCAAACTTCATTGAGTGATGTGGGCCAAAAGCTGCTGCTGTTATTTCCAACTATATTATATGAACATTTACATCTAATGATGAAAAGCAATTCACTTACATAGACTTCAGTGCAAAAACAAAACAAAAAAGTTAAATTGCCAGACTAAATTGCAGGTCATCATGGGCCAACTTAGGCACACCAACATGACTAAGCACCCCGACTTACACTGATCCAGCAAGATCACCATAACATGCAGTCAATCTGGCAAAACACTTCCAGGATATACTGTCTGGATTTGTCCTTAAATGTTACCCATCTGCCATTTCCTGATCTGGGGAAGAGTTTTACCTTCCTCTCCTACTCTGGAGAAAACCGTAACTAGTGATAGCAATGAAAACAAAGACTTTACAGCAAAAAAGGAATGTTCAACTGCAAAAACAACACTGCACTAGAAAGAGATTCCTCAGCAGGGAAAGCATGCAGTCTTTTGAGATGATGAAAGAAAAATATGTGTGTACATGCAGGCATAGATATATGTTCCATAGACCTGTGTTTAGCTGAACAAACAAAAGACAACAGACAGATCTGGCAGGGGACGTTATACCAGCAGGCCCACATAAAAGCTTTGAAGAATGCACTTTAGATTTCCCGAAAACTGGAACGCCCATTAGTCACACCATCCATAGCGTGCTTGGTTATTAAATGTTTTGTCAAAGCAAAAGTGTCGTAACTGTAGCAAAATTCACTTAAAAATAAATGGTGTTTTTGCAGCAAAGCCATAGAGGAACCTTTTTTTTTTTAAATTTAAACATCCTTTTGTGGAATGAAAAGATTCCATGGATGTTAAAGTTCTTAATAGAACCATAAATGCCAGTAAAATCCTTTATTTTTAAAAAACTAAAATAAAAAACTAAATAAATCTAGATTCCATCTCAACCCATCTAATTTCGACACCTAATGGAGGTCAGTTTACCATCATAAATCTGACTCATTGAATAGATCATCTCCGCAAACAAAGACTCCCCCTTCAGGAAACATTAGACTAATTGTTTGGGCTTGCTTGTGTTTAATGAGGTCTCCATCCAGGTGGATGTTATGAAGGACACACCTTCATAAAGATGAGGAATCAATTGGGGGAAGGAGACAATATATAGAAAAGACCATGACTTGAAAGAAAGAGCCTCAGTTTATTCATCCAGCACAAACAATGAAACCTTTCAACACAGACATTCTATAGGTTTCTAATTCTATAGGTTGTATTATAGTATACCTAAGGCTTATTAAAAACACACACACTGTGTGCCAAGTATGCTGCGCAAACCAAAGAAAGTAAAACACATTATAGGTTAAGTCCCTAAAAGTCCATACTCCAGGCTTAAAATAATAGTTCAACCCATTTTATCATCAACTTCCATTTTTGCCATTATTAAGTGGGTTGTGATTTATACTGCCAAGTTCTGAAAACAAAAATAAAAAGCAGCATAAAAATAGTCCTTTGGATGCATTGCGTCCCATGACTGATAGAGAAGCAACCCAATTTAGCATAACTAAGCAAAACAGATTCAATCACTACTGCAAAAAAACAAAAACAAATTATTTTTTGAAGTTTGTTTTACAAGAAAATGCCATTTAAGTCTTTCTACTTCAAAATTTTTTTGTTTTTGTGAAATTTAAGAGTAATTTATGAATGAAAACTGTTTCTACACTAATGTTTGTGTACATATAAATATTAAATATTACATTTTAATAATAAATATTCATGTTAATATAAATATTAATATTAGAATTCTATTCTGTTTTGTCTAATTCAAAATAAAACACTAAAAACTAAAACCAAATTGTAGCAAACAGTACAAGTGAATTCAAGCTTCATTATGATGCTCAATATGAAAAATAAATATATTAAATGGAAATTAAACTGAGGTTATTACATTTTAATTTAGGTTATTAAATTATTTATATTTTTAAAGATCAACTTTAAATAAATGTTAGATAATGGCAAGGTAAATTAGATGTAAAAACAGGGAAAATGAGACAGCACTATTAAACATCCAATACAGACTCATAAATAATATACATATGTTTAATTTTAGCTTGTTTCTCACATTATCATATGACCAGTGCTGGGTGTAACAAGCTACTAAGTAATTGGTTACTGTAATTTAATTACTTTTCCCTTGAAAAAGTAAGGGATTACTTTTGTTTTTTTCTGTAATTTAATTACTTATGTAATTTAACTTTGTATAGACTGTAGAACATTTATTTACAATACAATAGTGGTTTTAACATCAACATTTAAAGTCTAACCTTAAAATGCATGCTTTTTATGTACACTTCTCACTTTAAACACTTTGGTGAGTTAAGAATATTGGTAACACTTTAGTGTTTAGTTCTCACTATTAACTAGTTGGTTATTAGCATGAATATTACTGGGATATTGGCTGTTTATTATTACTTATAGAGCACATATTATTGTCTAATTCTGCAAGACCTTATTCTAAATCCTTAATAATACCCAATTAATAAACTTAACAACTACTAAGTATTAATAAGCAGTAACTAGGAGTATGTTGAGGCAAAAGTCATAGTTAATAGTAAGAATGGGACCTGAATCTAAAATGTGACCAGAATAATTCATGTAGTTATCTATTACTTATTTGAAAGAACTGTTTCATGTCTATGATTGTATCATTAACTTGAGGTTGATATAGGATTTAGAAAGTAATTAGTAATAAGTAAATACTTTTGGAGAGTAATCTAATTACACTGTTGAAGATGTAATTAGTAACTAATAAATAATTAATTTTTTAAAGTTACTTGCCCAACACTGCATATGATTTCAGAAGACTTGTAATATACAGTAGCACACAAGATATACAGACTGCTCAAATGGTGTTTTATTTTGCTTTTTGCCCTTTTTAGCAATTTAAATCCTCTGCTTTTGTTGCATGGAAAAGCCTGGATATCCTACCTTAAAAGATAAACTGTTAAGATGACAATCTGTCATTTTTGAGCATACTATTCTTTTTTCCCCCAACTTTTCCCTCAGGGACTTTTTTACAGTTCACTGGAAGCTTTCAATAAATAAGAAAGCCACATATTTCACAAGACTGATAAAAGCCAGCCTGAGCTTAACTAAATCTCAACAAGCTGTCTAATGGGTTTGTTTTGACATGTGTTTTTCAGAGTTTCAATGCTCCACGCTGCTCTAAGATGAGGGTATGGAAAGAGGTCACCCTCGCCTTCATCCTGTTCGGTGCCTCGTTTTTCCTCCTGCTTATGAAAACCACGTTACCTGTTGGGTGGTCCTACCCAAAGGCCTTAGGGATTTCATCACACCCTTCCTCACAGTCACCAGCCACAGCACTTGAACCACCACCATCATCCTCATCTTCACCATCATCAACCTCAGCGAGGAAACCAGTGCCGCGAAGGGCGGTCAGAGCCACCGAGGACATGGGCTCTCTTCTCTCCGAATGTAAGTGAAGCTATTTTTTGGTTTTCCTTAGCGATAGTGGCAGTGTGGATTTGGTGCGTTAACCCTAACCCTAACATGACGGGAAGGATTTAATGTGTCATTCTACAGTGGCTGTTGTGTTTATACTACATGCCTCCGCAGCCAGCGCTGCTCAGTCACACAACTCCTCATACATCAATCAGTTCACTGTTACCACAAAAATAGCATCTGCCAGCTCACTTGATATTTTAAGACAAGACCGCCCAGGTGAATAGTAGTAGAATATTTAACCACTAGATAACTTGAAGATGCAGTTCATGTCAGAAATGTCACGCTTCACAGGACCACTGTGCTACATATAGACAGAAAACATATAGAAAACATTTTGGATGCAAGTATTCTAAAATGGTAAATAAGCAGATTATGTATTATCTAATTAAATATGCATTACTTTGCATTAATTTCCAGAACATAAACCTGAAAAGGCCAGGTTCAAATCTGACTTTTTTTCTCAGAATTATGAGATATAAACTCGCAATTGCGATTTAAGGAGTCGGAAATGCGAGAATTCTGAGAAATAAAGTCAGAATTGGGAGATATAAATCTGGCTTTTTTTCTCAGAATTGTGAAACATAAACTTGCAATTGCAAGTAAAGCAGAAATTAAGTTGAAATTGAAAAATAAAGTCAGAATTGCAAGAAATAAACTCCCAATTCTGACTTCTTTTTTTTTTCAGAATTACGTGATACAAACTCACAAATCTGATATAAACTTGCAACTGCACGTTGAGAAGTCAGAATAGCAAGAATCTTACTTTTTCTTAGAATTGTGAGCTATAAACTCGCAAATCAGAATTTTTTTCTCAGAATTGTGAAATATAAAATATTGAAATATTGCTTGATAAGAAGTCAAAGTTTTGAGATATGAACTGTCAATTGCGCGTTAAGCAGGGGTGGACGAAGTACACAAGTTCAGTACTTGAGTAAAAGTACAGATACGTATAATAAAATATTACTCCAGTAAAAGTAAAAGTGCTTCTCTTTCAATTTTACTCGAGTGAAAGTACAAAAGTACCCGATTTTTTATGTACTTAAGTAAAAAAGTACTGATAGATTTATTTTGCAATTTTATATAGGCTACTTAATTTAATTTTATATTAGCACATATTTTTTTTAGAATCCTACTGCTCAAAATACCTGGGATTTTCCCAAAAAATACATTTTTGTTGTTGATGTACCTGAGAGAAAACAGATTTGACCATCAAATTTTTAACCAGTAAGAAAAAAGTTTTAAAGCTTGTTTTGCATAATGTCACAGTTATATATGACATGAGAATAAGGCCTGAAGTTAGCAAGAACATTTTAAGGAAAATGTAATTATATTTTCATAGTGATTTTTTCCTTTCAAATATTATCTGTGTAAAAACACCCCTGGCCCAATGCCCCCAGAGGGCCTCACTTCCCACTTTGATAATTATTGTAGTTACCATGTTCTGAGCATGACATCCTTTTTTTTTCTCTCAGATGTAATCTATCCATGTGGTTAAATAAAAATATGTGGACTTTGTATCTAAAAATTATCTCAATTTAGCACCAGCAAGCAGCTAGACAGTTAGCATCAGCTAACAATATTTACTTATTTTCAGTATGGTTATGAATAAACATTCATATCTGTCTACTCTAGCTGATCCAAACAGTATAAAACATTATACGGTTGCTAAACAATATAAAAACAGACAGACGTCATGCGTAGCATTTTAATACAACTGCTAACGTTACATCAGCGAGGAATATGAACGTGCAGGAGTTATTTTATTTAAGCTGTTATTTAAATTTTTCGTTTTTGATGTGTCTGAATTCAAGCATTTCAGTGCGCTTAAACAGATCACCGTTTACAGCAGATGTAATTCACAAACAACGGACAGCTTTGACCTAAATATGATTTTCAGTTATAATAATTAATCCTAAAATTCAACATTAGTAACCTACTTTTCGCAGCATCAGTCGCGCGTGCACAAGATCTCCCAGTTCTTACTTGTGAATTCAGTTGACTGGAGACTCGCTCTAAACAGATCATTTGAATCAATGGGTTGTCGACTCGAGAACAGCTGCAATCGGATCATTCCAATTCGTGAATGAATCGTTTGGTGCGATTGGCGAATCAATTTAACAGGTTCATTGAAAAGAATCAGTTTATTCATGAATCAGACACCGCTTGTACGTCTCAGAGCACGTGATATATTATAAGGAGTAACGATATGTTTTATGAAATGTAGTGAAGTAAAAAGTACGATCTTACGCTTTGGAATGTAGTGAAGTAAAAGTGAAAGTTACTCAAAATAAAACTACTCCAGTAAAGTACAGATACTTGAAAAATGTACTTAAGTACAGTAACGAAGTACAGCTACTTCGTTACTGCCCACCACTGGCGTTAAGAGACAGAATAGTGAGAATTCTCAGTCAAAATTGTGAGATATAAACTCACAAATCTGACTTTTTTCCCCACAAATGTGAGATATTTAAACTCACAATTCTGACTTTTTTTTTCAGAATTACGTGATACAAACTCACACATCTGACTTTTTTCCCCACAAATGTGAGATATTTAAACTCACAATTCTGACTTTTTTTTTTTCAGAATTGTGAGATATAAACTTGCAATTGCCCGTTCTGAGAAATAAAGTCAGAATTGGGAGATATAAATTACGTGATACAAACTCGCAAATCAAAACTTGCAATTGCACAATAAGAAGTCAGAATAGCAAGAATCTTAGATATATATAGAATTGTTAGATATAAACTCATAACTGCGAGTTATAAAGTCAGAATTGTGAGCTATAAACTCCTGAATCTGACTTTTTTCCCTCAGAATTGTGAAATATAAACTCGCAGTTGCTCGATAAGAATTAAGAGTTTTGAGATATAAAATGTCAATTTTGACTTTTTTCCTTAAATTGCGAGTTAAGAAGAAATTAAGTTGGAATTCAGAGATATAAAGTCAGAATTGCAAGAGATAAACTTCCAATTCTGACTTTTTTCCTCAGAAGTATGTGATACAAACTCACAAATCTGACTTTTTTTTCTCAGAATTGCAGGATATAAACTCCCAATTATGACTGATTCTCTGATATCTTGCAATTCATAGGCTTTCATTGACAGTAAAAAATTCACCATGTTTTTAGGAAAAAAAATGTTGTATAAATTAGTGAAAATGATATATGACCTTCAGAATATTGATAGGAATAAACCTGTAAAGTTTCTTATGTCAGTGCCACTAAAGTAGAGAAAACAGACTTTAAATATACTTATAACTGAAATCTACAGAAACAAACACATAAAGTGCAATAAAATAAACATATAAGGTGTACTTTGGATGTTTTCATTACTCTGAAACAACATCTCAAAACTGACCAGTGAATGAAAAAAAACTATGTTTTTGCCTTTAAACTCATAAGGTTTACTCCTGGATGCGCTTAAAGTTGTTATGGCAAGGACTGTCAATCAAAAATGTAGGAATAGACAAACATTTCATCTCATGAAGATTATTTAAGGAACATTTCTAATTAAATTTAGTTTATTATCATCAACAATATTTTTCACACCGTTTCTTCAGTGCCTATGTTGAAATGGCTGCGTGAACAGGGTCTACTTACATCCAAAAGCAATTTTCTTAAAACACACCCAGAGTGACTTGTAAAGATTGCAAAGAAAGCAGACTTATTCTCATCTTACATATAGAGTAGTGTTTCCTAACCTGGTATACATTTGGATGTCTACCTCAGCTGACACCCACCCTGGTGTCTCTAAAGACAAGCTAATAAATTGAATGAGGTGTGTTACGTTAGAAAAACACACTAAATGTGCAGTGGTAGGTACTGCAGGGCGAGGGCTGGGTAACACTGACACGGAGTAGGAAAAAGCTCAATGCAAAAATGCTCTAAAGCCATCTTAAAGACGGACATAATCCTGCTTTACAACTCCATCATTACAATGGTTTAAAGGGAGCCATTGAATCCTTGACAGAATATGCAGGTTAAGCCCTACACACACGCATTCACTTCCATCAAAACTTATTAGGTATGTTTACATACTCTAATTTTTGCAGTTGCATTTAGTTGCACAGCCCTAAGCTAGACAAATTTAAATGGAAAGCACATGGAGACCTGAAGCTGAAGTTTCCCGCTTCTCAGATGTGTTTCCTGAAAATAAGACTTAAGTAATCTCACATGTCGCCTTTAGAGTTTCAAACGGCGCTTGAAGACAAAGTCTCAATCAAAAGTCAATCTCAATACAAAGTCGTATTGAACAACTATAAAGCCCAAACATACCGCCTATCCACATTAATTTTATAGTTCTACAGACCACAGTGAAGGTAGATGCCATAAAAATGTAATTAGACACAGATGAAAATACAAAAAAACCTATATAAAATCCAGGGCTAAACAATACAATTTTTTTTTTTTCTGGCCAGCAGTTAACACTATAAATTCAAAACCACACTTTTGCTGGAAAACAATGATATGATGCTTTGTAACACATTCTTATTAATGCTTTTAAGTTATATTTAACCACATCTGTGTTAGCCAGCTGGATTAACAACATTATCTTTGTGAAAAATCAGCAGAATTAAAACAACAATGTACAATACAATAAGTCTGCAAGATATTTACAAAATCAGACATTTTCAAACATTTTCTCATGCTGGTCCACTTAACCTATAGAATGAACTTTACGTCTAAACCCAACTTTAACCTTGTTTTCTTTTGTGTCAAATTAAATACGCTATCCACCCTCAACAAGGTCCTTTTTCTTACTGTATTTCAACAATTGTTTTATTTTTGTCTACTTTTGCTTCTAAGGAACTTTAGTAAAAACACTGAAGACAAAATTGATACTAAAAGCAAACATTACTAAGGTCTGAAACACACTCTATATAAGTATGTGAATGCAAACACTTCTAAGGTGAATGCATAGATGTGTCAGACTATCACAATGCACGTACGTGTTCC
The DNA here is from genome assembly GCA_012976165.1 of Labeo catla. Classification (NCBI taxonomy): domain Eukaryota; kingdom Metazoa; phylum Chordata; class Actinopteri; order Cypriniformes; family Cyprinidae; genus Labeo; species Labeo catla. The sequence goes on from VONZ01000456.1 coordinate 564,219, forward strand.
CACAAGACTGGCTATATTAGCACAAACAGTCTTCTACAGTGAGCAATTTCTTTCAGATCAACTACCATGGCACAGGTAATTTTGAAGACTTTGTGTGATTGTACAGTATGTAATTTTCACAAAATCTCTTAAAAATAACCTCAAAACGTAATTTACTCTAAACAATAACATGGGAAAAGCAACTCAAATACTAAAACTCTTCTGGGTTTTGTGTACAAATTCAACAGCTCTCTACAGGGAGCTATCTATAAACACTGTCTTTCTCATTAAGATTGGTCTCACTTTATTTTAAGACCAATTATAACTATTAACTAGCGTATTGGCTGTTTATTAGTACTTATTAAGTACAGATTATTGCCTTATTCTGCATGGCCATATTTTAGATCCCTACCCAATACATAAATTTAACAACTACCTTCCTAACTATTAATAAGCAGCAAGATTATTGAGATAAAATACGTAGTTAAAAGTAAGGTAATATTGAGAATTGGGCCTTAAAATAAAGTGTCACCAATCTTTAGAGAGAATCTGAGTTGCTTTTCCCAAGTTTGTGTTTGTAAAATAAGGTTTGAGGTTAACAGAGATTTTCACATTTTGTTCAACAACGTATTGTAAATTACATACAGTCAGACCTCAAATAAGAATTTAATCCACAGTATTTTTTATAAAAGCATAAGTAATTTTCAAGTAAGTACAAAAAAGCTACATGTGAGTTTACGTTTGACAAACAACTGGTGTAACACACCAATTCACATTTAAACTTGATTGTGCATAATTTATGTTGTATAGCAAAAAGTGAAAGTAACCTTCGAAAGGATCTTATTTTTATCCATAAATCCAAATCCAAACCACAGAAACTTCAGAGGGAATCCATGCTAAATTAGCCTGGCTTTGGTTTAATGACATTAAATCAACTTTTGAGAACTGGGGTTTGTTACCGGCACAGTAACACAAACACACGTTAAGTATGTTTAATGGCACATTAGTAAAACGTTTGGAACGCATACACATTTGCATACTTATGCAAAGTATGTTCCTGGCCTAAGTACTTTATAAGTATTAACTTTCTTTTCTGGCTGTTTTTATTCCTTAGTCTCGTACCTCTTCCAAAGCTTCACCGAAGGCGAGTTAAAGAAGGTGATTGCGACCCTGGTGGACCAGAAGGAGAGGAGGATCAGAACTGAGACGGGACGGAGAACCAAGCGAGCACGGAAGGGCCCGAAACCGTGCTCTCTACACGAGATCGAGCTCACGGTAAGCGAGCTCGGGCTCGGGTACGAAAGCGACGAGACAGTGCGTTTCAGGTACTGCAGCGGAAAATGCATCCATGAACGACGCAACTATGACTTTGTAATGGAGCACATGCAGTTAAATAACGGCTCCAGCGAGAAAGGCCGGCGAGGACGGGATAATGTAAAAAAAGACAAGGCGCGCTATGCCCCATGTTGTCGCCCTACAAAGTTTGAGAAGAAAATGTCTTTCTTTGACAACAAGGACCGATTCTACACCATTCAGAACGTCTCTGCGAGAGCGTGCGGTTGCGTATGACATTCCGGTAACTATGGAAACTTCAGGGAGAATGTCTATACGTGACATCAACAGACAACGTTTCAAAATTTCGTGGTAACCACGGGAACTTTGGAACTTTCTCTGTGTGACACACAGAAACCATGGATCTATTTGAGAACGTAGGGCAAATTGCAATTTCTAGATACTGAGAGCGTCCCGCTGTGCCACAATGGAAAGAGTGAAAGCTACAGAAAAGTGATACACAAAACACAAAAGACAAGGCCTGAATTTTTTAAAGCCTTGGGAACTATGGGAAAAAGTTTTGCTTCTGCCTTTTCAGTGGTTACTGGCACTTTCGATTAGCACAGGGCACTGGAATTTAACCAAAGGTGGATTGTTGGTTTAATTCGATGGGACCAAAGGCTGGCGGGAGACTCCTTTCGCCTTCCACTGGAAACGTATGCAGAAGAACAAGCACAGATATAGTAGTATTTAACCGAAGATATATATATATATATAAAAATATATTATTAGTAGAGGGCTACAGTGACAACTGTACGCTGCTCGTTTTTGTTACGAATCTGATTACTGAAGTATGAAGTGCAACGCAGCTGTGAAAACTACCTCATTTCTTTCTTTGTTTCTTTTTTGTTTTCTTAGAAGAATGTACACGCAATGAATCTTGTTCTACCGCACCCACTTCCTGGGATTACGTTAGTCAGAAATATGAATCAGAGGTACACGTGTAGAGAAATGCTTCTCGATCAAAAGTAGGATGGATATTATTTAAAACAACACTGTCACTTGAAACATATATGCACACTATATCAAACCACTGAATTTGACCTTAAAGCCTTGCCAAAGCATATCTGATCAAATCCAAGCTTCTCTCATCTTTAAGACAATTTATACCCAGATATTTATGTTTAACATAGGAATAGGTGATCCAATTCCAAGCGCCGATAGGGAAAAGCACAGCTTTAAAAGTTTTCCCAAAGGTGTCGTCCCTCAAAGACCTTAAAAGTTAGTTTTTCTCATGGTCACACTCATGTTTACATTCTTTGAGACAATGATATTCAAGATACATTGTCTTTTGGAAAGTAATTCCAGGTTTAGTCCTTCTCAACAGCAAGCATGTACATTTATTATCCTTGAACACATTTACGGTAGAGGGTGACACGGGAGTGGATTTTCAAATCTCTCCCGTCCCACTCCCACAAAAAAAAATCCCATCCCATCCCAATCCCACGAAAAAACTGGGAAAAAATCCCGTCCCGTCCCAATCCCGGAAGAATGACTCCCATTCCCTCCCACTCCCGTATTATGTTTTTTTTTTTTTGTTTTTTTGTTTTTTTTGGCTAGAATCTGCCAGTTACAGTAAAGAATACAGTACAGATCACAGTATGCCCGTAACTTTTTTTTTACATTAGTTGAATAAAAATGCAAAAATTTGTTTATTATTATTATTATTATTATTATTGAACTGAAAGCCATCTTAAACAAATGCACAGTGTGCATTGCACACATATTAAATTTCACTTAAATCATTCATGCAGACACATGTTTCCTATTTTAATTGGTCCATTTGAAAGTAGACATTTCACTCTATAGATATATTTTTCTCGTCTCTAAAGCAAGTATACACGGAGTTTCGAAGTGACGCGCTCAAGTTCACAGAGACAGGCGGCAGAAAGCTCGTCCTTTTTGCTTTAATCTGTTTACAAAAGCGCAACGTTTCCTTGTTTTTCTGAGTGCACACAAATAAACGTTGAGTCTTTACAAATTCGAATGATGCCTATCACTCTTATCTGTATGACCAAAAATGAGGTATTTTAAGAGCAAGTGAGCGCACCGGCGCCTCTGTCATGCAGTACCGCGCTACTATTCAGCTTCCACACTCACACAGACACTTCAAAAGCGCACATTTTTCTAGGTTAACATTAGATTGAGCGGCCATGTAAACTTGCTACTACATACATCTTTCAGATGAAAAGCCATATGGTCGATGAATGATAGGTGAGCATTTGGATCGCCTGCTGTATTACCAGTCGTTAACGATCTGTCTGTCATGAACTTGCTTAACCAGCCACACCAAAGCATACAGAAGGAGAGAATAAAGAGACGGGTCAACTAGAATTAAGTTCAAAATTACAATATATATATAAAAGGTATATTTGTCTGTAAAGTTGGGTTTCATAGCGTTACGATTCCCGGTCCCGCCCACTCCCGCTGACATTTTTTCCTGTCCCGTCCCAATCCCGTGATTATTAGTGATTTTGTTTCCCATCCCGCGGGATTCCCGTGGGAATCCCGTGACCCGCGGGATTCCCGAAAAAATGTCAGCCTCTAATTTACGGACAAGTAATTGTAACCTAAATACTGTTAGAAATAAAGGTTCTTCAATGGTTCTTTGTAGCACTTCACATTAAGCAAAGATCTGTCCCAATAAGAACCATTTTCTGCTGTACAAGTTTATCACAAATCCATAAAATTAAAAATCTTTGGATCAACATATTGGTTTTTGGGTTCTAACATTAAATACGGTTCAACCATAGATCATTTCATCTTTATATCAAAAGAAAGGCATAAACAATATATTTCACAAAGAAAATTAGATGTGTTTTTTTTTTTTTTTTACAAAATAAGATTTTTTTTATTTTGACTTTAGATTCATGACAATTGATTGCACTCATTCTCACTACAGTAAGACAAAAAAAGAAAATTAATGAAAAATTAAATTAATTTTTTTTATAGTGAACTATCTGATAGTATGTTTTACCGGTGTTCATTTTTGTTGATTTAAATAGTTAAAAAAATACTGTACTGCAGTAAGAATCCAATGCAAGTCTGTCAGTAATAGCCCATAATAACTGAAAAAAAAAAATACAGTAATGCATTTTTTTTTTTTTTTGCAAAATGTGCATAATTGCTTTGCAAAACATTTCTTTAAAACAAAACAATTTTCTTGATGTAATATATATATATATATATATATATATATATATATTAAATAAAAGACCTGGAGAAATGTAATGAGAATTACCGATATGCAATGTTCTAAAGCATGGGTGTCAAACTCCGGTCCTGGAAGGCCGCAGGCCTGCAGAGCTTAGATGCAACCCTAATAAAACACACCTGATCCAACTAAACAAGTACTTCAGGCTTAATTGAAAACTGCATAGTATGTGTGTTGGAGCAGGGTTGAGGCAAAACTCTGGAGAGGCAAAACTCTGCAGGGCTGTGGCCCTCCAGGAACTGAGTTTGAAAGCTAAATAATTACTTAAAGTTTGTGCAGCTTAAATGGTTCTCTAATGATATCAGACTGCAAAAACCCTTTAAACCTTTATTTTTAAGAGTACACATGCCCCTCCATTAGAAAATGTTCTTTATGTTATCTTAGTTTCTGGACTAACTATAGAGTATGAATCTATCATAAACACAGTTAACTGATCGTTGTATGTGGGAAGATGAACCGCTGAAGAGACTAATGGTGGAGTTGTAAGCGGTTCTAAGCTGTTCAGACGTACAGGATTAAGCATTAAGTTTAGCCTTGTCCTTTCCTTTTGGAAACATGCTGTAAAAGTGTATTCCGTCTTTTCACTGCTACATTCCAGTTAAATTTCTGTATATATTACACAATACTTCATGTAAATCAGAAACACAAAAGAACAAATCTGATTTATACACAAAGCATGCTGAACAATCTGATAGAGCTGAATTTGGTCTGAATCAAATGAGCCACAATCCCCAAATTGGTTAATAGATTATTACGATAGTCTACAACAATGTTTCTTGATATTCGTTCACATAACTTCATCATTGCTGTTCTTTCTCACTGAAAAAGGCTGTGGTCTAATTGAATAACTCTGAAGTAATTAAGGACAAATCTACAAATGAGATTGGAGTCACGCCAGGATCCATCAAGCCCTAAACACGTCTTTCCTTCAAAGCTAATGGAATTACTGTAAAAACAAGGCAACAGCTAATGGAGCATGCGGTCGTTTTACACGGATCAATTACATTTCAGTTCAGCTGGAAAATTTGTTTCGTCACTTATGTATTTGAATTGTAAAATAAAATATAATGTACCTTCTAAATGAAAATGGAATTGCCACACACCGTCAAAGCCAGCGCAAGGTATTACTCAAGTTTAAACAATCAGTACGTCCTGCCCTGTGAAAAGATCAGCAGTAGACAAGACAACATGTCTTCAATTTATTTTTAGAAATTTAGGGCACCCTGCCAATGATGGAACCCTAGTAAGCGATTAAACTGTGTCTAAGCTTGCTAATTGGACACAGGAGGTGATCGCTGACTTCAATAAAGCAGTACCAGTGTTGTCTGTGCAAATAAAATTCTTATATTTTTGTTTTGGAAAATTGCAGTGAATACAATTTGTAAATTAAATTGAACATTTGCTTAAAATTTGCTTACCCTCAGGTCATCCAAGATGAGTTTGTTTCTTCACCAGAACAGATTTGAAAAAGTTTAGCATTACATCACTTGCTCAATGGATCCTCTGCAGTGAATGGGTGCCATCAGAATGAAACTGGAGGAAGCAATATTATGGATTATGGAGTCATATTATAGCCAGAAGCAATGGTTTGAACGCTTTGAAATGTCTTAATGATGGGTTTATTTCTTACAAACACAAAGCTTTTGGCTTTACAAATCTTGTGTGGATTACTTGTGGATTACTGTGACGTTTTTATTGGACTCTCATTCTGATGGCACCCATTCACTGTAGAGGATCCATTGGTGAGTACATTTTCAGCAAATTTTAATTTCTGAGTGAGCTATTCCTTTAAAGTAGATGTCACTTAGCATGTAAAAGTTTTTGTCCCCCTCTGAAAAAGCTAATGCAAATAAGACAAGGGGTTCAGTGACTCCACTTCTGTCCATTTATATTGGAGTGGAGTACTTGAGTGTTTGTATTTGTGTGTACAACAAATGAGTTGAAAGTACTGCGGCAGTATTACAGGAATGCAAATGTGTTTGTTTGTGTGTGTGCGTGTATATGTGTGTGTGTGTTGTTGTTGTTACATTTCCCATGTCAACCAATCATGCATTTGGGAATGTTGGATTTTTCACACCAACAGCAGAAATGTCGATGCAGTGCATCTGTATTGTGGATAAACAGTATTTATTGCAAAATGCTTTTCATTTATATTTAGATATTTCAGGAGGGAGACAGAAACTTATTTATTATTTTACACTTGTGCCAAATGGAATTTCTAAAGTCGGCTGAATAAACATACCCAGCTTACAACAAAACAGAAAAAGTTGCTTATTTGTCTTGAGTTTCTAAATTCACATACCTGTTTATGCTCAACTACAAGATGTGCAGACGGCAGATTTACAACGCCGCAACTTCGAAGCACAAACAGAAGAATTCAATTCTGGTGGGACAGACCTTGTTTACAACTCTTTGATGTTTAAGCAGTTGCATGGGGTGATGTAAGGACGGTAAAGAAACAATAAAAAAAAATAAAACAATAACATAAATAAGTGGACGACTCGTTACGGTCAAAGCAAAAACAGATTCTCACAACGTAAAATCCAAGATAAGTAATTTCATAAGCATTCACCCCAATATGACACATTTATGCCATCACTGGGGCAGCCAGTCGGGTTTAGAGGCCACGTAAATAGTTAGATTGAGATCACTTGTGTTGCCAAGGGGCTTGATTCTAGTATAAATACGCCTCGGTCTGGAAGGTCCAACTTTCTGGTGAGTCAGAACTGTGGCAGAACCGCCATTAAAGAAACAAAAGATCAATCCAAGCAGCTAATTGAAAAGCATGAGGAAGGAAATGGATACCAGAAGATTTCCGAATGTGTATTCCTTGGAGTACAGTTAAATCAATCATTAAGAAATGCAAGAAGCTGTAAATCTAAGGGAAGCCACCAAGAGACCAAATGACAGCTAGACTACCATAACCAAACTAGAGGCTGTACTTCAGAAACCTACAGTCTTAAGTGATAAATCTGATTAATAATTTATAGGCGAACTTTAAAAAAAGTCTGTTCAACCTACATGCAACCTGACCAAGCTTGAGCAGTTTTAAACAGAACAATTGTGGGAGAAAACCCTGTAGCTGCCAGATGTGCAATGTGTGTTGACATGAAAGAACATTTTACTGTTGATCAGTGTCAAAAAACCTAATTAATTCCTCTAAATGTTGTAAAACACGAAGGCTTCCCAGGGGGGTGAATACTTCTCACTGGCACAGTAAAATCATGTTAATTAACACACTGAACAAATGTTCAAAAGCACAAACACATGCAAAAAAACCTTTACAGAAATGAAAGTGGTGATTCAAACTTGTGCAGAGAAAACATCAACAGAGAAGCTTGTTAAGCACTGTTTCAACATGACCACAAATACAACTGTTGCTACTGGCTGTAAACATGTAGCCCATTGTAGGGCGACTGTCAGATCTGGGTTACTTCATTCTGTGGGCGTCATTCCGACCGCAGCGTCACTGGTGCATTTCACCGTTGCACCCATGAATCCAATGACTCTATGCAACCTCTAATGCTCTGTGAGAAGTCCAGTTTATGTTTAAAACCACTGAGGTACAGTAAACAAGAAAGCATAAACTATTTCTCTGTTGGTCCAAGATTCTAATCTTCCTCTGAGTGGTAAAAATGTACAAAACTGAGCTCTGTTACTTTTCACTCCACAACAGATGAAAACAATCAAAAGCATTTCAACAGCTTCTCCTGAGCATCTAAATCTGAGCATCTAATAGCAAATAAATTATAAACATTTCCAGCTATTTACAACATGAATGCCTTTGGGTGAATCTCGTGAAACATCTATGGGTCAGCTTTTAGAATAATGCAATCAAAAAACTACTAATGTGAACCAAATGAGAATTACCAATGAGAATGAATAAATGGGAATTGGAAATACAGTAATAATGTGTGTGTTAAAGATAATATGTGACTCTGGACCACAAAACCAGTCTTAAGCAGCACGGGTATATTTGTAGCAATAGCCAAAAATGCATTGAATGGGTCAAAATGATCGATTTTATGCCTAAAATCAATTAAAAATCATGTTTCATGAAGGTAATTTGTAAATTTCCTACCATAAACATATCGAAACTTAATTTTCGATTAGTAATATGCATTGCTAAGAACTTAATTTGGACAACTTCAAAGGTGATTTTCACAATATTTTGATTTTTTTTGCACCCTCAGATTCTAGATTTTCAAATAGCTGTATCTCGGCCAAATACCATATCAATGGAAAGCTTATTTATTCAGCTTTCAGGTGTAGTATAAAGTACCCTTATCACTGGTTTGTGGTCCAGGGTCATATATAGACTTATTTCCATGAGAATCTGACTTCACAGGTTTTGACAGGCTTCAAAAATACTCTAAAACAACAAACTTCCTCAATTTATAAACTAGTTCAGACATGAAGAGGGGTTGTTTAGACGATTCTCTTTACCTGTACTTAAGTCCCGTGGTTTACCGTGGTAAATAAAGATGAATACATCAATTGAAATGAACAGAAGTATATGAGAAACGCATTTATCCGTCAGGCCGATTCAGCGTCACGTGATCGCCCATTCCCGCCTTATACAAGATTACCTGTAGTTTCCGTTAAAACAATTACTACAGTAACTATTCATTCAGACATTGAAAAAGTTATAAGATAATATTCTGAAAATACATTACACTGTTAAATCGTTTTACAATACAAAAAAATAGCCGAAATAATAAATGTAGTTGACTAACACGCAGGAACAAAGGCTACCATGGTAAAACACAGCTACAGATAAATTTAAAAATGTTAACTGAATATATTTTTTAAAAAATATATCAATTTATTCAGATGCTAAACAGATCCGTGCTTTGACGCTAAACGCTTGAAAGCAATGATTGACACGCGTTACAGCCAATCAAAAAGAGAGTTGAGTTTGGAGGGGCGGAGAAACGCGCAGGTGCACCTGAGAAACACACGAGACTGCGCACTTCACGAGAGACCACCGCAAAAGACAGGTAGGCATATGATATTTCATATTTATTTGATTTAATCTATGTTTGTTCAACTTTTTATTATTTCTACATATCAAAAAGCAAAACGTACATTAAGGACGAGGCAAAAATAAAAGTCGATAGTGATGTTTTTCTTTTTAATATCTGGTCATTTATTTGTTTGTTTATGTTTTCAGAACGAATGCTTAGGCTAGGTCTGATCGATATGGTAATTATATAGCATATTAATATATTTAGTTATCTGAAACTTTTAATCTCAACTCAGTATAAAATGTCTAGAGAAAGATTAATAGCCTATATCATGTCTGTAGATAAACATGAGTGTGTCGTGTTTTATGGCGGCTTCTGTGTACAGTTGCTGTGGTTACACCCTTTGAGTTTATGTTTCCAAGCCAACAGAAATCGCTACATAATTAAAGCACCTCCTTGTTTGCCCACGTGACGTTTTGAGGACCACCTCAGTGCATTTCTGCATTTTTATTCCCTTGCCAGACCAACCTGAAGTTGCAGGCAGCTGAAGTGGATCCACAGAGACTCTACTGAGGTGCAAATGGCCGCAGACGCCGTGGAGGAACTCAGGCAACAGTGCCTTAAGAGAGGCGCGGCGGGAATCAAGGGTCTTGGAAGGCAAGAGAAATACTCCAATCTGTTAAAAACTATCTATAGGTCTTTGTGAATATATGAATCTATGATTTCGAAGAAGGACTGAGCTGTTGTTTTGATTTTCTGCTTGAAGCTGATGATGAAATATCACCAGTGTGCCCTTGAGCAAGGTAATTAACCTCAGATTACTCCAGAGGGAATGAACCACCAATGGGATGAATCTCATGAAAACAAGTCATATTTTACCACAAAATCAAAAGAAAAAATATAAGAAATATTGTGCATAACGACAATTTTCATAAAAATGAAGCATGCTACTCATACATGCATTCACTTTGGGGTTGCTGATTAATGCAATATTTTTCTGGTACAGTAAAATGCTGTATTGCAATAATTATTATTTAAATCAACATATATTGCAATTGAAAATGCACAAAAACTATTTACACTGCAATTGAAATACTATATTATTTGTTTGGCATTACAGAAGAAAACAAAAATCTTAAAATAGCATTTTATTTACACTTTTAAAAAAGTGATACGATCAATATGGCAACGTGTTTTCATTACTTTAACTCGTCAAAATAGTTTTAATTTTTTTTTACATCATATGCGATTCAGCTATAGTCAATTACACTGTAAAAAAAACACAATTTGAGTCAGCTTAAAATAATTTGTTACCCTACTGCCTTAAAATTTTAAGTTCAGTCAACTCAAGTAAGTGTAGTCAACTTGAAATGTTAAGTTGTACTAAGTAACAGCTTAGATATTTGTGTTTGTTAAACTTAAAAGCTGGGTAAGTAAGCCAGCTGCCTTAAAATTTTAAGTTGAATCAACTCAGATATCTAAGTTGTCACTTAGCATAACTTAACATTTCAAGTTAAGTTTCAAGAACTTAAAATTTTAAAGCAGCCAGGTAACAAATTATTTTAAATTGACTCAAAAAATTGTTTTTTACAGTGTATAAAATAGGTATAGTAGTTAAAAAAAAGTGTCACTTAATACATAAAAAGTAAAGGTAGCAACCAAACTCAAGTTTTTAAGTTAAATTAATTATAATTAATATGTACTTTTAATTGAGGGATTTTGTGTTCAGTATGACTTGGAAATGTTCTTAACATATTTGTGTTACGGGCCCCTGCTCTTTCTTTCTTTGTTTTTTTTCCTGAGTGCAGCTGCTAATTATAACATGAATTGGGGACTCGTCCGGGATTTGAACCCAGGACCTCTAGAATTTTTGCCATTCTTTTGTTTAAACCATTTTTCAGTGGCCAAGGGCTGGAGTCATTTCATGAGGATTACGTTTTTGTTTAATTGTATCTTATAGCAGGTTCTCTTATTACCGTTTGGAACCTTTTGTCAAGGTTATAAATATTTTAAATATTCAAATTTCTATATCATTCAGCTTTTACAAAGGTAGAGGATTTAGGGGGAAATTATGAAAATATGTCTAAGCTCAATGATTTAACCAAGAACATATGAAGAGTTCAGATGCAAAACCCTCTAATCCCAATCAGAAGTACCAGGTTAGAAGTTTGAAACCTATACATTGGAGCATGATAAAAATGCTTATTTTAAAAAAAAAAAAACATTAGATGGACTTAGAGGCTTTTGCATCTGTACCCTTCATATATTCTCTATATTTTTTCCAGAACGTTTCGCATTATGGACGATGATGGCAGTAAATCTCTAAACTTCCAGGAGTTTGAGAAGGGGCTGAAGGACTACGGCGTGTCTGTGGGGCAGGACAAAGCACAGCAGATCTTTGCCATGATGGACAAGGATGGAAGCGGCACTATCAACTTTGATGAGTTTCTTGAGAAACTAAGGGTATGAATGTGTTTTGGAGATGCACAATGTTTTCACAAACACCATTTCGTGTAAATTTCAATGCAACCTGCTTGTTCTGTTTTTTTTTTTGCTTCAGCCACCCATGTCGAGTGCACGGAAGCAGGTGATCGATCAGGCTTTTCAGAAGTTTGATAAGACAGGAGACGGCGTTGTGACCGTAGCAGATTTACAGGGTGTCTACAACAGCAAACATCACCCAAAATACAAGAGCGGAGAGTGGACAGAAGAACAAGTTTTCCACTCCTTCCTAGAAAAATTCGACTCTCCGTGTGACAAAGATGGAAAGGTATCTCCAGTTTGCTGGATATGGGATGCTGATAAGGTTCTGAAACTAGATAGTACTGTCATCATCATCCTTATATGTCGTGCTCATACACAATTCTGTAATAATTTTACATAATTTTACATATTAACCAGAAAATGTGCAGGCTGAAGCCTCAGGTTACTTTATCCACCTTATTTCATAATGTCACTTTAGCTACTAAATTTAACCTATAAAATCTATTAAAAGCATAATGAATAAAACACCTTAGGACTTTATACATAACTGAAAATTACACATTTTAAAAGTTATTCACAATTTGAATTGTACAATTGTTTATCGCCTTATTTTTGATCATTTTTTATTCGTGAAAGTGAACTGCACATGCCTAATTCCTTGTCACAGCTATTCCGTTTAGGTCCATTCAGAACGATTTTTATCCAGCCAATGAACGATAAAAACATTGATGACCAATCAGAATCCATCCTGTTTTAAGAGAGCGAGTATTTAAAGCGGCAGATGACAAATTGCAGCGCTCAGAATAAACGGAACATTGGTGTGGACGCTAAAGTATGGAAGTCTATTTCCGCCACTCAAAAAAAAAAAATGCTATTGTGACTTTCTATCTCACAGTTTTTAGCGGAATTGCGAGATATAAACTTGGAACTGAGAAATAAAGTCAGAATTGCAAGATACAAACTCGATTTCATATCTCGCAGTTCTGACTTTATAACACGCAATTACAAATTATTAAGTCAGAATTGAGAGATAGAAACTCGCAATTCTGAGAACATATCAGTCTTTTTTTCCCAAACAAAATTTATAGTCGCAGTTGCCAGTTTATATCTCACAAATCTAAGAAAAAAAGTCAGAATTGCGAGATATAAACTCGCATTTGATGAAAAAACATCTGAATTGCAAGTCAGAAAAACTTGTAATTCTGACTTTTTTCTCGCAAATACAAGTTTGTATCACAATTCTGACTTTATAACTCGCAATTAGAGATATAAACTCGCATTTCCGAGTATGACTCGCAATTACCAGATTACATATCTCACAATTATGAGGAAAAAGTCAAAATTGTGAGATATAAACTTGCTTTTCCATAAAAGTCACACTGTAAAAAAAATCCCGTAGTTTTTACGGAAAAAAACTGGCAGCTGGGGTTACCAGAACAATTCCGTAAAATATACAACAAAACAGTAATTGCTTTTACCGAATAACATGTACATTTTACAGTTTAAACCAGCATATAACACACTGGACTTCTGTTATATTTACTGGTTTATACTGTAAAACTGACATGTTATTCGGTAAAAGCAATTACTGTTTTGTTGTATATTTTACGGAATTGTTCTGGTAACCCCAGCTGCCAGTTTTTTTCCGTAAAAACTACGGGACTTTTTTTTACATTGAACATTTTGTGTTTTACGGTTTTCAGTTCAATTTACAGGTAAATACCGTAATTTTATTCTGATATAATTTTAATGTACCAACCTATTGAAGTACTGAAATCTTTCTTGTACCTTTGTAATACACTGATAACCACCAAAAGCAGGTGGTGATGAGAAAGTCAAATGATGAACCAAAGCTCATCACAAACAGCTTTTAAAAATTAACATATATAGAAGGTGCACAGTGTCATTCACACAAACACTAAACACCATCATGGTAACAGACATGAAACTGAAATAATGCATAAACATTAATTTAACAACATTAGATGTAACATAGAACATGTACAAAACAGCTAAGAAAAAAAAACTAAGAAGAAAGGGTTATTTCAACAAAAAAACATCAAATTTAAAAAAAATGTAACACAGGGAATTCTGGGAATGTCAGTTTACGGTAAATTTCACTGTTCACTGTAAATTTTACGGCATTTTACCGTTAACCATTTAACAGGTTTTTACTGTAGCATTTTTACAGTATTTTACCGTTAAATTCACGGTCATTTTTTTTTTTATTTAAGTCTACAGAATTTAATTGTAATTTCAACACAGTTTCATTGCCATTTATACTGTATTGCATTGTATTTCAAAAACAGTGTTTGTTTGTCAAAATAACATCAATATGTCTTTTACACAGAGAAAGTATGTTTAAAAAACATAATTTTGATGTTGAATTTACAGTTACATTTAGTTTAACATGTTACTAAATTACACTGTAAAGTATACAATGTTTCACTGTAATTCAATTTACAGTATTTTAATGTTGTGATTTTACAGCATTTCACTGTTATTTTAACAGACATTTTTTACAGTGCAGGATTGCGAGAAAAAAGTAAGAATTGTGAGACACAAACTCATATTTGCAAGGAAAAAAGTCAGAATTGCAAGTCATAAAAACTCATAATTCTGACTTTTTCTCGCAAATACGTTTGTATCTCTCAATTCAGACTTTTTTCTCGCAAATGCAAGTTTATATCACAGCTCTTACTTTATAACTCGCAATTCCCACAGTTCTGAATACATTCAGAAGTCAGAAAAAATCAGAATTGTGAGAAAAAAAGTCAGAGTTGTGAGATACAAACTAATATTTGCGAAGAAAAAAGTCAGAATTGTGAGATAAACACAATTGCGAGTTATAAGGTCAGAATTGTGAGATATAAACTCGCATTTGCAAGGAAAAAATGTCAGGATTCCAAGTCAGAAAAACTCCCAATTCTAACTTTTTTTCTTGCAATTCTGACTTTTTCTTGCAAAAGCAAGTTTGTATCTCACAATTCCGACTCAACTCGCAATTTCGAGTTTATATCTCACAATTCTGACGTTTTTTTCGCAAATGCGCGTTTATCTCGCAATTTTGACTCGCAATTTTTCTCGCAATTCTGACTTTTTCTCGCAAATGTGAGTTCATATCTTGCAATTCAGACTTTTCTCGCAATTGTGAATTCTCTTTTTTTTTCTCAGAATTGTAGGATATAAACTAGCGATTGCGAGTATAAATTTTGAGGAGGGAAACGCTTGATATGGTCTCAGAATTGGGAGTTTATATTTCTCAAGTCTGATTTATTTATTTGCAATTGCGTTTCATAAAGTCAGAATTGCAAAATATAAACGTGAAATTTTTTTAGAATTGTACATTTATATTACGCTATTCTGACTTTCTCAGAATTTAGAGTTTATTTCTCTGAATTTATAACGCAATTCTGAGACAAAAAGTCATAATGGCGAGTTTATATCATGCAGTTCTTACTTTACTTGCGAGTTTATAATTCTGAGAAAAAATTCAAAATTGCGAAATAAAAAGTCGCAATTAACTTTTTTTTTAATTCAGTGGCGGAAACGGGCTTTCATCATTTGTGTGGTTTTTTTAATTAAATGACTTTTTAAAAGCAAGGGGTTTATACGTTTATAACGTGCTAAACTCTTATTTCTTCTCGTGCCAGGTGACGCTGGAAGAGTTTGTGAACTATTACAGCGGAGTCAGTGCTTCTATTGACAGCGATGAGTATTTCATTACCATGATGAAGAACGCATGGAAGCTGTAGTCATCATCATCACCATCTCTGACGCGCTCCCAAATCAGTTTTGACGCATTC